>JBBBDQ010002266.1:447500-552269 GCA_037127315.1 Ascarosepion bandense | reverse complement strand
TGAAGCTAAGATTCAGCCTAAAGTATATTTGTGTGAAATTTGGTGAGAATCTGATAAAAATTGTGGATTTGTATAATGGGCATACAGACAGACACAAACACAAACATCTTGCCTTATATATATATATATATATATATATATATATATATATATATATATATATTATCGATTTTCTGCACTATTGTAAGAACTACAACCTTGAAACTTCTGGAATATTGTTTTCTATATCTTTCTCTATGAGTATATCAAATTTGATTAAAATCGGACCACTCCTCCTATAACCTGATTTTGTTCGATTATTGATTGTCGATATTTATCCGGAGTACCTCGACACAAAACCTAGCTAAGAACACTCGCAGACGCTTATAGTACAACTGCGTAAATTTTCAAGAAAATCGGTTCAGCCGTTTCGGAGTCTATAGGTAACGGACACACACACAGACAAATACACACACCCACAGACAAAGATCCCGTTATAAATAAGTTTAGATCTATCTATCTATCTATCTATCTATCTATCTATCTATCTATCTATCTATCTATGCCAGCCTGTTCATTATCTATTTATATCTCTAAAAATAATGTGCTCTGATGTATTTAAATGGATAAGTGAGTGTCGGGTAGGGAACAGATATATATGAGAATGATTATGTAAATGTCTAAAGAAATAGTTGAATTTATTTATACAGGGTACGATAGATAAATTGTCATCTAAATTACACAAAAATATAGTTTTCTTCGTCTCTCACTCAACTACAACCCACGTTTAATAATCAGGGGGTTTGCAGTCTGGGTAGTTCAGTGGCCTGGTATAAGGAATGATGTGATCGCAAAAATTGACTGGGTTCTCCTTCTTGTCTGGCATGGTGCAGAGTCTTGTTGTAAGAGACCCTTTTGAGCCAGGGCATAACTACGTCCACAAGTCATTTAAGGTAGTCCTCCATTTTTATTCTGAGGATATGTAGGAAGATGAATGAAGGCTTAACGCCGCCATCAAGATGATTGCTCCAAACACCTTCGTAATTTCCATTACATTCCTCGAACTCTTTCCGAATCCCCCGCACTGTATTTAGATTGACAGACAAAAAGTCTTCAATATTCGTACTGGTTCTTCCACAGCAAGTTTTTTTGTTTATCATATCACCCCAAGCAAGGCAAAAACGCCACTGATGCGCAGAGGGCTACGTAAGGGTGAAAAGATTGGAAAAAGAGAAAGCCGGAAACCACATCCTAAACAGGAAACAAGGGATGAGCCTCTTCACCTGTTCAATAGACGTGGGTGGAGTGTGAACCGGGCGATAGTTTAGTCTATCTACTCCAATTGAAAAATAAAATAAAATAAAAAAAAAGAGTGAAAAGATTGGAAAAGACAAAAACCGGAAACAACATCCTAAACAGGAAACAAGGGATGAGCCTCTTCACCTGTTCAATAGACGTGGGTGGAGTGTGAACCGGGCGATAGTTTAGTCTATCTACTCCAATTGAAAAAAAAATAAAATAAAATAAAAGAACGAAAAGATTAGAAAAGACAAAAACCGGAAACCACATCCTAAACAGGAAACAAGGGATGAGCCTCTTCACCTGTTCAATAGACGTGGGTGGAGTGTGAACCGGGCTATAGTTTAGTCTATCTACTCCAATTGAAAAAAAAATAAAATAAAATAAAAGAATGAAAAGATTGGAAAAGACAAAAACCGGAAACCACATCCTAAACAGGAAACAAGGGATGAGGGTCTTCACCTGTTCAATAGATGTGGGTAGAGTGTGAACCGGGCGATAGTTTAGTCTATCTACTCCAATTGAAAAAAAAAATAAAATAAAATAAAAGAGTGAAAAGATTGGAAAAGACAAAAACCGGAAACCACACCCTAAACAGGAAACAAGGGATGAGCCTCTTCACCTGTTCAATAGATGTGGGTGGAGTGTGAACCGGGCGATAGGTTAGTCTATCTACTCCAATTGATAAATAAAAACAAACAAAAATAATAAAAAAATAAATAAATAAAATAATAAAAAAATAAAGAGTGAAAAGATTGGAAAAGAGAAAATCGGAAACCACACCCTAAACAGGAAACAAGGGATGAGCCTCTTCACCTGTTCAATAGATGTGGGTGGAGTGTGAACCGGGCGATAGTTTATTCTATCTACTCCAATTGAAAAAAAAAATAAAATAAAATGAAAAGATTGGAAAAGACAAAAACCGGAAACCACATCCTAAACAGGAAACAAGGGATGAGCCTCTTCACCTGTTCAGTAGACGTGTACATTAAGATTTTACTATACATGGAAGCATCCCCTTGATAGTGTGGTCCATAGAGGAGCAGCTCTTGGGAAAAAGATGTCCTGATGGAACTCCCTATTTACTAATGGAATACAAGTATCGCTAATGTGTCGTTTCCAAATTTATGGCTGAGTGATTTACGTCATATTGCTCTTTTGTTCAGAGACGTCACCTACTATACTGAGTAGTTGAAATTATAAATTTAAAATCGTGATAATTTACCCATCGCACCTGTACATGTGTGTACATGAAAAAAAAAGTGTACATGATATTTATATGCACCTGTATGTGTGTATGTATGCGTGTACATATGTATATATCAGTCAGCATGTAAAGATGTACATGTATCTACAAATACACAAAAAAGAGATTTTAAACAAGTTGTGTTAAACGATAGAGACAACATAGTCTTATATATTTTCTTTCGAATTTTTTCATATTTTCTATTTAGGCTTTTTATTTCCGAATTATATTTGTATAAAAATGGTCTAAAAATGTCCTAGTACTTATGAACGTCATCGTTCATGATCAGGAACTATATTACAGTTTAAAATCAAATATTGCCTTGTAGCAGGAAAAGTGTTACAACATTTAAAAAAAAAAATAAACGTTATGAAAAATTTTAAAGTCCAAAGGCAGTAATAATGTACGCAACATACACACGTGAAGATATGTGCTTACATAGATGCGTGAATTATATGGAATACTTGGTTGTTAAAATTTTTAAATATCGTAAAAATACGTCAGAGAATTTGAACTTCGAAGGAACTAATTATGTAAATAATCAAATTACTCAGAGGCAAAGAATCATTTACCTTAATTATATTTCAAATAAACCCTCTAAACGCAACTAAGTACATGTCCAGAAATTTGGTAAGCTGTGCAATTGATAAGAGGTTTTTTACTTCTGATATATAGTGCCTCTAAAATTTTTAGGCGTCTAATGTCTACGTGTTAATCAATAATTTTAGTATTGTCTGTAAGAATTTTACGAATGTCAGAATACTGAAGGGAAACAGTATGTGACTTAAGATGTATAATATTTAAAAGAAAAAAATGCTGTCAGAATATACGTACTTTAAAAAAGAGACTATATGTATATGCATATACCAGAGTGAGTGTGTATGTATGTAACGGGTGTGCAAGTGTGTATGCGTATACAAAAAAATTCAACAATACCAAACAACTTTGTACAGATATAGATAGAATCAAGAAGGCATTAGGAGATGATACACTGCTGATAGCAGACACAGAAAGAAAAGGACAAGACCTCCTACAGAAGGTATCTGAAGAGAGTGACAAGAAAGGACTACAAATAAACTGCAAGAAAACCGAATGCATGGACATCAGCAAAAAGGGCTGCCCAAAATGCCAATTACAGGTGAAGGACAGATCAAGCAGGTACAGAAAGTTAAATACCTAGGATGTGGTCTAACAAAAGACGAAATATGCGACACAGAGATCCGAAGGCGAATTTCAATGGCGAATGAAGCATTCCAGAAGTTGAGTAAAGTATTAAGAAACAGGACAATTTCACTAGAAACAAAGAAGAGAATACTGGATTGGTACGTGATGTCGGTCCTTCAATATGACAGTGAATGTTGGACAATATCTTCGAAGATGAAGGAAAAACTTGAAGTAACTGAAATGTGGTTCTACAGAAGCGTACTGGATATAAAGTGGGGGATCAATTCCATATTACAATCAATATATAAACTGACCCCTCACTTTGTGGTCTTTACAGTTTCTATACATTTATATTCCTGAGATCCGAAAGCACGAGGATGCATTCCAGAAGTTAAGTAAACTATTAAGAAACAGGACAATTTCGCTGGAAACAAAGAGGAGAGTACTGGATTGCTATGTGATGTCAGTTCTTCAATATGGCAGTGAATGTTGGACAATATCTTCGAAGATGAAGGAAAAACTTGAAGCAGCTGAAATGTGGTTCTACAGAAGGATGCTATGGATATGAGAGACCGAGCATATGAGCAATGACGAGGTTTTGGTTGGAGACAAAAAGGAAATTATTACTGAACATCAGGAAAAGACAACTAAAGTTACTGGGGCATGCAATGAGAAAAGAGTGCTTGGAGAACCTGATACTAACAGGCCAGATTGAGGGAAAAAGAAACAGGGAAAAACAGCGGATAAACATATTTGAAGGACCTGATCAGTTGGATTATGGAACGAGGGTTGCGTGGTGTAACGGGAGAAAGCGTGCTAAGAGTGACCAGCGATGGGGAGATGTGGAAAGCCATGATCGCCGACGTCCTCAAAGAACATGGAACATAAAAGAAGAAAAAGCTAAGGTAATTTAGTTTGATTTATGATTACCACTTATCCCGTTGAGATCCTAAGATATTTTCCCGACACGGAATTTTCTTTCTTTCGTTCAAACCTAAACAAACCGCTCCTTATCATCGCCTATCTATCTATCTATCTATCTATCTATCTATCTATCTATCTATCTATCTATCTATCTATCTATCTATCTATCTATCTATCTATCTATCTATCTCAGTCTGTTCGTATCTATCTATCTATCTATCTATCTATCTATCTATCTATCTATCTATCTATCGGGTTCATCCTATTCTATCTATCTATCTATCTATCTATCTATCTATCTATCTATCTATCTATCTATCTATCTATGTTGTTCGGTTCAATATCTATCTATCTATCTATCTATCTATCTATCTATCTATCTATCTATGTTCTTTGATCTATCTATCTAGCTATCTAGCTATCTATCTATTTATCTATCGATTTTCTTTGATCTATCTATCTATCTATCTATCTATCTATCTATCTATCTATCTATCTATCTATCTATCTATGTTGTTCGGTTCAATATCTATCTATCTATCTATCTATCTATCTATCTATCTATCTATCTATCTATGTTCTTTGATCTATCTATCTAGCTATCTATCTAGCTATCTAGCTATCTATCTATTTATCTATCGATTTTCTTTGATCTATCTATCTATCTATCTATCTATCTATGGCTTTAAAAAGCTGAAAATAAATATTCTTCACTTTACAAAAATGATTCAAGAAGAACATTTAAAAGTAACAAGTTGTAGAATGAAGCATTTTATTTGTTACGTTGTTGCCCTACCATAAAATATAATGTAAAGTGACCCTCTATTAAAATAATTTAATGTGACTCTAAAATATAATAAATATAATGAAATAATTTCATACGGCCCTATAATAAATATAATTTAATGGGGCCTCAGAAGAGAAAATAATATTTCCCGCTCTATAATAATAATAATCTAATGTGCAATTCGACTAAAAAATTTATAAAATGTAGCCATGAAATGAAAAAATATAATGTGGCCCAGTAAAATAAAAACTAGTTCAATATAAACTTCGAACAAAAAAGAATTCAATATGGCTCTCGTATAAAAAAAATATTTTAATAACCATCCCAATGTGACCACAAAGTGAGGGGTCAGTTTATAGATTGATTGTAATATGGAATTGATCCCCCACTTTATATCCATTACGCTTCTGTAGAACCAAATTTCAGGGCCACCACTGGTTTACTGGGAGTTACAGTGAAAGAAAAAGAAATGTTTTTTTTTTAATCATCTCACCCCAAGCAAGGCATTCCACTTCCACTATTGCGCACAAAGGGGTTACAAAGGAGAAGGTAAAGAGAAGGAGTGGTTAGACATAGGGAATGTCAGGAGGAAGGTGACAGATGAGTAAGGATAGCGAGGATGAGGGTTGGGCAGATGGGAAGAGTGTTTGATAGAATGGAAGCAGGTTAGTGTGTTAGGAGGTGTCTATTAACCTTATATTAAAACTCCTGGAGATTGTAGCCGTCGGGGAAGCAATCGTGTGGAAGAGAATTCCACAGTCGGGAAGTGTGAGGAAAGAAACTGTGGAGTAGAAGTTAACTGTTAACTGTTGTAGAAAAGATATGAAATGGATGGGAATCATGTTGCATTTAAACTTTAGGAGACTGTAACTGTGGCAGCTGCCAAGTTACCCTAGAAAATAGGCCTAAATTCTTGTTGCGACCAGATGCCATTTTGTAAAATCAGCAGGTTCCTTTCTCGGCAAAGCCAACCCTGTATTCCATTACCAGTGGTTTTGTCAACCCTTAGGATAATATCGCCAGACAAATTCTTCCTTGCCCTATACAGCTATAAATGTTTGACCCTTCCTTATACCTCTGGCGTAGGAATACACAGATGTTATTCTCAGGTCAAATTCCTAAAACGGCCTTTTTAGCTCCGGACGTTAAAGAGGATGGTCACACCCTAGTTTTTCTCTCTGCTACTAGACACTGGCTTTAGTTAAAGGCCGCTTGCAGCGGGCCAGAAAAGGTAAATTTTTTCTTTGTTTTTTTTTCCCTAAAGTTCAGTTTAAGCTAAGTATTTTAGCACCTTATAAATGTACTTTAAAACTTTGCTATTATTTCTAAGTAAAGGACACACACACACATACACACACGCACACACACAAAGACACACATACACACACACAAAGTTCCATTTATAAATAAGTTTAGATACAATTTCACTTTTAAATATAAGCGAAGGCAAAACTCTCTCATTAATGAAATGCCGTTCAATCTCTAAACTGTTTGCCAAATGTGACCATTCCCAGAAGCAGTATACGACAAATGAGCAAGAAATATTCAGGGGAAATTTTACATCTAGTCGCCCCTTGTCATGTCTGGGGAAATATGTGTAATATTTTATTACTTGATCCCTCAGCCAATCAGTTAAATGCCTTACGTGATTCCGGGCGGCTCTTTTTCCTGATGACCTTGCATTCTGTTTTCTTGCAGTTTATTTGTAGTCCCTTCTTGTCACTCTCTTCAGCTACCTTCTGTATGAGGTCTTGCAGTTTCCTTTCCGTGTCTGCAATCAGCACTATATCATTTGCTTCGTCATTGCTCACATGCTCGGTCCATGATATCCTCAGCATCCTTCTGTAGAACCACATTAAAGCTGCTTCCAGTTTTTTTTTATCTTTGCATAGCAATCTAGTACTCTCTTTGTTTTTAGTTACAGTTTCCTATGTCTTAATACTTTACTCAGCTTCTGGAACGCGTATTTCACCATACCAATTCGCCTTCGGATCTCTGTATCACACTTTTCGTCTTCTGATAGAAGACTTCCCAGGTATTTAAGTTTGTGTACCGGCTTGATTTTAATATCCCACACCAGTATTTGGCATTTTGGGTTGCTCTGTTTGCTGATGACCATTCATGTGGTTTTCTTGCAGTTTTCTTGCAGTTTATTTGTAGTCTTTTTTGTCATTCTCTTCAGCTACATTCTGTAGGAGGTCTTGAAGTTTCCTTTCTGTGCCTGCAGTCAGCACTATATCATTTGCTTTCTTAATATTTGCCAAAAGATCTGCGTTTTAAATCGACATTATTACGTATATTTGCCTGATAGTTTGTTAGCGAAAAAAACACTAGTCTTGCATTGTAAGAATGAGAAACTTGAATTTCAGGCTTTACTCCAGATGGTCGTAACCATATATGCATGTTAATTTTATCAACATATCTTTTAACTAGCACTATAGCCCGGCATTGTTCGGGTGTAATGAAAGCTTTAAAACTAATCCATGGTCCTGGAGCTCAGACTCAGCCTAAAGAATATGTGAAATAATAAAATAATTGCGACAATTTACCAATCGCATATATATATATACTAGCACTATAGCCCGGCATTGTTCGGGTGTAATGAAAGCTTTAAAACTAATTTATGGTCCTGGAGCTCAAACTCTTTGGACGTTGGCACGAAAGACTAAAAAGCAATAGTTGTTTCCAGTTAAAGCGAAACCGTAGACTGAAAGAAAAATGAAGGCTAAATAAGTCCCCTGAGTAAATGGTATCATGGATGAGACTAACTACAATTATACCACCTTAGAGTCAAACCCGAAGCAAAAACTAAAATAAAAGTGCTGAAAAACTGATTTTGATCAGACCCGGTAGGATATCGGAGTATCGATTTCCAATATCGGAGTCAAATAAGTCATCCAAGGATAGAACTGCAACCCTGAAACTTCTGAATATCGTTTCTTATGTCTTTGTCTATGAGTGTATCAAATTTGATTAAAATCGGACCACTCCGTCAATATCCCGATTTTTTCGATTATCAATTTTCGATATTTATCAGGTCTACCTCGACACAAAACCTAGCTAAGAACACTCGCAGACGCTTATAGTACAACTGTGTAAATTTTCAAGAAAACCGTTTCAGCTGTTTCAGAGTCTATATGTAACGGACACACACACACATAGACACACCCACAGACAAAGTTCCAGTTTTCAATAAGTTTAGATCTATCTATCTATCTAAGTCTCTTCATAGTCTATCTATCTATCTATCTATCTATCTATCTATCTATCTATCTATCTATCTATTTCTATTTAACGAAGTCTCTCCATATTCTAGTCTATCTATCTATCTATCTATCTATCTATCTATCTATCTATCTATCTATCTATCTATTTAACGAAGTCTCTCCATATTCTATCTATCTATCTATCTATCTATCTATCTATCTATCTATCTATCTATCTATCTAACGAAGTCTCTTCATATTCTATCTATCTATCTATCTATCTATCTATCTATCTATCTATCTATCTATCTATCTATCTATCTAGTCTCTTCATAATCTATCTATCTATCTAACGAAGTCTCTTCATATTCTATCTATCTATCTATCTATCTATCTATCTATCTATCTATCTATCTACTCGAAGTCTCTTCATATTCTATCTATCTATCTATCTATCTATCTATCTATCTATCTATCTATCTATCTATCTATTCTAATCTTCTTCATAATCTATCTATCTATCTATCTATCTATCTATCTATCTATCTAACGAAGTCTCTTCATATTCTATCTATCTATCTATCTATCTATCTATCTATCCTTATCTATCTATCTATCTATCTATCTATCTATCTATCTATCTATGCCAGCCTGTTCATTATCTATTTATATCTCTAAAAACAATTTGCTCTCACACAGAGACGCACACACACAAAGTCCATTTATAAATTAGTTTAGATAACACGTTCTGGATATTGGCCATGTAGTAGTTTGTTTGCAAGCTTTGTTTCATTTGTTCAGGGTCGGTATTCTTGGCTGAACTTATCAAGACAATTTTTGTATATCTTTTAATTTAGAGTTTTCAGGGATTACTTCAATGTGTTGGTTCTTACATTTCTTTTTTTATCTTTCCAAGCCCACCCCGTATCATACGTGATACACGCATTGGGCGATCATGTCTCTTTCGAGACATGACTGACTGAGCAGAAGATTATCCCGCAGTAGGTTGCCATTGCTTTCTGCGGTAGACTGGTTGCCGACCAAGGCTATAGAACCCAATCTGTTCTGTTATTTGACTCATAGGTAAAGGGAAAAGAAATCTATTATATTATTGTGTAGTAATTAGTGGGTGATCGGTTTCCTATTGTTATGAAGTAATAAACTGATCCCCCATTTATGACCAATATAAGCCTTAATCATTATTCCAACTATTATATTCAGTCAGTCAGTTAAGTGCCATCCGTGATACACGCTTGGGCGATCATGTCTCAAAAGAGACATGACTGACTGGGCAGAAGATTATCCCGCATTAGGTTGCCATCACTTTCTGCGGTAGACTGGTTGCCGACCAAGGCTATAGAACCCAATCTGTCCTGTTATTTGACTCATAGGTAAAGGAAAAAGAAATCTATTATATTATTATGTAGTAATTAGTGGGTAATCGGTTTCCTATTGTTATGAAGTAATAAACTGATCCCCCACTTTATGACCAATATAAGCCTTAATCATTATTCCAACTATTATATTCAGTCAGTCAGTTAAGTGTCATACGTGATACACGCTTTGGGCGATCATGTCTTTTTCGAGACATGAGTGACTGGGCAGAAGAATATCTCGCCGTACGTTGCCATTGCTTTCTGCGGTAGACTGGTTGCCACCCAAGGCTATATAACCCAATCTGTCTTATTAATTGACTCATAGCTAGGGAGGGAAGAGCTGTATTATATTCTTAAGTAGTAATTAATGGAGGTTCAGTTTTTTACTTCCTAACAATATAAACCTGATCCCCTACTTTATTCTCAGTAGAAGCCTTAATCATGTTTTCAACTATTATATTCAGTGAGTCAGTTAAGTGCCATACGTGATACACGCTTGGGCGATCATGTCTTGAAAGAGACATGACTGACTGGGCAGAAGATTATACCGCGGTAGGTTGTCATTGCTTTCTGCGGTAGAATGGTTGCTAGGTATAGAACCCAATCTGTCCTGTTATTTAACCCATTACTGGAGGGAAAGGCGCATTAATACCTTTCCCAAGGGTATTTGAGCGTAAGTGAACTGCAATGAATTCAACTGGAATTAGAACTCAGCACCCCGATTTGTCGTTCCTGTTCGATATCCACTGCACCACAACGCACATCCTATTATCACTACTACTATTCTTGCTTTCAATTTCCATATTTTTCGATTTCAATTTCCAGTTCTTTATATATTTAAATTTTTTATTTCAAATTCCTTCATTGCTGTATTATAATCTGTTGAACACCCCATATCAATTGTTAGGCAAGTTGATTCTTCTCGGTTTTTGATAATAATGTCCGGTCTATTTGCTTCAATTTTTTCTGTCTTTCTAGATGTTTCTCTCTCATCTAATAGTGGCATCTTATATTTCTGTAACCGGTGCTGAGTGATGTTCATACCGGTGTTGTTTACTTATTTTTTAATGTGTACAGTGTAAATATTGCCCTAATTTATCGTGACAATTTTTATATTCATTTGGAGCAAGTACAGAACATCCTGAGATTAGATGGTGTATTGTTTCTTGATATTTATCAAAGAACATGCATTATAGATCCACATTATTATGTATAATATTTGCCTGAATGTTCCTAGTAAAATAACTTTGGTCTTGCGCAGCAAGAATAAAGCCTTCAGTTTCAGTCATAGAATCCATTCTTCTGATGTCGATTAGAGTCCAGTTCAAGATGTTGAAACTATATTAGACAACTGGAATGGCAAGGCTATTAATGACCATAATTCTGTTCTGAGAATTCAATTCAGTTTTTAATATCAGTCGTAGCCTTCTATAGTACTCTTTACGCACTATTTCTTTCATTCTCTCTTTTGCAGCTAGGTGTTTATAAACGCCTTATTGATCTAAATCTTTTATTGTTAAAGCAGTGTCTAAGCTACTTGAGGATGTTTGTTGTAGCAATCGTCATAAAACTGTAGCTTTAACACATTTATTCAAATTGAAATTCGTTCCAATGTCGTGATTAAAGAATTTTATAGTTTTTCAGCTCATTGTAATTCTTAGCATACAACTTTAAGTCATCCATGTAAAATAGATGGCTTTTATTCTTTTGAGCTATTTTATAACCATATTCTGTCTTGATAATTGACTGGTTAATGCTATTACTGATATGCAAAATAGTAAGGGAGTAACTATTATGATTATTATTATTATTATTATTGTTGTTGTTGTTGTTGTTGTTGTTGTTTCTGTTCTTTTTATTATTATTGTTGTTGTTGTTTTATAGAGAATGTAAATTTGTGATGTTTTTTTTCTCTTTAAACCTATTCACATTTCAGTCTTGTTTCCTCTCTGTTCCTTCCTTCTTTCTTTTTTTTTTCTTTTTCTGCCTGCTATTTTTTCATTCCCGGCTACTCGTAAATCATGCATTTCAACGGCCTGAATTATTTCGTCATCCATATTACGACTGGGACGAAATTGCCACTCTTCAAAATGAAGCACAGTCGTTTGACTCCTTGACACCTTTTCACCGTTGCTGATTGAGCGACTATTTACAATATTGGAGAATTGCATTAATTCATCCGTCAGTCCAAGAGAATGTTGCTGACGCCATTTTACCTCACATTTCTACCCGTCAACCACCCAGTGTTTCCTTTTAAATTCTTTCTCCTCTTCTACCATTTCGCTTTCATTCACAATTCTTATATCTAATATTCTTACTGTTGACACCGTGACTCTTAAAGTCCCACTCCTTACATCTCTGCACTTGTGCGCATGCGTTTAAAGCACGCAGACATACTGTTAATGTATCGGCCATCTTCTTCATCTTTCTTTTATACAGATTAACGCTGAAGTAATAGTCAATAATTTGGAATTAAAGCTGCAGCGATAGTTAGACACGAATCGCCGTCGAGTAGGCTACAATGAGGAGACTGTTACATGTTAAAGGTTTAGATTTAATGTCAGGCAGTTTAACTAAAGTAAGTGGTGGCCTTAAGCAAGTCTGTCAGTATCGCTGTGAAAGTTTATCGCGAATTTGATGGATAAACGAAACACGCCAGCTAGCGGCCAATCGACAGCTTTCGGACTCGTAATCATGCAGTCGTGAAAAGCGATGATGGCTTCTCATAGCATCCATTAAGTAGGATAATCCGAATTTCCCAGAGGACAAAGGGATGAATGCCATCATAGATTGAACTGAATCAACAAACACACCGAGCAGAAAGCGAAACACTTACTTAGGAACAGCTGCCTGCTTATAAAATATCTCCCCATTGATGTCCGTGTCTCGATATTTATATACAGGATAACGTATGGTGAATTATCTTATTGTTGGTTTCTTTTTTATTATCATTATTATTATTATTATTATTTTTATTAGTATTATTATTATTATTATTATTTCTTCAGAAAATCAGAAAAACAAGTTTTCAAGTCGTGATTTACACTTTTTTTTCTGTCTCTATTGCAACAGTCATTTACGCTAGTCCTGGGTATGACGATAAACTGCATTCGGCAGCAAGGGCTCTGATCGGAGAATTAGAGAGTTTGAGGAGCATGGAACCACCTCTTAATTGCTGTTATTATGACATCAACCCTGAACCGTTTGGTGGCATCACACAAGCACCCGTTTATGGCCAAACAGTGAAGCCCAACCAATATATATATATATATATATATATATATATATATATATATATATATAAACACAATGAAAGTTTAAAAATATAATTTTATAGTAAAAACACCAAAAGTACCTATTCATAGCAAAGTGTCATGCAATACATATTATTGTAGAATAACAACAATAAAATTTACCCGTAGTCAAATATATGCTATGGATCTAAAAAATATATTTACTTAACTCAAAGGTTGTGTTTAAAATATTTAGATGTCGGGATTAAATGAAACATACGTGTTGAAATATGGCGAAAGAAAATCAGCCAAACAATCATCATGAAAAGAAACATACATGATTTTAATTCATATAATATCCAACGATATATGAAAAAAAAAACACAATTTCAACAAGATGACAACAGGAAGAACACGTACAACCACCTTTAGTTATTATGACCGAACAAATATGGAAACAAAATATGCAGGATTTCTACGAGGGTCATTCAATAAATAAGGTGAATTTTTCGGTATAAGGATTTCTACGAGGGTCATTCAATAAATAAGGTGAATTTTTCGGTATAAGGACTTCTACGAGGGTCATTCAATAAATAAGGTGAATTTTTCGGTATAAGGATTTCTACGAGGGTCATTCAATAAATAAGGTGAATTTTTCGGTATAATGACTTCTACGAGGGTCATTCACTGAATAAGGTGAATTTTTGGTATAATGACTTCTACGAGGGTCATTCACTGAATAAGGAGAATTTTTGGTATAAGGACTTCTACGAGGGTCATTCAACAAATAACGTGAATTTTTCGGTATAAGGACTTCTACGAGGGCCATTCAATAAATAAGGTGAATTTTTCGGTATAAGGACTTCTACGAGGGTCATTCAATAAGTAAGGTGAATCTTTCGGCATAAGGACATTTACGAGAGTCATTCAATACATAAGGTGAATTTTTTGGTATAACGGCTTCTACGGGGGTCATTCAACAGAAAGGTGAATTTTTCAGTATAAGGACTTCTACGAGGGTCGTTCAATATATATGGTGAATTTTTCGGTGTAAGGACTTCTACGAGGTCATTCAATAAATAATGTGGATTTTTCGGTATTAGGACTTCTACGAGGTCATTCAACAAATAAGGTGAATTTTTCGGTATAGGACTTCTACGAAGATGTTCAACAAATATGGTGAATTTTTCGGTATAAGGACTTCTACAGGGGTCATTCAACAAATAAGGTGAATTTTTCGGTATAAAGGACTTCTACGAGGGTCATTCAATAAATAAGGTGAATCTTTCGGTGTAAGGACTTCTACGTGTGTCATTCACTGAATAAGGTGAATTTTTCGGTATAAGGACTTCTACGAGGATCATTCAATAAATAAGGTGAATCTTTCGGTGTAAGGACTTCTACGTGTCATTCACTGAATAAGGTGAATTTTTCGGTATAAGGACTTCTACGAGGGTCATTCAATAAGTAAGGTGAATCTTTCGGCATAAGGACATTTGCGAGAGTCATTCAGTAATACATAAGGTGAATTTTTTGGTATAACGGCTTCTACGGGGGTCATTCAACAGAAAGGTGAATTTTTCAGTATAAGGACTTCTACGAGGGTCGTTCAATATATATGGTGAATTTTTCGGTGTAAGGACTTCTACGAGGGTCATTCAATAAATAATGTGGATTTTTCGGTATTAGGACTTCTACGAGGGTCATTCAACAAATAAAGGTGAATTTTTTTTCGGTATAAGGACTTCTACAGAGGGTCATTCAACAAATATGGTGAATTTTTCGGTATAAGGACTTCTACGAGGGTCATTCAACAAATAAGGTGAATTTTTCGGTATAAGGACTTCTACGAGAGTCATTCAATAAATAAGGTGAATCTTTCGGTGTAAGGACTTCTACGTGTGTCATTCACTGAATAAGGTGAATTTTTCGGTATAAGGACTTCTACGAGGATCATTCAATAAATAAGGTGAATCTTTCGGTGTAAGGACTTCTACGTGTCATTCACTGAATAAGGTGAATTTTTCAGTATAAGGACTTCTACGAGGTCATTCAATAAGTAGGTGAATCTTTCAGCATAAGGACATTTACGAGAGTCATTCAATACATAAGGTGAATTTTTTGGTATAACGGCTTCTGCAGAGGTCATTCAACGAAAGGTGAATTTTTTTCAGTATAAGGACTTCTACACAGGGTCGTTCAATATATATGGTGAATTTTTCGGTGTAAGGACTTCTACGAGGGTCATTCAATAAATAATGTGGATTTTTTTCGGTATTAGGACTTCTACGAGGGTCATTCAACAAATATGGTGAATTTTTCGGTATAAGGACTTCTACGAGGTCATTCAACAAATAAGGTGAATTTTTCGGTATAAGGACTTCTACGAGGGTCATTCAATAAATAAGGTGAATCTTTCGGTGTAAGGACTTCTACGTGTGTCATTCACTGAATAAGGTAGAATTTTTCGGTATAAGGACTTCTACGAGGTCATTCAATAAATAAGGTGAATCTTTCGGTGTAAGGACTTCTACGTGTCATTCACTGAATAAGGTGAATTTTTCGGTATAAGGACTTCTACGAGGGTCATTCAATAAGTAAGGTGAATTTTTTGGAATGAGAACATCTACGAGTGTCATTCAACAAAGAACGTGAATTTTTCGAATGAGAACTTCTACGAGTGTCATTCACTGAATAAGGTGAATTTTTCGGTATAAGGACTTCTACGAGGGCCATTCAATAAATAAGGTGAATTTTTCGGTATAAGGACTTCTACGAGGGTCATTCAACAAATAAGGTGAATTTTTCGGTATTAGGACTTCTACGAGGGTCATTCAACAAATAAGTGAATTTTTCGGTATGAGGACTTCTACGAGGGTCATTCAACAAATAAGGTGAATATTTCGGTATAAGGACTTCTACGTGGGTCATTCAATAAATAAGGTGAATTTTTCGGTATAAGGACTTCTACGAGGGTCATTCAATAAGTAAGGTGAATCTTTCGGTATAAGGACATTTACGAGAGTCATTCAATACACAAGGTGAATTTTTTGGTATAACGGCTTCTACGGGGGTCATTCAACAAAAAGGTGAATTTTTCAGTATAAGGACTTCTACGAGGGACGTTCAATATATATGGTGAATTTTTCGGTGTAAGGACTTCTACGAGGGTCATTCAATAAATAAGGTGAATTTTTCGGTATTAGGACTTCTACGAGGGTCATTCAACAAATATGTTGAATTTTTCGGTATGAGGACTTCTACGAGTGTCATTCAATAAATAAGGTGAATTTTTTGGTATAACGGCTTCTACGGGGGTCATTCAATAAATAAGGTGAATTTTTCGGTATAAGGGCTTCTACGAGGGTCATTCAATAAATAAGGTGAATTTTTCGGTATAAGAACTTCTACGTGGGTCATTCAACAAATAAGGTGAATTTTTCGGTAGATGGACTCCAACGAGGGTCATTCAACAAACAAGGTGAATTTTTCGGTATAGGGACATCTACGTGGGTCATTCAATAAATAAGGTGAATTTTTCGGTAAAAGGACTTCTACGAGGGTCATTCAATAAATAAGGTGAATTTCTCGGTATAAGGACATCTGCGAGTGTCATTCAATAAATAAGGTGAATTTTTCGGTATAAGGATTTCTACGTGGGTCATTCAATAAATATGGTGAATTTTTTTATATAAGGATTCCCACGAGGAATCAATCTGCACAAAAATATTAAATCCCTTTGAAAAAGAAGTAAATGAAAAAAAAAATCTAAAGTTTTCTGTACAATAAAGGCGGAAGCTGATGATGGTTTACCTGAAATACGCCTATTCTTCCGATTTACCACGAAATAACGTGTCTGCCTTAATTTCTTCTTATATTTGCTCTATATGTTTTTATATACATATATATTTAGAGATCTCTTAGAAAGTTATGCTGCCACTTTATGTACAGGATACTCCTTTGGATTCTTCTATATCTACAGCGTATGTTTATATATATATATATATATAAATGTAAACTTGTCGTTATACTCGTTTCAAAAAACCCTCCGAGCACATACGTGGAAGGAAGAAATGGCGATAAAAAAAGAACGAGCTCTGCTCTTGAACATCAGTCAAAGTACGCAGCCCAAAGAAAAAAAAAACGAGACGAGTAACCTAAAACAAAAAGCGCTCAATACAACCACAACTCTTTATCCCAGGCTTGTCTTCATCTTCAACACTGCTCCGTCCTTCTTTAAACACTTTAGCTCACTAGTAGATATTTTTTGGCTGAAACATGTGGCACAATACACAGTTGACATTCTCCTATGGATTTCAACTGGTTTACAACCTTCAGCAACCAAAAACTTGATAACTGACCTCTGTTCAATCCTGGAGCTTTGCTTCTTGGTCGGCCATCTTTGTTAATCCTCAAATCTCTGAAAATAGTTTTTCAATCTGCACAAAAATTAAATCCCTTTAAACATGAAGCAAAGTACTTTTCTATCTGTATTAAACAAACAGTTATGAAGGGGCAAGGTCTGGGCTGTAAGGGAGATGAGGCAGCAGTTCCCATCTCGCTGATTTTCTGCACTGTTTGGGCTGCTGTGTGAAGCTTTGGGTCTTCTTGGCAAGGTCATCATTGACAATGTTTTGCGCTCTCTCAGCAGATAGGCTCAAAGGCCTTGCAATGTCAACCACTGTCACCCTCCTGTCAGACTGAATGAGGTCATTGACTGATTCGATCACCTCAGGAGAGCTCATTTCTTTAGGCCTTCCAAGCCTGCTCCGCCCTTCTTTAAACTATTTAACCCACTTGTAGACATTTTCCTGACTGAAACATGTTGCACCATACACAGGTGACATTCTCCTCTGCTTTTCCACTGGTTTGCACCCTTCTGCAACCAAAATCTTGATAACTGACCTCTGTTCAATCCTGGAGCTTTGCTTCTTGGTCGGCCATCTTTGTTCATCTTCAAATCTCTGAAAATAGTTTTTCAATCTGCACAAAAATTAAATCCCTTTAAGCATGAAATAAAGTACTCTTCTATCTGTATTAGACGTCTTTATACCAAAATATTCAACTTATTCATTGAATGACCATCGGTGATATATGGTGATAGCTGAATAACATAAATTAAAATTTATTACTTAAAAGCAAGTAAGTAAATTAAATTTAGGTATTAAACGATATATAAAACTTGTATCTCTCTTGATCTGATTTGTGATATAAAGTTTGTTTGACTACTTTCATTTTTTTGGATCCACAAATCTACAAATTATGGCACTTTCTATTATTTACCAGGAATTTATTTTCCTGGAATCTATTTTTCATCTTCTCTTAATGTAACGGGAGATTACAGCCAGATCACATTGAAGCAGTTTCCTATACAACCACCGAAATTAAGAAACTTCGATACTGGTCAGTACCAAGAAAGAGGAATTCTTGAGAATATTAGATGCTGTAATCATGGATGCTCAGGTGCTGTAAAATATAATTGCTTGGAAATCTTAATCTGAGAGACGAGTTCCAGGTCCCCTCGGATTCGGTATATGCACTTTCCCACAAAGAAAGACACTTGATAAAAATATAAATCCTTCTCTTTCCCCACTCGCTATGAGTTAATTAGTAAGGCTTGTATCACTAAATCACTATTATTATTATTACAAAGATTGTTTTTAAATCTAACAAAAAATTCTGGCTTTAAATATCTAGTAAAGTGCTGGTAAACTGTAAAATCGAATTAAACAATTAATTAATGTATTAGCAATGTTAATGCTGCTGAATCTACAAACAGAAATAATTTTTAAAAATCTATGTAACTTTTTCCAGTTGCATGGAAATCTTAATCGAAGAGAAGAGTTCCAGATCTTCTTAGATTCGTCATATACACTTGCACAAAAATACGCTTGCGAAAAATATAAATCCATCTCTTTCCCCACTAGCTATGAGTTAATTTGTAAGCCTTGTATCGCTAAATCATTATTAGTACTAAAAATATTCCTAAGAATCTAAAAATAATTTTGGCTTTAAATATCTTGCAAAGTGTTAATAAACCGTAATTACGAATCAATCAATCAATTAAGGCATTAGCAAAATTACTGGTGCTGAATCTACAAACAAATAATTTTTAAAAATCTATGTAACTTTTTCCAGTTGCTTGGAAATCTTAATGAGAGGGCCGAGTTCCTGAGCCCCTTAGGTTCGTCATATGTACTTGCCCACAAATACGCTTGAGAAAAATATAAATCCATCTCTTTCCCTACTCGCTATGAGTTAATTAGTAAAGCTTGTATCACTAAATCATTATTAGTATTAAAAAGATTTCTAAGAATCTAAAAGAGATTTTGTCTTTAAATATCTTGCAAAGTGTTAATAAACTGTAAATACGAATCAATCAATCAATTAATTCATGAGCAAAGTTACTGGTGCTGAATCTACAAACAGAAGTATTTTTAAAAAAATCTATTTAACTTTGCAGACAGGCTGAATCCCCGTCAAATTTTAGTTGAGTGTCGGGGCGGCGTTAGCGATGGTGTCTGGCGCTAAATGAGGGAAGGCGTGAAAAAAAAAACAAACTTAGAGAACAGTTCTTCCTACGAAGAGCGCATATTCACACTTTGACATACATTTGATGAATTGTGTTCTGATATATTCAATATATCTCATCTGACTTACATGATTAATATTCCCTGTTAAATTAAATGCATGGAGCTGATTCTTAAGTAAATATTTAGAATGTGAAGTAAATGTTTTTCTCACATATCATTATTGAAATATTTACTAGAAATGTTTATCATAAAACCAAATGATGTCAATGATTAATGAGAATACAAAGTTTTGCGATTGATTTGATAAAATGTCATTTATCAGATTGGCTCATGGCTAGTGTTTGCGAGTATTTACTGGAAAACACCAATCATTTACAAAGCAGGTAAACGTCTTGTCACAATTTATACTATTAACATCGTTGGAAATGTTGTTCCCGTCATTATTCACGAGGTTTTACTTGTATTATATTCAGGCTTTCTACATGAACTGTCTATATTAGATGAAGTTCACACACCAACCACGTCTATTGTACAGGTGTAGAGGCTCATCCCTTTTCCCTGTTCAGGATGTCGTTTCCGACTTTCTCTTTTACAATCTTTTCACTTTTCTTTTTTTTTCTTCATTTTTTTTTCAATTGGAGTAGATAAACTATCGCCCGGTTCACACTCCACCGACGTCTATTGTACAGGTGTAGAGGCTCATCCCTTTTTCCCTGTTCAGGATGTCGTTTCCGACTTTCTCTTTTCCAATCTTTTCACTTCTCTTTTTTTTTCTTCATTTTTTTTTTCAATTGGAGTAGATAAACTATCGCCCGGTTCACACTCCACCGACGTCTATTGTACAGGTGTAGAGGCTCATCCATTTTCCCTGTTCAGGATGTCGTTTCCGACTTTCTCTTTTCCAATCTTTTCACTTCTCTTTTTTTTCTTCATTTTTTTTTTCAATTGGAGTAGATAAACTATCGCCCGGTTCACACTCCACCGACGTCTATTGTACAGGTGTAGAGGCTCATCCATTTTCCCTGTTCAGGATGTCGTTTCCGACTTTCTCTTTTCCAATCTTTTCACTTCTCTTTTTTTTTCTTCATTTTTTTTTCAATTGGAGTAGATAGACTAAACTATCGCCCGGTTCACACTCCACCGACGTCTATTGTACAGGTGTAGAGGCTCATCCCTTTTTCCCTGTTCAGGATATGGTTTCCGGCATTCTTTTTTTCAATCTTTTCACTCTTACATAGCCCCCTGCACGTCAGTGGCGTTACCGCTTTGCTCGGGGTGATATGATGAAAAAAAAAAGTATTATAAGAATTTACACTTTTCTTAATTGATCGGACTGTAGTCCCCATCCTTACAGTCCCATTCATGACGTTTCGGCTATGGTAGTCCGCGGCGTTCTTCAGGTGCTAGAATCCTTTAATTAAGACCACGTTCTAATACTGTTCTAATTTCACCTTTAGTCATTTCTGTTTTAGATAATAAGTAAAATAATATTCTATATATATATATATATATATATATATATATATATATATATATACATGGTGCACCACAAAAGTTTACAACACGTTACAAAAATGTTTTTTTAGGTATTTATAATATATTAATTAAGCATTAATTAATTAAACTTTTTAAACTTAATTAGACTTTAACTGCACCTAGGATATATATTTAGGTCTTCTGTCAAACAATCAGATTAAAAAAAATTAAAAAATATCGCACGAAAAATACCGATTGAATACTGCTGCCAAATTTAGTCGGGTGTCCCTGCTATTCACCTCGGAGTCCTAGACAAATTTCAACGGAAAATCTGTAATGTGATCGATCCCGACTTGGCAGCTCGGCTGCAGTTATTCTCTCACCGGCGTGATGTGGCTTCCCTGTGTCTCTTTAACAAATAATTTCACGGCTTCTGCTCCAATGAACTTAGCTCACTGGTGCCCCCTATGTATCAATTTACGCGAGCTACGAGACTAGCAACTAGGTCCCACCCTTTTACAGTGAAACTGATAAAATGTAACCGCAGTTTCTACTCTTACAGCTTCTTTTCTCGCACTTCCCGCCTACGGAATTCCCTTCCGTTAACTTTCTTCCCCGATAGCTACAATCTCCAAGAATTTAAATGTAAGGTCAATAGTCATCTCCTATCTCACTAACTGGCATCCTTTCTCTCAAGTTCTTTTCTCCATCCAAAACCCCCATCACACCAATATTCTCATCCTTCTGTTACTCTCTTTCTGGCACCCCCTATAATCCACCCTTCTTTCTTTATCACTTTCCCCCTATGTATCCCCCTTCTCAACAGTGTCATTAAAACTGCCTTGCTTGGGGTGATATGATTAAACAAAAAAAACTCAAAAGTTTACGACACCTTTTGTTTATTTACGAAAGCTTGTTTACAAAATGTTCTAAATTTGGCTGGGGTCGTTTTTAGAACGTTTCAAATTAATTTTATGAATATTTTTAAAAATGATTAAAAGTATTGCGCCGTTCTTTTCTGTCCAACATTTTTTAACATTGACAAAATAAGAAAAATTAAAATAATAAATCAAGACCTCCGTAAACGTATTGTAAACCTTTATACAAATGCATCTAAACTTATTTATGAATGGCACTTTGTTAGTGTGTGTGTGTGTGTGTGTGTGTGTGTGTGCCAGTTACCTATAGACTCTGAAACGGCTGAACCGATTTTCTTGAAAATTTACACAGTTGTACTATAAGCGTCTGCTAGTGTTCTTAGTTAGGTTTCGTGTCGAGATACCCCCGATAAATATCGAAAATCGATAATCGAAAAAATCGGGTCACAGAGGGAGTGGTCTCATTTTAATCAAATTTGATGCACTCATAGACAAAGACATAAGAAACGATATTCAGAAGTTTCAAGTTTGCAGTTCTTACAACAGTGCAGAAAATCGATAATATATATATATATATATATATATATATATATATATATAAAAGGCAAGATGTTTGTGTGTGTGTCTGTTTATCTGCCTGTATGTCTGTATTTTTTTAGCCCTTTTATTTTAGTTTTTGCTTCGGATTTGGCTCTAAGTAGGTATAATTGTAGTTCTTAGTCTCAACTGTAAGACCATTTGTTCAGAGGACTTATTTAGCCTTCAGAATTCAGTTTACAACGAAAAAACTTGGTAAATTGTCGCAATTATTTTATTACGTGCGATTGGTAAATTGTCGCAATTATTTTATTATTTCACGTATTCTTTAGGCTGAGTCTGAGCTCCAGGACCATGAATTAGTTTTAAAGCTTTCGTTACAACCGAACAACGCCGGGCTATACTGCTAGTTAGTTATAGAAAGATATCTAGTTATTCCAACGTGCCTTTGAGTTCAGATTTTCCGATAGTTCGTCACTGAGAAATGTGTCATTTTATTCATCCTAAACAAAGCTCTTGAGCTGGGCATGACGGTAAACTGAATCCGGCAGCAATGTCTCTGATTGGGAGGTTGTGAGGAGCATGGAACCACCTCTTAATTGCTGTTGTTCCCAAGTCCAGACTGACCCGGAGTAGTAGCACCTGTTAGGGTCCCAGCTATGGGCAAATAATTAACCCCAAACTGGGGTCAAAATCTATGAAAGTACAAAAATACACTTTTATAGAAATATATCCATAAAAATAGACTTTTATACATTTTTGAAAGAAAATATTACCAACAATGCATTTTTGAAGAAAAAATTATCACCATAACAAAACCTTGAAGGAAAGAAAATTATTCTCAGGAAAATAATTTGAATTCAAAACAAAAAGAGATTTTCAGTTTTCTAAAATAAAAAAGAATAAAAATAATAAAATCTGATGAAATCAACCTTCTCACTATAACCAAACATAAAAAAAATCCTTTAAAACCCCCCTTTTTCGGCATTAAATAACCCACATATGTGTTGATATGCCGCTAAACAAAATACAAACAAACATTCGGTCGGCTTAGAAGGTAACGGAACGTACGAGAGGATTATTGGCGAGAAAAGTTAGCAACGATCACCGAGTTACGCTTAAAGAACATCAGGGAGTTTGTTTTTTTTATCGTATCACCCCAAGCAAGGCGGTAGCGCCACTGATGTGCAGGGGCTACGTAATAGTGAGAAGATTGGAAAAGAGAAAGCCGGAAACCATATCCTAAACAGGGAACAAGGGATGAGCCTCTTAACCTGTTCAATAGACGTGAGTGGAGTGTGAACCGGGCGATAGATAAATCTATCTACTCCAATTGAAATAAAAAAACAAAGGGAGAAGATTGGAAAAGAGAAAGCCGGAAACCACATCCTAAACAGGGGACAAGTGATGAGCCTCTTAACCTGTTCAATAGACATGGGTGGAATGTGAACCGGACGATAGATAGATCTATCAACTCCAATTGAAAAAAAAAAAACAAAGGGAGAAGATTGGAAAAGAGAAAGCCGGAAACCAAATCCTAAACAGGGGACAAGTGATGAGCCTCTTAACCTGTTCAATAGACATGGGTGGAATGTGAACCGGACGATAGATAGATCTATCTACTTCAATTAAAAAAAAAAAACAAAGTGAGAAGATTGGAAAAGAGAAAGCCGGAAACCACATCCTAAACAGGGGACAAGTGATGAGCCTCTTAACCTGTTCAATAGACATGGGTGGAGTGTGAACCGGGCGATAGATAGATCTATCTAATCCAATTAGTACGAGAATTAAGTGGAGTAAAAGTGAGTACGGATGCAATTAGTCGTTCACTTCGTCGATGTGACATCGTTTCCAAGACTCCAAGAAAAAACACTTTTGCTTGAATAGATTTTGCAAACGATCATTGTATCAAACTTGCGGCAATTCCGGATAATTAAACTTTGCTCAGACGAAACGATCTTTGAACTTTTTGGCCGAAATACTGTGGCAAATTTCTGGAGAAAGAAGAGTCCTAAATATTCGCCGAAGACTATTATCCGAACAGCAAAATATGAGGGTAGATCAATCGCGATCTGTGGTTGCTTTAGTGCTTAGAATGTAGTGAAAATTGAAATAATGGAAGTGGATATTAATGAAGCATGAAGAGAAAATTTCTATTGTGGAATCTCCCCTTTGTATATGATTATGGACACAATTTGAGTATACATATACTCATACCATAGTGAGATACGAGAGCAGTTGAGAGATATAGGAGAGGTCCGTTACAGTTATCGGAGAGTACTGGAACGGATACGTAAGTTACCGATAGATACCGAAGTAACCCAGATATTACCGCGTCAGGAGTCAGAATAGCTCTGAGCTCCACTCAGCTAGAATAATATACACGGATATACTATTTCCAACGACTTCACTTCAAAACCTGTGTATATTTATTTCTTACTAATAGTATTCCTGGATTTACTAACCTGCGTTCAAGTTTATATATTACATTCAACATAATCTACTTTCTATCTAAAATATCTGTTTTTGTTGTTCATTATTTTGTGCACATTCGGTGGGGGTCTTTCAGTAAGGGAATGATCCTTAAGATACTACAAGGCTTACAAAATTATAGTTAATTTTAAATGTAAGAGACGTCCTTAAATGACCGGGTAAGTACTAGATCTTAATCCGATAGAAAATTTATGGAGATTTCTAAAAAGGAACTCTCAATACCTGTATGAACTGAAAGAATTTTTCCGTGAAGAAAAAGAATATTAGCCAGGTAATATGCAAGACATTCGTAAGGAACTACTCTAAGCACCTGTATGCTGCAATTAGCAATAATTGTTAGGCTACTAAATCTTAATATATGATACCATAAATGTATTGTAGATTTTTGTGTTATTAAATATTGCTTTTTATTGATTTTATTTTTAATGTATCCTTTGTTATATAACATTGAGCACTGTTTTATCGATAGCTGGAAAATATTTAGATTTGCGCGTGCACTTTATATATATATATATATATATATATATATATATATATATATATATATTCAAGCAAAAGTGGTTTTTCTTGGAGTCTTGGAAACGATGTCACATCGACGAAGTGAACGACTAATTGCATCCGTATTCACTTTTACTCCACTTAATTCTAGTACTAATTGGAGTAGATAGATCTATCTATCGCCCGGTTCACACTCCACCCATGTCTATTGAACAGGTTAAGAGGCTCATCCCTTGTCCCCTGTTTAGGATGTGGTTTCCGGCTTTCTCTTTTCCATCTTCTCCCTTTGTTTTTTTTTCAATTGGAGTTGATAGATCTATCTATCGCCCGGTTCACACTCCACCCATGTCTATTGAACAGGTTAAGAGGCTCATCCCTTGTCCCCTGTTTAGGATGTGGTTTCCGGCTTTCATTTTCCAATCTTCTCCCTTTGTTTTTTTTTTCAATTGGAGTTGATAAATCTATCTATCTCCCGGTTCACACTCCACCCATGTCTATTGAACAGGTTAAGAGGCTCATCCCTTGTCCCCTGTTTAGGATGTGGTTTCCGGCTTTCTCTTTCCCAATCTTTTCACTATTACGTAGCCCCCTGCACATCAGTGACGTTACTGCTTTGCTCGGGGTGATATGATTAAAAAAAATATGTATATGAATATTTATTTCTATCCATAGATAGATAGATAGATAGATAGATAGATAGATCATGAACAGCATTAGATAGATAGATAGATAGATAGATAGATAGATAGATAGATAGATAGGAACAGACTGAAATAGATAGATAGATAGATAGATAGATAGATAGATAGATAGATAGATAATATAATATACATATACACATTGTACACGCACATACCTGTTTAGAGAACTTGATACTAACAGGCCAGATAGAGGGAAAAAGAGACGGAGTTTATAGGTAACTAACACACACACACACACACACACACACAGACAAAGTTCTATTTACAAAGTTATATTTTAGATTAGATTTTCTAAGCGCCACAAGGCAGAAAGTATGGGGTACCCAGTGAGGATCGAACACACTACTCAGTTGTAATAGGTTCTAGCGAGACAATCTTGCTGACCATTACACCAGGTCGAGGTGCCCAGTAAAGCACATATATAGATCTACATTTACCTTCAACCGGACAGTTTTCTCTGGATCTGCAATTAGAGGCGGATGTAATATCGAGTTCAGTATTAGGTTCCCTGAAATTTCATCAAAATTTGGATGTTGTAGGATCTAATAATGTTGTACATAGTACAAGAATAGCTAATCTTAATCGTTTTACTAAATATTTTACTCGATGGGGTTATCGCTATGAGAATGTTTACTTAATATTTCAAGAAAGAACTTACCCTCCTAAATATATGGAATTACAGATAAATAAATAAATATTTGCTTTTTAAATCAAATATATATATATAAAATAAAATAAAATAAATTTCGATGTTCAAATCAGTTGTATGGCCATTTCTCCATGAAATCCGTAAGAGAAGTTTCACGTATCCTCGGCAACTTTTTATTTCAAAATAAAGCAAGATATATTGCCGGCGGAAGTTCAAAAAAAAAATATATATATATACATCACAGAAAAATTAAAGGGGTGGGATTAATAATAAAGTAAACAGAAATCAATGTCTATTTATAGATTTTGGAAAACCTTACTTTCAAACGGGGTTGTAAGTTAAAATTTAACCTTGTATGGCTTTAAGAAATGGAAGTAGAAAGATAAAGAAAGAAGTGAGAAGGGGTGGTTGACAGGGAAGTAAGCTAAGAAAAAAAGAAATATATATATATATATATATATATATATCTGTGTGTGTGTGTGTGTGTGTGTGCGTGTGTGTGTGTGTTTATATGCATATATGTGTGCGCAGGTAGGTTTCTGTAGTTTATATGTGTGTTTAACCGATAAAGGAAATGAGATTTCTTTTCGGATTTTTGCTTTTTGGCGCAATGTCGAGTGACCGGATGGAGTCTTTCTTAAATTTAAAAATCTTTAGCTCTTATTTAAAGCATTTAGGGCCATTTTGAAAGCCTTGCCCTAAATTTAGCCAATATTAAGAAGGTGTGTGGATGAAGATGATAAGCGAATGAAGAAGTACGAATTGGAAACAAAAAAAAAAAAAAGTTGCAGCTGTGGAAGTAGGAGGAGCTTTGCCAAAAGGGAAAATAAATTGCTAAGCCCACCAGGAAGTTATCGGAAAATTTGGTTGGATAGATCGGAAAACAGGCAGGTAAATGCCTTTCAAGATATACGGGAAAGACAGCTACCCATCACAATCACATTCGTATATTATTAAGACATGCACGTACACACACACACACACACATATTTATGTGTGTGTGTGTATTATGACAATAAATTATATAAGTAAAAGTGAATCTGTTTAACCTGATTTTGAAAACTGTGTCGGCTGGATAACTGTTAACTACCAAATTATATATATATATACTAGCAGTATAGCCGGCGTTGCTCGGGTGTAATGAAAACTTTAAAACTAATCCATGATCCTGGAGCTCAGACTCAGCTGAAAGAATATTTCTGTGAAGTTTGCTGAGAATCGAATAAAAATTGTGAATTTGTATAAAGGACATACAGGCAGATAAACAGACGCACACACTTGCCTTTTATATATGTATATTATCAATTTTCTGCACTATTTTAAGAACTGCAATCTTGATACTTCTGAATACCGTTTCTTATGTCTTTTTCTATGAGTGTATCAAATTTGATTAAAATCGGACCACTCCTTCTATAACCTGATTTATTCGATTAAAGATTTTCGATATTTATCGGGGGTACCACGACACAAAACCTAGCGAAGAACACTGGCAGACGCTTAGAGTACAACTGTGTAAATTTTCAAGAAAATCGGTTCCGCCTTTTTGGAGTCTATAGGTAACGGACACACACACAGACACACACAGACACACACAGAGACAACGTTCCATTTATAAATAAGTTTATATATATATATATATATATATATATATATATATATATTGTGCGTATTTAGGCTGCATTTTTTCATTGATGCGTGTTTCATTAAACTATATAGACAAGTTTTGTTTATTTATTTTATGTAAAGTTTTTAAGAAAGACTGATAAGCTTAATAGCATTTTCATTGAAAGAGAAAAGAAAATCACAATACTGATACATGTTTTTATTTAATCCTTATGGCTTTCCATACTAGATACTTCTAGCCCCCACTCTCGTGGGTCATGTGAGACACCACAAGCTGTAGTGTGATTTTCGCTTCCAGTATGCGCGCGTGTTCACCAATCCTCCTCCTCCTTCTTCTTCTTCTTCTTCTTCTTCTTCTTCTTCTTCTATATGCCCTGACCCTTCAGGACGTAGGCGATCATTGTTCTCCACGTCTCTCTATCCCTTGTGGCTCTTAGTATGTTTGCTCCTGTTGCTCCTGGCAACCCCCGTTTCGTCATCCATCTCATCAGACCCTGCAGATATGTTATCCGCTGCTTTCCTATGTCTCTCCTTCCTTCTATCTGACCAGTCAGTATCAGGTTCTCCAAGCTCTCCTTCCTCATTGCGTGTCCTAGGAAATTCAGTTGTTTCTTCTTGATGCTCAGTATTAATTTCCTTTTTGTTGCCATTCTTTCCAGCACCTCATCGTTGCTTGCATGCTCAGTCCACGATATCCTCAACATCCTTCTGTAGAACCATATTTCCGCTGCTTCCAGATTTGTCCTCATTTTCGATGATATTGTCCAGCATTCACTGCCGTATTGAAGAACTGACATCACATAGCAATCCAGCACTCTTTTCTTTGTTTCTATTGAGATTTTCCTGTGTGTTAGTATTTTGCACATCTTCTGGAACGCGTCCTTTGCCATGCCAATTCGCCTTCGGATCTCCGTGTCGCACTTTCCATCTTCAGTTTGGACACTTCCTAGGTATTTAAATTTTTGTACTTGCTTGATTCTGGTATCTCCCACATTTATTTGGCATTTTGGGTTGTATCTTTTTCTAATGACCATGCACTCAGTTTTCTTTAAGTTTATTTGTAGTCCCTTTTTGTCACTCTCCAGTGCTACCTTCTGTATGAGGTATTGTAGTTTCCTTTCCGTGTCCGCAATCAGCACTTTATCGTCAGTATACCTTATGTTGTTCAAGTTGTGGCCTCCAATACCAAATCCTGGCGTGTCATCTAGGGTCCTCAAAATATTCTCGCTGTATAGGTTGAACAAATCCGGTGAAAAGACACATCCTTGTCTTACGCCTCTTTCTATCTTTGTATATCTACTGAGATCGTTACCTGTCCGTATGCAGACCGTTTGCTGCCAGTAGAGATTCTTGATTATTCTTATGTCTTTGCCAAAAATGTCGAGGCTGCCGAGCATCTCCATCAAACTTTTGTGTCGTATCTTGTCGAGTGCCTTCGCATAGTCAATGAAATATAGGTACAAGTCTTTCTTCATTTGTATTGCCCTTTCAAACAGCATCCTAATCATGAATGTAGCGTTCCTTGTTCCAGTGTCTTTGACGAACCCGCACTGTTCTTGCCCTATCTCTGGCCTGATTCTGCTTCTCGCTCTATTCATCAGGATTCTGACAATCAGTTTCGTAATGTGACTCATTAAGCTGACAGTTCTGTGTAGTTCCCACTCGTTTGCACCTGGTTTCTTTGGCAGTGCTATAAATATCGACTTGCATAGGTCGTCTGGTATTATTCCGTTGCTCTAAATTTCGTTTATTATTTCGGTAATTTTTTTCTATGCCATATTCTTCTACGGCTATCAGCAGCTCTATCACTATGCCGTCTGGACCAGGTGCTTTGTTTCTGTTCATTTTGGCCATTGCAGCTTCCACTTCGGATTTTAGTATTTCCGGTCCATCCATCTCCTTGTGTATTCTCGGTTGTTCTCTCTTGTCACAAAAGAAGAACCTTTATATATTCTTCCCATCGCTGGAGTATTTCCTCTTTCTCTAATATGAAGTGATCCACCCTTGGATTTTATGCATCCTGTTGAGGAGCAGGTTTTTTTGTCCTGTCAGTTCTCTTATCTCTTTATGCATCTCTGCTTTGTTGGTCCTGCTCAGTCTCTCTACTTCTGCGCATTTGTTGTTGGCTTGTCTGCATTTGTTCCTTATCTTCCTGTGAATTTTCTTGTACTCTGCTCCGTGTCTTGGCTTTATTTTTGTCTCCTTTGCATCATGTGGAGGATCTCTTCGGTCATCCACTCGTTTTTTCTTCTGCGTCTGATTTCCTTTGGGGCGATGTTGTTCGCTGAGGTCGCCATCGCATCTTTTAGTGAATGCCATTTTGAGTATCAATCCTCCACACAAACAAAATAGACGACTATTACTATCGTTCGTCCTCGAACTGCCCGTTACAACCAACATCATTTTCATCTTTGATAACGCCTGATGTAAGACAAAAGCTCAGAAAAGTTTAAACAAAAACATGTATCAATATTGTGATTTTCTTTCCTTTTTCAACGATAATGCTATTAAGCTTATCAGACGATATGAAAAAATTTAAAATAGACAAAACCTTTCTATAATATTTATTGAAACATGCATCAATTTATATATATATATATATATATATATATATATATATACATATATATATATATATATATATATATATATATATATATATATCCGAGTGAGTATAGAATGAGGAAAAAAGAAAATGTTTTTCCGTCCAAAACATTAATTTAAAACAGTGCTCGATATATGATGTATAGAGCAGTGAATATTTATTATAAATTATGTTTTAGAACATGTACATAATTTCTTCTATGAAGAGGACATATATAGAAGAAATTATGTACATGTTCTAAAACATAATTTATAATAAAGATAGATAGATAGATAGATAGATAGATAGATAGATAGATAGATAGATAGATAGATAGATTATTAAATAAAAACATGTAACAATATTGTGATTTTCTTTCCTCTTTCAAAACTTGTCTATAATATTTATTAAAACATGCATCAATATATATATATATAAGTTGTAAGTTTAAAAATGTATTTTTTTAATTTTAAAATCCAATATTTTTCTCACGCAGAAAGAAAGAAAAATACTGGATTTTAAAATTAAATACATATAGGCTAGGATAAAATAAAGACTTTAGTATTTTGAATCTTTATAAATATTTCAATAGTTCAACATTTTTTAGATAAACTTAAAAATATTTTCTTTAAAACAACATTTAGAAGTATTATTACTGTTAGGTTTACGTTTAAAAATATTCAAAAATCTATCGCTTGTAAACATCTCGCGAGAGACGCTTCTCACTACGAACGATTCTCTTTTAAATTTTAAAATCATTTGTTTCAGACGAAAGTCATAGGCCTGTCTGAAATATCATATCATATATATATATATATATATATATATATATATATATATATATATATATATAAATACTGTCAAAAAATACATCTTTAAACTGACAACTTTTTAGTACTTTTTCCTATATATATTAAGACAGTATACGTGGATCATCATAATCTAAACTTATTTATAAATGAAACATTGTCTGTGTGTGTGTGTCTGTGTGTGTATCTGTTATCTATAGACTCCGAAACGGCTGAACCGATTTTCTTATAGTTGTACTATAAGCGTCAGCGAGTGTTCTTAGCTAGGTTTTGTGACACGGTACCCCCGATAAATATCGAAAATCGATAATCGAAAAAATCGGGTTACAGAAGGAGTGGTCCTATTTTAATCAAATTTGATACACTCATAGACAAAGACATAAAAAAAAACAATATTCAGAAGTTTCAAGGTTGTAGTTCTTACAATAGGGCAGAAAATCGATCATATATATATATATATATATATATATATATATATATAACGCCGGGCAATACTGCCAGCATATAAATTGTCGCAATTATTTTATTATTTCAAATATTCTTTAGGCTGAGTCTGAGCTCCAGGACCATGGATTAGTTTTAAAGCTTTCATTACACCCGAGCAACGCCGGGCTATACTGCTAGCATATATATATATATATATATATATATATATATATATATATACTAGGTGCGATTGGTAAATTGTCGCAATTATTTTATTATTTCAAATATTCTTTAGGCTGAGTCTGAGCTCTAGGACCATGGATTAGTTTTGAAGCTTTCATTACACCCGAGCAACGCCGGGCTATACTGCTAGTTTCACAAAGAGGGAAGAGCCATACCGAGGTTGGCCTATAAACCTGTTAAAGGTGTAGGGAAATCTGAAGGACACACCAGCTGTCGAAGCTATACGCAATGATTGTTACTCGTAGCTGATGACAATAGATGTCTGCATTACCAGGGCGTTTCAAAGCCTGGCTATACCATCACTGTGTGCTCCCGCGAGCATTATGCCCATTACAGAATTTTTCGTTCAACAGCAGATGTAATAACATATTTAAAACAATTATTTCTGATGAATTGTTTTAAATGTGTCATTACATCTGCTATTGAACGAAAAATTGCTAAGTTCAATGAGGTTAAGATCTAAGGGTCATATGTCCTGTATATGTCATACTCCCGTGGATTGGTCCCTTAGTCAGAGAACACCGATAAAATTTCTATTACCATTAAGCGGCGTTTCAATACCGTTATGGTTCGGAGCATATATACAACTAGAACGGCTTTCCCTCCTTGCCCTAAGTATGTTTTGCCAGCCCATCAAAGCAATTTAATTGTATATCAATATAAGAGTCGATATGAGGTCGACTAAGTGGGCAAAAACCATCCAAAGTATTGAAGTTAGAATCGCCCAACATGTCCTGGGCCAAGTGCGTAGACATGAGCCGGTGACCTCCGAGTGTTCGCTGATTCATGCCTCCAAATTAGCGAGCATCTATTAAAGTTATTCTTCTGATTTTTTCTTTGAATTGCACATGGGGACCGAACAGACTCCACTGTGATATATTAGAGTCTGTTATTATTAATATGCAGTGACTTCCCCAGTGCATGCAGCGAGAATTAAGCCATGACCTAACAGTGGATAATATTTCCCACTCTCCTTATACTTTAATAATATTACATTTTAAACTCTGCCGTTTGAAAAAAATCTGTTATTAGATACTGAGTCTTAAATTACTGGCTACTATTCTTCTGAAGAAGGAACAGTCGAAAGGTGCCTTAAATTTTAAACGTTGTTAAAATCTTCCAATATGTCACGGGCTAATGATATCCGGGTGTTCACAGGCTCATGCCTTCGCGTCCTAAATTTCAAACATTGTGATAATTTTGTAACATCTTTTATTAATAAAATATGAACCCTATTTTTAAAAATGTAATATCTATCTATCTATCTATCTATCTATCTATATATATATATATATATATATATATATATATATATTTAATCATATCACCCCGAGCAAGGCAGTAACAACACTGATGTGCAGGGGGCAATGTAACAGTGAATAGAATGGGAAAGAGAAAGCCGGAAACCACATCCTAAACAGGGAACAAGGGATGAGCCTCTTCACTAGTTCAATAGACAAGGGTGGAGTGTGAACCGGGCGATGGTTTAGTCTATCTACTCCAATTGAAAAAAAAAAGAAAAAAAGAAAAGTGTGAAAGGTTGGAAGAGAGAAAGCCAGAAACCACATCCTAAACAGGGAACAAGAGATGAGCCTCTTCACCTGTTCAATAAACAAAGGTGGAGTGTGAACCAGGCGATAGTTTAGTCTATCTACTCCAATTGACAAAGAAAAAAAAGTTTCAACTTAGTTAAAGTCGAAATGAAATTTGAACGGCAAAATCAAAATAGCAAAATAGTACCTATGTCGATAATTAAAAAATTAAAACAAATTCAAACGAAAATTAAGGCTAAAAATTACAAATTTAAACAAAAATTAAGAACAAGAACTAAAAAAAGTCAACTGACGTCCGCTTTGGTTGGATACCGTTTTTTAATTTTCTCAGATATTACCGGCGTGTCTTCCTCCATCTTGGCTAATTGAAATCATATATATATATATATATATATATATATATATATATATATATATCAAAATATATATATATATCCAGTGAATAAAGAATGAATAAAATATTAACAACGTTAATTTTAAAGATTAATTAATTTTAAATTTAATTTTAAAGATTAATTAATTTTAAATTTCTATATTGAAATAGAGCTATGAATATTTAGTATAAATTGTAGTTTAGAAATGTACAAACAACAATTTACTACAAAAGCGTACATTTTGTTTCGACATCACACTCTATCCGTATATATATATATATATATATATATATATATATATATATATATATATATAAAGTAAATAACTAACCTAGAGAGCCAACGAACCTACCAAGGTTTCACCAAAAGATCCAATTTGGTGAAACCTTGGTAGGTTTTTTGACTGTTTAGGTTTGTTATTTACTTTGTTTGCTCTACTTGCATATTGAGCGCTTTTTGTTTTAGGTTACTTGTCGCGGGTATCTTACTTTGGGCTGCGTACTTTGACTGATGTTCAAGTGCTTAGCTCGTTCTTTTTTATCACCATTTTCTCCTTCCGCGTATGTGCTCGAAGGGTTTTTCAAAACGAGTATAACGACAAGTTCACATTTATATATATACATGCATATATATATATATATATATATATATATATATATATATATATAATGTACTAATATTCTTATTATTGGAGTTTCTAACAAAACATTTTTTCGTTACACAAGAGCTATTGAGTTTCGGTGCTAAATTCATCATCTGGTATGTCGCCTGATGAGGTCCTGAATATAAGATCGAAATACGATAGCTCTTATGTAGCGAAAAAAAGTTTTTATTATAAACTCCAGTAATAAGAATATTACTATATATCTTGCTCAACTTTTTGTAATCATTTCACCCCAAGCAAGGTATTACTGTCACTAGTGCGCAGAGGGTTACAAACACTTATGATAAAGTAGGATAAGTTACAGGGCGTATAAGAGAATGAATAAGAGAAGTATGAGAACACTGATGTGAAGAGAGCTGCATGAGAGTAGAGTAGAAAGACAGTTTAGTTGTTTGTTTTACCAGCCTATCTACCCTTTTGGGTCATATCTACCCTTTTAGGTTATATCTACCCTTTTGGGTCATATCTACCCTTTTGGGTCATATCTACCCTTTTGGGTCAGTTAATGCTGAAGAATTTGTTTGGTTTTTGTTTGCTGTTTGTTGATTTCTTGTGAGTCTATTGCTGTCGAGATATAAGTAGAGGTGTTATGATTTGATGTGTGATGGTTATATGCTATCTTTTTCTGCAACTATATTTTGTTATATAATTTTGTTGCTTTTAGAAGTTCTAAAAGGTCATTTGGGTCAGCTTTGTTGAAGATGTCTTTCAGATTGTTTTCTTGATAGTGTCTTAATCGCATTTGTTCAAGATCTAAGCAGCTTGTTAGTATATGTTTTACTGTGTAGAGCTCTTGACATGGAATGCAAATTGGTGTCTCCTCACTTTTTAGTAGGTGTGAATGGGTGACAGCGGTGTGGCCAATTTGAAGTCTAGTCATTACTACTTCTTCTCTTCTTGACATTTTACTATTGGAAATTTTAACTTCTATCCATTCTTTGAGGATGAGTTTAATTTTGTAGAGTTTGAGAGTAGAAAGAGAGAACATGATACAAGGGTTGTAAGGGAAAGGATGAGCATCTAGGAGATAAAGGATGGGAATTGACATTGCATTTAAATTCTTGGAGATTGTAGCTGTCAGGGAAGCAAGTATACGAAAGAGAATTCCACAGGCGGAAAGTGCGAGAAAAGAAGCTACTAGAGTAGAAGTTACATTTGATCGGTTTCACTGTAAAAGGGTCGGACCTAGTCGCTAATCAGTAACTAGAGTAAATTCATGAATAGGGATCACAAGGGAGATATGCTCATCAGAGTATAAGCCGTGGAGTTATTTGTAGAAGAGAAAGAGGTAAGCCACATTTGATGGGTGAGAAAGTGACTGGAGTTGAGCTACCAGGTCAAGATCAATAAAATTGCAGATTCTCCGTTGGATTATGTCAAGAACCCCGAGATGAACAGCAGGGACACCAGACCAAATACGACAGCAGTATTCAATGCACGGGCGGATGGTCGATCTATGTGCAAGATGGATTCAAACGAGAAAAAACTTCTTAGCCCTATATAGTGAACCGACCTTCCTAGCAGCAAATGTAGCTATTGATTCAATTTAGTCATCTATTTGAGGTCGACTGATAGAGTTAGGACGAGGAGGCGTTGTGTTATGCTTTCAGGGAGGCTAGCCTGATCCATGCTGAATGGAGGTAGGAACGATTCCCTATAGTGGTTAAGGGATAACTTCACTTTGGAAGCATTAAAATTTTCGAACCATTTCTTACCACAATCCACCACAGATTGAAGGTCCTTTTCAAATTAGCAGCGTGGTATGCTTTATCAGCCTCGGCAGATTTCTTATAGAGGCGCGATTAAATAGTGACGTCGTCAGAGTAGATGCCTACTTCCAATGTGATTACATCAGTGTGATCGTTGACGAAGATCCGAAAAAGCGTAGGATCTAGCATACAGCCTTGAGGGACACCCGCGTTCGCATGATAGTCTCTGGAATTGTGCCCGTTCAATACTACCTTCATTACGTGATTTAAAAGGAATGACTGTATTAAATCTAACAAGTGTCCAGTTATACCATAGCCCTATAGCTTGTGTAGAAGACCAGCACGCCAGCATCTGTCAAATGCTTTGGAAATATCTAGGGAAACTGCTCAAACTTCGCTGTTCTTATCGAGAGCCTTGTATATATACACCGTAATGGTCGTTAGCATATCAGCAGTAGACCTGGTTAGGTGGAAACATAATGATTAAACATAATAGTCGTTTATTGTGTCTTATATTTAACAGTATATATTTAGAAAATATATATATATATATATATTTCATTTTTAAACGAGTTATTTCGCTACCTTGGTTTCTACCATGGGTGGTTTCTTCAGGTGATTTTTAATAACATAATAACGATTTTTTGTTATTAAAAATCGTCTGAAGAAACCACTCATGGTGGAAACCAAGGTAGCGAAATAACTCGTTTAAAAATGAAAAATATTCAAAAGTTCTACAATATAATTGTATAGAACACTTTTTAATACAAATGTGTACTGGTCTAACCCTATTAGGACCACAAAGTAAGTATTAAACAATAAATCAATATATATATATATATATATATATATATGGCTGTTTTCATGTGACTTAAAATTACAAGTGTACGCTCATATGTATATATATATATATATATATATATGGCTGTTTTCATGTGACTTAAAATTACAAGTGTACGCTCATATATATATATATATATATGGCTGTTTTCATGAGACTTAAAATTACAAGTGTACGCTCATTTGTTCTATGTCGGCCTCACAATTTTTAGGTTGTTTAAAGAACAGGACTTTATTGAGATTATATTTCAACGATGATGTAATCAGCATCTACGGAACAAAAAGAAAGAAAAAGGGTTTTGACTAAAAGGTCAGTAAGTTGGGAATATAAGAATGGGTATGTTTCGAATGAAGAAGTGTTATGTAAAAGAAAAATAGAAATATTAAATAGCCGGCCAGACCTAATCTATTCCTGAAGGCAAATTAAGTAGGGGCTTACTGGATTATAGTCATTTTGATAATAACGATATTTTTCTTCTTAATGTACCGTGTTTTTTCAGGATGTACACAATCATGGACACTTCAACTTGTTCCTATCACTTTTCACCCTTAACATTTTTCTACTAAGTGTCTCTCCCTGTTAGGGCGCCGCCCCTATCTGACTACATAATGGACTGTTCCCATTGCTATATATAGCAATGGTGGATTCTCTACATGAAATGTGATAGAGAGTCAAAGAGAGTGATAGAGAGTCGTACAGAGTCGTACAGAGTCACTTGAGAGTCAGTGCGAGAGTTAGACACACTTCCGGTGGCGTACCGGAAGTAATCACGTATACACACGTCTTACGACGGATTGGACTCTTGTATCTTTCTATTGTAAATATTACTAATCACTTCTGTACATACTAACCGTCTTTCCGCGGAATACAACTTATATTCTGATTCTGTTGTTGAGTTATTCATTTATACTTGGCGACATAACACTCCCAAACTTCGTTCCGTCATCCATTTACTCAAGCTAATCTATTTTGTCTCACGCACCCCTGTCTCTCTCACTCTCTCTCTCTCTACCTCTAACCGTCCTGTGAGTATTAGATTCTCCAAGCCTTCTTACTTATTACATGTTCCAGAAATTTCAACTGTCTCTTCTTAATGCTGAGTATGTCTCCTTTTCGTTTAAATCGGCTTCAAAACATTGCCATTGCTCACATATTTGGTCCATGTTATGTGCGTTGTGGTGCAGTGGATATCGGCTTGGAACGAGAAATCGGGTAGCCGAGTTGGAATTCCATCTGAATTCATTGCATTCACTTACGCACAAATACCCTTGGGAAAGGTATTAATCCGTCTCTTCCTTCCAGTTATGGGTTAAATAACAGGATAGATTGGGTTCTATAGCCTTGGTCGGCAACCAGTCTATCGCAGAAAGCAATGGCAACCTTATGCCCAGTCAGTCATGTGTCTTTCAAGACATGATCGCCTAAGCGTACATTTACGTTTGGCACTTAACTGACTGAGTATCCTTCTGTAGAACCACATTTCTGTTATTCAGGCTTCTTTTACTTCATTCTTCATATTCTCATATTTTTTCTTTCTCAGTCTTTTTTTAAAACTTTTTCAGTATTTTTTATTCTTCTTCAAGCTTCTTTAGACTTCTTTAGTGTTTTTTCATTCTTCTTTTTCTTCCGTCTTCTTTAGATTTCTTCTTTTTTTCTATTTTTCTCCTTCAATCTTCTTTAGTATTATTCAGTATTCTTCTTCTTCATTCTTCTTCTTCACTCTTCTTTAGACTTTTCAGCTTTTTTTCATTCTTCTTCTTCAATCTTCTTTAGTAATATTCCGTCTTGTACTTCATTCTTTTTCTTCTTTCGTCTACTTTAGCTTTCTTCAGTGTTTTTCATTCTTCTCTTTCGATCTTCTTAGCATTATTCAGTTTTCTTCTTCTTCTTCATTCTTCTTCTTCACTCTTCTTTAGACTTCCTCAGAGTTTTTCATTCTTCTTCTTCAATCTTCTTTAGTACTATTCTGTTTTCTTCATCATTCTTCTTCATCAGTCTTCTTTAGACTTCTTCAGTGTTTTTTCATTCTTTTTCTTCAAACATTTTTAACATTTTTCAGACTTTTAATTTTCATTGCTCACATGTTCGGTTCATGGTATTTTCAGTATCCTTCTGTAGAACCACATTTCTTTTGCTTCGAGACTCTCCTTCCTCATTGAAAAGGTTGTCCAGCATTCGCTGCCATTTAAGAAGAGAGATGCCATATTTTCATTTGTTGTAGTTGCCGCTGTTGCTGCTGCTCATCCTGATGTTGATCCTATTTTCATTTTTCTATGATCCATTCGTGAATGGCAAACCCTATACCAGCACTAAGTGACCTGTTGGGATCAATAAAACGCGAGAAAATTAGAGAGACAAATGAAAAAGAAATCGACAGAATATGACGAATAAAAATAGATAGTATAATGACGGGTAGAAGGAGGCAATTTAGAGGGATAGAGAGAAAGAGATAGAGAAAGAGGGATGGATATTGAAGTGGGGATAAAGAAATCGGTTAGGAATGTAAACCAAATTCCTGAGAATGAAAGAGAAATATAGTGGCTCTTTTTTTTCGAATCTAAAGCGCTGAATAACCAAATCGACGAACGGATGGTGATTTTCATCATTAATGTCGTCACTTCCGCTTTCAAGAGGCAGTTCAATATCTGTCGCTTCCTTTCCGAGGCAATGTTCATATCCTAGCTGATGATTAAAAACCGAAATTCTCCAAATGAAAAGCGCGCGATAAGGTGGAAAACATGGATTCAGCTGTTAAGATTAAAAGGAATGGAGAGTAAGGCTATGAGAAACGCGCTGGGGAGAGTAAGGTTTCGAAAGATAAATGGCACACGGAAAGATTTTTAAAAGTTGACAGTTCTATAAGGATTATATTTTCCCGTTCTCGAGAGCACAATTAGAGTCATGTCAAGAGAGGCTTAACATAACACCGGATATTGGCCTCGAAAACTAACATAGTATTATGATGGCCAACAAATACTTTTAGCTATTAAGTGAGCAGTTTTCGTGTACGTTTTATGCAATTCTCGCTTTTCTCATTTATCTTCTTGACCCATTTGACTTTAATTCGCTGAGATTCGCTCTTTTATTTGGTAGTCAAAGATAATTCTATTTTCATTTTTTTTTCTTTTGCTCTTTTTAATATTTTCTTTTTTTTTTATTTACCTTGCAAACTCAGTTCTCCTGCCATTTTGTTTTCGTTCGCGATCCTTGTCCATGAATATTCTCACTCTCTTTTTTACTTCTGATTTTTTTATCTCCCCACCCACAAAGAAGCACGTGCTCAGATTTTTTGGCATCTTTATTATGTTTGTTTTGATTCTATTCTTCTTCTTCTATGTGCCTTATCCCTTCAAAACGTAGGCGATCATGGTTCTCCACGTCTCCCTATCCCTTGTGGCTCTTAGTATGTTTTCTCCTGTTACACTTTGCAATCCCCGTTCCGTCATCCACCTGATCAGGTTCTTCAAATATGTTATCCGCTGCCTTCCTCTGTCTCTTTTTCCTGCTATATCGCCTGTCAGTATCAGGTTCTCCAAGCCCTCCTTCCTCATTGCATGTCCCAGGAACGTCATTTGTTTCTTCCTGATGCTCACTATTAATTTCCTTTTCGTTGCCATTCTTTCAGACATCTAATCTTTGCTTGCATTCTCAGTTCACGATATCCGTAGCATCCTTCTGTAGGACCACATTTCCGATGCTTCAAGTTTTGTCCTCAGTTTCGATTATATTGTCCAGCATTCACTGCCGTATTGGAGAACTGACATCACATATCAATCCAGCATTCTTTTCTTTGTTTCGAGTGAAAATTTCCTGTGTGTTAGTACTTTACTCAGCTTCTGGAACGCGTCCTTTGTCATGCCAATTCACCTTCGAATTTCTGTGTCGCATTTTCCATCTCCTGTTAAAACACTATTTTTTTTTAATCATATCACCCCGAGCAAGGCGGTATCGCCACTGATGTGCAGGGGACTACGTAAGAGTGAAAAGATTGGAAAAGAGAAAGCCGGAAAGCATATCCTAAACAGTGAACAAGGCATGAGCCTCTTCACCTGTTCAATACACGTGGCTGGAGTGTGAACCGGGCGATAGTTTAGTCTATCTACTCCAATTGAAAAAAAGAAAAAGGAAAAGAGTGAAAAGATTGGAATTGAGACAACCGGAAACCACATCCTAAACAGGGATCAAGGGATGAGCCTCTTCACCTGTTCAATACACGTGGCTGGAGTGTGAACCGGGCGATAGTTTAGTCTATCTACTCCAATTGAAAAAAGAAAAAAAGAAAAGAGTGAAAAGATTGGAAATGAGGAAGCCGGAAACCACATCCTAAACAGGGAACAAGGGATGACCCTCTTCACCTGTTCAATAGACGTACTTCCTAGATATTTACATTTTTGTACTTGCTTGATTCTGGTATCCCCTACCTGTATTTGGCATTTTGGGTTGCACCTTTTGCTGATGACCATGCATTCAGTTTCTTGCTGTTTATTTGTAGTCCTTTTTTATATTTGTTTTTTCTTTTTTGACCATACATTACTAATCGTTAGCAGCGTCAATCCATCATTTTATTTATTTATCTATTTTCTCTGTTCCTTATGTTTTCATTTCTCCTAAACCTGCTTACAGACTGCAGATCTTTTTTCCTTTCAATCTTCTTTAAACTTAAGTGTTTTTTTATTCTTCTTCAAACTTATTTCGTATTATTCAGACATCTTTCTTTTCTTTCTTCTTCTTCTTCAGTCTTTAAACTTCTTCAGTGTTTTTTCATTCTTCTTTTTCAGTCCTCTTTAGTATTATTCACTCTTTTTCATTCTTTTTTCTTCTTCAGTCTTCTTTAGATTCTTTAATGTTTTTCATTTTTCTTCTTCAATCTTCTTAAGTATTATTCTTTAGTGATTTGTCTTTTTCTTCGTCAATTTTCTTCAGTCTTCTTTAGACTTATTCAGTGTTTTTCATTCTTCTTCTTCAATCTTATTTAGTATTATTCGGTTTTCTTCTTCTTCATTCTTCTTCAATTTTTTAGTATTTAGTTTTCTTCTTCTTCTGTCTTTTTAGACTTCTTCAGTGTTTTTTCATTCTTCCTCAATCTTCTTTCGACTTCTTCAGTGTTTTTTCATTCTTCTTTTTCGTCCGTCTTCTTTAGATATCTTCTTTTAATTTCTATTCTTCTTTTTCAATCTTCTTTAATATTATTCAGTATCCTCCTTCTCATTCTTCTTCTTCACTCTTCTTTAGACTTCTTCAGTGTTTTCCTTCCTCTTCTTCAATCTTCTTTAGAATTATTCAGTCTTCTTCTTTTTCATTCTTCTTATTCTTTAGTCTTCTTTAGACTTCTTCAGAGTTTTTTTCATTCTTCTTCTTCAATCTTCATTAGTATTATTCAGTCCTATTTTTTATTTTTCTTCTCTAGTTTTCAGTCTTCTTCGGTTTTCTTTAGTTTTTTATTCATCAATCTTCTTTTTCGTTCTTTTTCTTCTGTCTTCAGTCGTATTTTTCACTCTTTTTAGTTTTTCTTTAATTTTCTTTCGTTTTCTTCATCGCCAATCTTCTTCAATCTTTAGTTTTCTTATTATTATTTCTTATTCAGTTTTTAACTTTTTTTTCTTCTTAAATTTTTTTCTTCTTAAATTTCTTTTTTTTCTTCTTAAATTTTCTTCGGTCTACTTTTTCAGATTTTGGGTTTCTTCCTCTTATCAGTTATTTATTCTTCTTTATTCATCTTCAGTCTTTAGTTTTCTTCTTCTTCAATCTTCTTTAGTCTTAAGTCAACTTCGTCAATCTTCAATTTGTTTTCTTTAGAATTCTTACTCTTCTTCTTCTTCTTCTTCTTCTTCTTTTTCAGTCAAAAGCTATTAATACCCTGTAAAACTGCTTTCATACAAAAATATCAAATTACACCAAGCTCCATATAAATACAAGATACAACAGAAAATGTAAAAATACCACTTACGAAATTTTCAAGTTGGTATAACTCTGCTCAGTTAAATGACAAATTTATTCACATCAATCGTATATATATATATATATATATATATATATATATATATATATATATATTCTATATATATATATTCTATATATATATATATATTCTATTTTTAACGAGTTATTAACGAGTTCTTTTTAGCGAATTAACTCGTTTAAAAATGGAAAATATTCAAAAGTTCTACAATATAATTGTATAGAACACTTTTTAATACAAATGTGTACTGGTCTAACCCTATTGGGACCAAAAACTAAGTATTAAACAATCAATATATATCTAAATTATTTATAAATGGAACTTTGTCTGTGTAAGTGTGTGTGCGTCTGTGTGTGTGTTTCCGGTACCTATAGCCTTCAAAACAGCTGAACCTATTTTCTTGAAAATTTATACAGTTGTACTATAAGCGTCCGCGTGTGTTCTTAGCTAGGTTTAGTGTCGAAGTATCCCGATAAATATTGAAAATAGATAATTGAAAAAGTCGGGTAATAGAAGGAGTGGTCTGATTTAAAACAAATTTGATACACTCATAGAAAAAGACATAAAAAACGATATTCAGAAGTTTCAAGGTTGCAGTTCTTACAATAGTGCAGAACATCGATAATATATATATATATATATATATATATATATATATATATATATATATATATATATATAAGGCAAGATGTTTGTGTGTGTGTCTGTTTATCTGTCTGTATGTCCTTTATACAAATGCACAATTTTTATCCGATTCTCACCAAACTTCACACAAATATTCTTTAGGCTGAGTCTGAGCTCCAGGACCATGGATTAGTTTTAAAGCATTCATTATATATATATATATATATATATATATATGTATATGTATGTATATATATATATATATATATATATTTATTTATGTGTGTGTGTGTGTGTGTGTGTGTGTGTGTGTGTGTGTGTGTGTGTGTGTGTGTGTGTGTGTGTAAATATTCTCAGATTTAATCTGTAGAGGGCAACAATATGATCAAAACAAGGCGACGAAAACTTTATTTAGTTTTACCCGACAGCGATTTGTTCACTAGCAGTTTTTATCAAGACAAAAAAGAAATAAATTTATTTGAAATGACGTATCTATAAACAAATCAAAAATGTTTTTGGCTACTAGAAAGTTATAAAACGATCATAAATATCCATTAGGTTAATTGAAAATAACTACATAATTAATTACGTCATTTTGGCTATTTGAAGAGAATTATTGTTGTGAAGTATAGTATTTGGCTTAGTTTTGCCTTAAAGTCCAAACTTCAACAAAACGCTTATGTATATAAAAAATAAAATAGGGCTTTCTTTCTTTATTTTCCCCACAAATATTAATAATTATGGATTACTTCCATTTGATTTAATCTCCTTTCATTTTCATAATTTTCTTTTTTTAATTTAAAATTTTATTTTTATTTTTTATATCTACATTAAATGTTTGTTTAAATTTTACCCATGATAAATTAAACTATAGTTCTCTAAAGTTAAAAGATTTAGCTCCCATGAACAACATGTGAACTTAAATTCAAATCTATTAAAAGTCAAGTTTGTAATACGCAACAGATAATATATGCTTAAAGCTTGAAACTCCAAGTCTTGCTGTAGACGTAATATATATATATATATATATATATATATATATATATATGTGTGTGTGTGTGTGTGTGTGTGTGTGTGTGTGTGTGTGTGTGTGTGTGTGTTTGTGTGTGTGTATAATATTTACACCCTGATTGAGCACTCTGGAAGAATGGTAGACTTTGATAAACAGTAAAAACAGTAACTAATCTGGCATCTACGCATCATTCATTCAGCAATGAATTTGAACACTCTCAGCTACTGGACGTGTATAATGATAATATACTCGCTAAAATGTCTGTCTCCTTCTACCGAGCGCCCATAGATCCCAGGTAGAATCGCCGACTGACGCCAATTTGGTCGGGTTTCAATCCTGGATAAAAGGCTATCGAAAGGCGATCGGCTGTCAAAGCATACTGATGAGCTGTGATATAACGAAACAGATCTGTCTGCGGATGACTATATATATATATATATATATATATGTTTCTGTCTTATTCAAGTCAGTTAAGTGTCATACGTTATACACGCTTTGTCGATCATGTCTCGAAAGAGACATGACTGACTGACTGGGCAGAAGATTATCCCGTAGTAGGCTGCCATTGCTTTCTACGGTAGATTGATTGCCAGCCAAGGCTATGGAACCCAATCAATCCTGTTATTTAACCCATAGCTGGAGGAGAAGCGATGGATTATTACCTTTCCCAAGGGTATTTGCTCATAAATGAATTTAACGAATTCAACTACAAATTGAACTCAGTTCTTCGATTTCACGTTCCGAGCCGATATCTACTGCACCACTACGCACATCCATTCAAGTATAAAGCTAAAAATAAGGCTAACCTGCGTAAACTTAAGGAATCAGTAAATATGCTAGGCTTATAAAATCTCATAAGCCGACCAAGCATAGAGATGAACACAAGTTTATTTTTAGCAGCAATATTTTAAGTTAGAAATGTCTTATTTTATACTACACTAGAATATCTTGCCCTTCATTTTTCAGGTTTAATAACATGTCCTGTACTTTTTTATGTTTAATATAATCTTAAGAATATTATTTTTCATTTGCCCAATTTTCCATGTAATACATAATTTTTTCAGACATTGCTTTTTCATTTAATATAGATTTAATGCTGAAAACCAGATTCTAAAATATATTAAAAAGAAAAAATTATATGCAAATGATTAAAAAATAATAAAAAAAATGATTATTTATAATTTATTCTGTTAATTAATTTTGATAAAATGATAAGCGATAAGCCAAATTTGATTGACAAAAATGATAAAAGATATCATCAGAATTTAACTGTTGAAAACTACATGCAACAATATTAAACAGAAAAAGTTATAAAGAATAAGATTTATTATTTGAAGCTTTAGTCACTCACTTATGTAGTTAGTTTCCCTTTATATACTTTACATATTTTGATGTAACTTTTTTTCTACTGAATGAAAATTTAAAAAAATCTTTTCCAGAATGTAACGACGGAAGTTTCCTATCTAATCCTGTAAACTGTTTGAAATTTTATTGAGAACTGAATTAGTGTTGAAGCTTGAAAGCTGCCTACATTCCCTCAATGTATTGTGAATTTTTCAGTGTCATACTTACCTCAGCAAATCTTCTTCTTCTATGTGCCCTGTCCCTTCAGGACGTAGGCGATCATGGCTCTCCACGTCTCCCTATCCCTTGTGACTCTTAGTATGTTTGCTCCTGTTGCTTCTGGCAACCCCCGTTCCGTCATCCACCTGATCAGGCCCTGCAAATATGTTATCCGCTGCCTTCCTCTGTCTCTCCTTCCTTCTATCTGTCCAGTCAGTATCAGGTTCTCCAGGCTCTCCGTCCTCATTGCATGTCCCAGGAACTTCAGTTGTCTCTTCCTGATGTTCAGCATCAATTTCCTTTTTGTTGCCATTCTTTCTAACACCTCGTCGTTGCTTGTATGCTCAGTCCACGATATCCGTAGCATCCTTCTGTAGAACCACATTTCGGCCGCTTCCAGTTTTGTCCTCATTTTCGATGATATTGTCCAGCATTCACAGCTGTATTGAAGAACTGACATCACGTAGCAGTCTAGCACTCTTTTCTTCGTTTCTATTGAGATCTTCCTGTGTGTTAGTATTTTGCTCATCTTCTGGAACGCGTCCTTTGCCATGCCAATTCGCCTTCGGATCTCGGTGTCGCACTTTCCATCTCCTGTTAGAACACTTCCTAGGTACTTAAATTCTTGTACTTGTTTGATCTATATATATAAAAAGGCAAGATGTTTCTGTGTGTGTCTATCAATCTGTCTGTCTGTCTGTTTATCCTTTATAAGAATCCACAATTTTTATCCGATTCTCACCAATCACCACACAAATAGTCTTTAGGATTCCGGTCAGATCATGAACTACTTATTCTTTCCGATTTCTACTCCTGATATTGGCAATCGATACCCCGATATGCAATCAGGTCTGATCAAGATTAGGATTTCAGCCCTTTTATCGTGGTAATTGCTGCAGAATTTGCTCTTTTGAACTTGGTAATTATAGTTTTTTAGTTTAAAACATTAGCAGATCTTCTCAGACGACTCAATTTCCCCGATATTGGAAATCGATACCCTCGAATCTGATCAAAAACCGATATACAGACATCAATATGGCTCATTTTCTCCAATTTTACTCCTGATGGGTACGATAAGTTTTCATGGACTTAGTTTATCCTTGGATGTCTTATTTGACTCCGATATTGAAAATCGATACCTCGATATCCACTCGGGTCTGAACAAAATCAAGTTTTCAGCCCTTTTATTTTGGTTTTTGCTTCGGATTTTGCTCTAAGTAGGTATAATTGTACTTCTTAGTCTCAGCCATGATACCATTTACTCAGAGGATTTATTTAGCCTTCAAAATTCAGTTTACGACGAAAAAAACTTATTTGATATCGATAGCAGGAAATCAAAATTTGACTTACATCCATTCATTTTTCTTTCAGTCTACGGTTTCACTTTAACTGGAAACAACTATTGCTTTTTATTTTAATTTAGATTATACAAACTTATTAAAGAAATAATCTTACAAATAAACTCAGGAAATAAACAATCGATTAAATTGAACATTGCGAATTATGAGATTTGGAAAACCCCAATCACCAAGATGCGTCCACAGATGTCTTAGCTTTAGTCTGATTGAGTGTTGCCGTTAATTAAGAACTGACTTGTTTATTGAAAGCGAGTTGATTGGATAAAGGAAACATTACGTCGAATGTCTACAGCATCAGAAAACAAAATATCTGTTTTTACCTGCATGAAAATACATGAGCATGCAATACAAAATACCCCCGCCCCTAAAAATAAGATTGTTAGAAACAGTCGGGCGAAATGAGTAACTAACGATGGGTGGAACAAACATAATTATTATTTTGATGGTTTTTATTGCAATACTTTGTTAAGATTGTTGATCACCAATATTTAACGATGCGATATGCAATTTCTACGAATATTTTTATTGTAGCATAACTAGTCATGATATTATTCATTAAATTAAAAATAAAGATCCATCTGAAATTACAAATAGGAAAACAGCTGAATATTAACGGGTTAAAACCAGTTAAAATAAATAGTCCCTCATGATAAACGGTATTTCGTTTCAGAACACAATAAAGGCAGTTGAGGATTATATATATATATATATATATATATATATATATATATATATATATACACACACACACACACACACACACATATATATATATGTATATATATATATATATATATATAAAACTGTTATATAGCGACAAACAACAAACGCATATATATAAAAATATGAGTTATATTTTTATTGATGACGATGGACCGTGTAGTCTAGTGAACAGAGAGTGAGAGAGCGCTTCCAGGGTTGACAGGGGTGACGGGGGGGTGTCGTCGTATCTGTTCTCCTCTACGTCTCTCTGCCTAGACTGCCCTGACTAGACTGCCGTGAAATCCGTGCCTGAGGTCTTTTTATCTCCAAACCGGTACTTCCGATTTTTGCCTCGCCTACGCACGCCCACGTAATTCTCAGGGACACCTGTTCTGCTTGCCTCTTGTAGCCATTTCCGCTACTGCCGGAAATAAGGTCAAACAAACATCCGTTCCTTTCAACGGCCGGAAAACGCCCCCGCTTGCATCAGCTTCCTTCTTCGGGTGGGGCCAGATTATTATATTACATTCCTCGCCCACTCATTTTCCAAAATGTTCGCCTAAGAACATTTTAAGCGCAACACCCTCACTCTCCTCCCCATGCCACACAAGCCCGACAATAGTATAAAACATGTGTCGAAACAAACAAAACAACAAAAACAAAAAAAATATATAGGGGAGCCTACATCGGCAACCCAACAATGTTCGTATCCATCTTGAAAATTGTTCTACCAGCTCGATGTTTCATTGTTCTTTTTTTTTTCTTTCTTTTTTTTTCCTCCCTTTTTTTTTTTTTTTTTTTTAATATCCATTTTCACAGAATTGGGCAAAGTTCTTAAAAATGTTCATTTTCTTTCTCGACTCTGTCCATAAGCGTAAACTCTTCGATGCATAATCCACATGATTATAGGCGGTAATTGCGCCCCCAGTTTCCAAACCGACATCGAGTAAATGACCTTTGACCAACACCATGCGTGCTTCTGCTCGAGTTTATTGTTACACATGTAACCTCATTTAATTTAATTTAATTTCAAACATACTATGTTTGAACACAGAAAAAAATGGTCATTATCTGCCGTACATATCATTCATAGTTTGACCGAGAAATGTTCAATAGAAAATGAAGAAAATTACCCTGATTCCAACGTTAATCCGCATGCAATTTACTTGTGGAGGATTAGAGGTTTCATCTATATTAATTTAGTTTAAAAAAAAAAAATGGACCCGTGACTCGTAGTTCCCTAGTTTGTACAATGCTTTCCATTCCCTGAACTACTTCCTCTGGATTCGAAACCAAGCATATCTGATTTGTTGACATCTCTCTGTTTAACGCAGAGACATTTTTGAGTGTCGAACACCCGTTGACCCCGGAGTACTATTCACAACGGATAACTCAATTTCCTTTTCCGAAGCACTGTTGCTTCTTTTACACTTAAAAATCCGCTTCCTGGCTATTATTCCCAGGATTATTATTACGCCGACCACGCCAGCAATGACTCCTATCGTCAACTTCTTCGGGAGTTCGTCATATCCTTCACTAAATCTCTCCATATTTACCTGTTCCAAGGCATTTACTAGTTTTCAGAAATTAATATATCTTCAAAAGATATTTCCCAAGTCAGCGTTTTATGTTCAAATCTTGGTTATAATTGCCAGAAAATAGCGCAAAGTTACAAGCAAAAAAAAAGTGAAGTACTTTCACGTAAATAAGTTTTAGATTTTAATTTAATTTTCCCAAATCTCCCCAAATAATCCGATTCCACCATATCGATAACAAAATATCTTTTCAATATCTGACTCATATCGCGAAACACTGAGACGCGGGTGAATGTTTTAAGAATATATATAATCGGTGTATTCGCAACGAAATAACCAAACAATGCAGTTGTTTTCAAGCAACAATGTTGAGATATATTTATAATTGGCGATTTTGTTGGCTGTTGTTAACTGCATAATTAAAATTACACTTTAAAACTCTCGATAACATTTAAGTCATTTCTATGCTGTAGAAATGTCACGCAAAACACAAACATTTTTAAATTTCGACAATATCTGTGTAAAGATTACAAATTGACGTTTACGAACAAATTCTGTTGACGAGATCAAAATTAAAGAACCCTTTCGTTTCTCTGATTTTCCTATTGTGGTAGCATTCATCTATATCCATAATTTGTTAATGTTTACCAATTTTGATTTAATTCATGCAATACAAGGCCAAATGGAGAAAATGAAGAGGGTCATTTTACGCTAATACTCCAATTGGGGAAAGTTTGTGTACGTAGAACATCGATTGTTTTTTTTTTTTTTTTTTTAATTCGGCTCGAGTACTGGTCAGAAAAACTCAACTATTTCAACCATACAACTGACCTTCATAATCACATTGAGAATAGTTGTTCGTCAATATTTCTATCGGGTTGTCTGAAAAGTTCATGCCGCTTTTTAAGTAAAATTAAGACACAAACCAAAATTATTTCATTAAATATTTATTCTACGAAATATTAACTATTTTCTTGCACAAACCAAAGAAAACATTGTTATCAACAAGTTAATCCAATTATCCACTTTAAACTCACTTCACATATATGGTAAAATATTAACAAAAAAAGAAAAAACAAATCACCAACTCAGATGCCCTATACTTACAGACAGGCAAATATTTCAACTTTCTTCCTCCCCCAACTTTAACACCCCACTCCTCCCCGTCAACCCCAAACCTACGCGCTAGGCATAATACTCTCTCTACTTCACCGGCGTTCCCTACATATATTCCTGACCCCCTATCTCTCTACCGAACAATCCATTTTTCTCAATGGCAAAAGTATGCATTTTTTTTCTAACAGGACTTATTATAAACACGAGCAGAGAACACACACACTATTAAATCAATGAGTCACTCACCTTTCGTTGATGTCTATAGTCGCGGCTGCTAGATATTTTCGTCTTCTTTTTTTTTCTGGTGGTAGTAATTCTGTTGCCGTGGTAAACACAATAATGTTCGTATCAATCTGTTTTGTTGTTTCAAAACCAAGTCACTTAGGCACCAAATGATGTTTGTTATATATTTATCTGTCTGGTACAAGGCCACAAACAAACACGTCTGTTGTATACCAATAAACAGACAAACACGGGTGTATATAAAAATATATGACTTATATTTTTATTGATGAACGATGGACCGTGTAGTTTAGTGAACAGAGAGTGAGAGCGCGCTTCCAAGGGTTGACGGGGTGACGGGGGAGTGTCGTCGTATCTGTTCTCCTCTACGTCTCTCTGCCTAGACTGCCCTGACTAGACTGCCGTGAAATCCGTGCCTGAGGTCTTTTTATCTCCAAACCGGTACTTCCGATTTTTGCCTCGCCTACGCACGCCACGTAATTCTCAGGGACACCTGTTCTGCTTGCCTCTTGTAGCCATTTCCGCTACTGCCGGAAATAAGGTCAAACAAACATCCGTTCCTTTCAACGGCCGGAAAACGCCCCCGCTTGCATCAGCTTCCTTCTTCGGGTGGGGCCAGATTATTATATTACAAAACTTTAATCCAAAAGGAAAAGCACGAAGGTAAAGAACCGATACTAATTAATATTAATTACATTAATATTAAAACATGATCAAGGTGGAGGGCTCAATGTAATTAATATTTAAATTACAGAGCCAATTATAAAATAAAATAAATTTCGATGATCAAATCAGTTGTATGGCCATTTCTACATGAAATCCCTTAGAGAAATTTCACGTATCATCGGCAACTTTATTTCAAAATCAACCAAAATATATTACTGGCGGAAGTTAAAAAAATACTCACAGAAAAAATGAAGGAGTGGGATTAAAAGAAATAATTATTTGTCAACACGTCTGTTAACGTTTCTATGGAAATGAATTTTTCTTTTTTCTTTTTTCTTTTTCTTTCCTTTCCTTTCTTTTTTTCTTAGCTTACTTCCCTGTCAACCACTACTTCTTTCTTTCTTTCTTACTTTCTTTCTTTCTTTCTTTCTTTACATTTCCACTTCCTTTTTTTACAGCCAGACAAGACGAAATTTGAACTTACAATTCAGTTTAAAAGTAAGGTTTTCCAAAAATCTAAAAATAGACATTGCTTTTTGTCTACTTTCTTTTAATCCCACCCCTTCATTTCTTTTCTGTGATGTATATTTTTTTTAACTTCTGCCAGTAATATATCTTACTTGATAAAGTTGCCGATGATACGTAAAATTTCTCTTAGGGATTTCATGTAGAAATGGGCATACAACTGATCTGAACATCAAAATTTATTTTATTTTATATATATATATATGTATATATATATATATATATATATATATATATATATATATATATATGGAACTTTCTCTGTGTGTGTGTGTGTGTGTGTGTGTCCGTTACCTATAAACTCCAAAATGGCTGAACAGATTTTCTTGAAATTTTACACAGTTGTACTTTAAGCATCTGCGAGTGTTCTTAGCTAGGTTTTGTGTCTAGGTACCCCGATAAATATCAAAAATAGATAATTGAAAAAACTCTATAACCAGTTTCGTAAACTTCGTTAATTTCCGAAGCATGTTTACATTTGTTGACATTTCGATACATTTCAGCGCAGATATGGTTATTACGATGAATCAAAAATTGTGTTACAGGCTTAATTTGACTTTGTTTAGACTGATCATCATTTGTAGTCGAGAGGTCTAAGATGTGCCAGATCACTTAGTGGCTTCCCCTATATGGATAGTGGTCACAGGTTCGAATCCTGCCAAATGACATATTTTTGTAATATATATATTTTTTTTTTAAATATAAAACTTTAATCCAAAAGGAAAAGCAAGAAGGTAAATCCCAAAGACTCGATCCTATTTAATATTAATTACATCAATATTAAAAAATGATCTTTCTTTCTTTACATTTCCACTTCCTTTTCTTAGAGCCAGACAAGACGAAATTTGAACTTACAACTCAGTTTAAAAGTAAGGTTTTCCAAAAATCTAAAAATAGACATTGCTTTCTGTCTACTTTCTTTCAATCCCACCCCTTCATTTCTTTTCTGTGATGCATATTTTTTTTAACTTCCGCCGGTAATATATCTTGCTTGATTTTGAAATAAAGTTGCCGATGATACGTGAAATTTCTCTTAGGGATTTAATGTTATTTGCAATAACAAATCGCCTGAAGACACCCCATGGTAGAAACCTAGGTCGCGTAATAACTCGTTTACAAATGAAGAATATTCAAAGGTTCTACAATATAATTGTATTGAACACTTTTTAATACAAACGTGTACTGGTCTAATTTTGTTATGACCAAAAACTAAGTAATTAAATCATAAATACATATATATATATATATATATATATTTATATATATATATATATATATATATATATATATATATATATATATATATATATATATATATATATGTTCATCCCTCGCAGGCGATTAAGACCTCGACTTCGAGAGTAGACGTCATGACTTCCGCTTTAATTGGATTTAATGAAAGGGAGTTGCGCAGAGTTTGTCAGCCTCACTCTCTTTTCCCATTCAATCTGGGTCCGGTGGCACGACATAGGCGAGACTTACCGGAGACAGCCAGGAGTGTAGTAGACGGCCAACAGTGATATTATTGTTTTCACTGTGCCTTGAATGCGCTCTACAACGCCAAAACGTGTGGCTCATTTCGCGCCCCTCTTGAGATGGTCATCGCCACCGCCGGCGGTTACATTAAAGAATCATGGAGTATGTAATTCTAACTGTTGCTAAATAAACAGTCGGGTTTCTGCATATACAACGGAACAGAACTTATTACTTTTTGTAAAGTGTCGGATTTTGCTGCAACACCCTGTGTATGTATATGGTGTTTTTCAGCAGTAAGTGATTTCTCGAGCAGGTTTTGTTAGATAATATGGACAAATTTTTTCTATCATTTTTTATTACATCTTTCAAAAATATGTTATTTTGTTTCATCAGTAAATTTGCCAAAATTCATTTTAACGTTTAATTTTTAATATTGTCTTCCAGAGTCCTTTCGAATTTCCTTTCATTGGTTTTCAAGTATCTGAGCAGCTAGATTTTCATTGTGGTATTCTCGCGTTTGATGGAATTAATTTCAACACATTCAAGGTGACGTCATATCAGTTAAGTGCCAATCGTGATACAAGCTTAGGTATCATGTTTCGAAGAGACATGACTAATTAAGCAGAATATTATCCTACAGTAGGTTGCCATTATTTTCTGCAATAGGCTGGTTGCCATTATTTTCTGCAATAGGCTGGTTGCCCACTAAGTCTATAGAACCCAATATATTATTTCCTATTTTTATACTAACCAAGATAGATTGATTTAACGACTATATTCAGCAGCAAAGTACCTAATTTTCGAGTTCAAAGAACCCCACCACTTAATCTCAATCACAGTCCTCGTCAATTACCGCCGTAGCAACTGGTCCTAGAATTCTTGTTCATGAAACAAAGAAGAGTTCAATTTCCAGTAGTCATCTAATTTAACTTCATTATTATCTTAGTTGACACGTACTCGGATGAGACTATGATCCGGGTAAACTATTGAATGGAAACTTGAACAACCTGAGAACCCTACATCGACTTTCTTGAATAAGGCCGATGTAGCTAGAACGTACAACAATGGCTGAGCTGCCCCTATTAGTCTAAGTCCACACTAAATCCAGAGAGTTCTCATTTCGGTATTTATCAAGATTGAATTTGTCGAGGAAGTCCCTAAATGGCTTCACATCCGGGTTGTAAGTACCAGACTTTCCCCTATACGATCTAAAAATACTCGCCAGCTCGCTTCACACTGCCATTTAGTGCATAAACACTAATGAGAGGAAGAGACTAATTCTGTATAGTAGCACTCAGAACGCAAAGTCTGCCCGCTGAATCTGCAAAAACAAGAGCACACGCCGTACCCAAAAACTTTCTCACTACCCAGGAAATATCTCTCTAACATCTCTCAAGATATGCTGAATTAAGGGTGAACCTACTAGACCGTATATATTCACGGTCGCGAGTTGAAAAACAGGTCTCCTGTACACAACTTATATCTACACCGAGTCACTGAAGATCACGGCTGAGACACTCTGCGAGTCTCTGATCTCAGGCCCTGGCTAGTTATACTAGCCAACCAAAGAGCCATTATAAGATAAGATCGTACAACATTCATTTCCATACAGAAGGACAGATATCACGTATCAATCTAGCACTCTTTTCTTTGTTTCTAATGAGATCTTACAGTACTCTGGCTAGCTTCTGAAATGCGTCTTTAGCCATGTAAATGCGTCTTTGGATCTCCGTGTTGCATTTTCCATCCTCTTGAGAAAGATTTATATATATTTTTCCGCTGGAAGAGGTGTCCTGGATGCGTGTAGAATCTGTTTAAGAGAGTCGTCATCAATTTTATGAATAACTAGCAGTATAGCCCGGCGTTGCTCGGGTGTAATGAAAACTTTAAAACTAATCCATGGTCCTGGAGCTAAGACTGAGCCTAAAGAATATTTGAAATAATAAAATAATTGCGACAATTTACCAATCGCACCTCATATATATATATATATATATATATATATATATATATATACTAACAGTATAGCCCGGCGTTGCTCGGGTGTAATGAAAGCTTTAAAACTAATCCATGGTCCTGGAGCTCAGACTCTTTGGACGTTGGAAGGAAAGACTAAAAAGCAATAGTTGTTTCCAGTTAAAGTGAAACCGTAGACTGAAAGAAAAATGAATGGATGTAAGTCAAATTTTGATTTCCTGTTCAGTCAGTTAAGCGACATACGTGATACACGCTTGGGCGATAATGTCTCGAAAGAGACATGACTGACTGGGCAGAAGATTATCCCGCAGTAGGTTGCCATTGCTTTCTGCGGTAGACTGGTTGCCAGCCAAGGTTATAGAACCCAATCTGTCCTGTTATTTAACCCATAACTGGAAGGAATAGACGGATTAATATCTTTCCCAAGGGTATTTGCGCGTATATGATTGCAACGAATTCATCTGGAATTCGAAATCGGCTCTCCGATTTCTCGTTCTGAGTCGATATCCACTGGTATCGATATCAAATAAGATTTTTTCCGTCGTAAACTGTATTTTGAAGGCTAAATAAGTCCTCTGAGTCAATGGTATCATGGCTGAGACTAAGAACTACAATTATACATACTTAGAGCGAAACCCGAAGCAAAAACTAAAATAAAAGGGCAGAAAAAAATACAGGCATACAGGTAGATAAACAGACACACACACACACAAACATCTTACCCTTTATATATTATCGACTTTTTGCACTATTGTAAGAACTGCAACCTTGAAACTTCTGAATATCGCTTCTTATGTCTTTGTCTATGAGTGTAACAAATTTGGTTTAAATCAGACAACTCTCCTATAACCCGATTTTCGATATTTATCGGGGGTACCTCGACAGAAAACCTAGCTATGAACACTCGCAGACGCTTATAGTACGACTGTGTAAATTTTCAAGAAAATCGGTTCCGCCGTTTCGGAGTCTATAGGTAACGGACACACACAGACAAAGTTCCATTTATATGTAAGTTTATATATATATATATATATATATATATATATATATATATATATATATATATCAGCATGCCTTGTGGGCATAGAAGAATCCAAAGGAGTATCCTTTACATATAATAGTAGGATAATTCTCTAAGAGAGCTCTAAACATATATGCATATAAATACATAGAGAACAAATATAAGAAAAATTAAGACAGGCGCGTTATTTCATGGTAATTCGGAAGTATAGGCCTATTTCCGGCGACTTTGACACACATAAGAAAACTTATAACGAGGCTTTGCATAGGAGCGGATTTCAAAAGCCGCTTAATTATGACGAATCCTTGAAATATAGTAATACCAATAAGACCAACAGAAGGAAGAAAGCAATTTGGTTCAACCCTCTATTTTGCAAATTATGTAATATTAATATAGGTAAATAATTTTTAAAACTCGTAGATAAACATTTCAGCATTTCTAGTCCCCTTCATAGAATATTTCATAGAAAAACCCTAAAAATCAGCTATTCTTGCACTAGAAATATAGAAAATATAATCAATTCCCACAATAGGAAAACCTTAGCTAGATATAAAAACCAAACTAATAACCGGAAACCTACTACCACTAATCAAGCCAGCTCCAGAGTAACAACCACCAGCCGAGCCAGCCTCACCCCCACAACTCCCAACCAAAGCAACCCTAAGGTTGCCAAAAATTCACCAGACATGAATAATACAACTGGACATTACGATAACACTACAAAGTGCAATTGTAGGATTAAAAATGATTGTCCTATGGGTGGTGAGTGTATGACGGAGGGGGTGGTATATCAGGCCATGATATACCCTAAAGAAAATATAAAGTTAATAAAATACTACATTGGTATTTCTGTAGGTGCTTGGAAACAACGACTATATAACCACACGCACTCCTTTTCCAACCCTGAACTGAAACACCAAACAGCCCTGTCGAAGTATTTGAAAGACAATAACCTAACCCCCATAATTAAATGGAGTATAATTAAAAGATCATACACACCCACACATTTCAGAGAGTGCTGTAAGTTATGTCTGGATGAGAAAATAACCATCATCAGACACAAAAACCAGTTGGATCTGTTGAACCTGAGGAAGGAGCTAGTGTTTAAATGTAGACACAGGAGCCGGTTCAAGTTATGTTAATCTTTTAGCCCCCCTTTCATTATTGTTTAATTGTAAACCATTCTGATATATGTTGAATTTTTTTTAATGTATCGGTTACATATTTGTTTTTGCTCTTGTTTGAGCGTGTATATATATGTGTGTGTGTTCGTAGGTGTATATATGTATATATGTATCTGTGTGCGTGGACATATATGGGTATATGCATGTGTGTAAGAAGGAAATTATCTACGTATTTACGTGTGTATATGAGGTGTGGGTGTGCAAATATATGTTTCTCAGAGTACTAAATGTATAGGGCATTATTATTTTTGTTGTACTGTTAACCACATAATTGGTAATATGTAACATTATTTTTAATTTTTAATTTTTAATTTTTTAGACTTAAGAATTAAGTTTAAATAGATTAATTTAAATAGAATAATTTGGTTTCTTTTAAATCAGAGTTAAAACTATACCTCCCTCTCTCTCTCTCTCTCTCTCTCTCTCTCTCTCTCTCTCTCTATTTCTAGTGTTTTCTCTTCAATGAAAAAATTCAAAATTCAAGAGCATTCTTTGAAAACTAAAGTATAAAAACTTACTTAACTTCTCTATTCTTGCAACTTTATGAATCATTTTTAAAAATGAAAAAATATTCCTGGATTTTCTTTCTTGTATTAACAAAAACTACAAAATTTATTTTCGTCAAATTTAAAAGAATTTGTTTTATTTTTAAGGTTTCTTATTTGAAAACCCCGTGACATTAATTGCTACCAAAGTCAAGTCACCAGTACCGAAAAGTTAAACTTGAAAGTGATGATTTGAACTTCGTTTAAACCTATTATTTCTGAATAAGTTTCGAATGTGATTGAAACAAGGGGCTTTATGAAAAAATTACCTGCAATACATTTCTGTGGAAAGATCTTGCATTCTTTGTCGGAAAAAATATTACGAACAATGTTAGTTTGAAGGTAAACTATGACCAGCAATGCATTTTTGATGATAAATAATTCCAGCCATACATTACTGATAAATATTACCAGTAACACATTTTTAGAGAAAAAATAATACGTGCATTATGAAAAAATATTCCTTGACTAATTTTTAATCTCTTTCTTGTATTAACACAAAGTATAAAATTTATTTTTTAGTCAAATTTAAAAGAATTTGTTTTTAAATTTTGTTTAAACCTATAATCTCTGAATAAGTTTCGAATTTCTTTGAAACAGAAAGGGCTGAAAGAAAAAATTACCTGCAATACATTTCTGTGGAAAAATTTAACATTTTTGTCGGAAAGAATATCACAAACAATAAATTTAGTACTAAAAGTATACGGCGTTATTATATTTCTTACACTACCAACCAAATAATTGGTAATATGTAAATTTATTTTTAATTTTTAACTTTTAAACTTAAGAATTAAGTTTAAACAAATAAATCTAAATAGAATAATTTGGCTCCTTTTAAATCAAAGTGTAAAGCGATACCTCTCTCTCTCTCTCTCTTATCTCTCACCCTCTCTTTCTCTCTCTTTCCCTTTAGTGTTTTATTTTCAATGAAATGTTTTTAAAAAATTCTTAAAAAACGTAAGTATAAAAACTGCTTGTATTAACAAAAACTACAGAATATATTTTAGTCAAACTTAAAAGAATTTGTTTTATCTTTAAGGTTTTTTTTTATTTGAAAACCCCGTGACATTAAGTTCTACAAAAGTAAAGTCACCACTACCAAAAATGTAAACTTGAGAACGATGATTCAAACGTTGTTTAAACCTATTATCTCTTTAAACTTATTTACAGGGAGAAAATGGAACGCCTCGAAAGAACTGAATACAGCAAAAGAAGGACTCCGAGAAAAGGCAATACTAGGGACCGTAGCTACTGGACGCGCAGGCCTCGGGTTTTTTCCCTCAGAAAAATATGACAAACTGCAAGGAAAAAAGAAAAGTCATCTTTTGCAGGAAGAAATCAGAAACGGCGAAGAAGAGAATAGCAATCCAAGTCGGGATGAGACAGCAAGGGGCATGGACCAAATGGAGCTCTATGTTGAAACACCAAATCAAATGGTCCGAAATATGGCACGGTGACTCCAGATTAAAATTTCTGATTCGGGCAGTATACGACACCCTACCAAGCCCTACAAACTTACAATTATGGCATAAAACCCAGTCGCCAAATTGTCATCTTTGTGGGCGCAAAGGTACCTTAAAACATATCCTGAGTAGCTGTAAATCTGCACTAGCTGATGGGCGTTACAGGTGGCGCCATGATGAAATTCTGAAAGAGATCGTAAAAATAGTTCAAAATGCTATCAAAGAGAATGTTTACAACCCAGACACAAGGCAGATAAAATTTATTAAAGCGAGCGCGAAAATCCCACGAAATAGAAAGGTAAATCCAAACCTGCTATCTCCTGAAACAGACTGGGAACTAAGGGCCGATATAGGCTCAAGATTGAAATTGAAGAAGATAGTCTTGTGTGAACTGACGGTCCCCTGGGAGGAAAACGCAGAGGAAGCTCATGAAAGGAAGAAATTAAAATATGACGAACTGCTGGAGAGTTGCAGGGTTAATGGCTGGAGAGCTAGCTGCACTCCTATAGAAGTGGGGACTAGAGGATTTGCAGCAAGGTCCTTATGCAAAGCCTTAACAGATATTGGGATAGTGGGAGTAAAAAAAAGAAAAGCACTCAAGTCCATAACCGAAACAGTGGAAAGAACAGCTAATTGGTTATGGATCAAAAGAGAGAGTGCCTGGATTCCAAATTGTTAGCTATAATTCCCAGAAATTCTGCGTCTGAGTTAATGTTTCGGACGAGCTCATGTGCGATTCGCCTCTAAATGGAAAGTGGATCTGACTGTCGCCAATCGGAAGCATTTGCAGGGTTTCGTACCGGGCCTAAACATAATTTTCCAATGTCTGAAAGCGCTTATCGAGGGTAGGCCGGAGGCTGATCATCTCTGGTCGGGTCGGCGCGCTGAGGGGGTTATGATGTTGAAAGACCAGAAACCCCCTAGTGATCCTCGCGATGACATCACTGACGACACCTCCTAGCGCCCCCATTACGCTGCGTATGTTTGAAATAAGTTTCGAATGTGATTGAAACATAAAAATCTTTAAGAAAAAATTACTGGCAATACATTTCTGGGGAAAAACTTTACATTGTCGAAAAAAATATTACAAACAATTGTTTTTTAAGGAAAACTATAACCAACAATACATTTTTGATGGTAAATAATTCCAGCCATACATTACTGTCAAATTTACTAGTAACACATTTTTAGAGAAAAAATAATACGAGTACTATGAAAAAATATTCTTTGACTAATTTTGTATTCTCTTTCTTGTATTAACAAAAACTACAAAATTTATTTAGTAGTCAAATCTAAAATAATTTGTTTTTAAACTTTGTTTAAAGCTATAAATTCTGAATAAGTTCCGAATTTATACGAAACGTAAATGGCTTTTGGAAAAAATTACTTGCAATACAATTCTGTGGAAAAACTTTTACATTTTTTTGTCGAAAAATATTACAAACAATAAATTTTTGAAGGAAAACTATTACCAGCAATACATTTTTGATTATAAATAATTCCAAGCATACATCACTGTTAAATATTACCGGTAATACATTTTTAGAGAAAAAATATTACGAGCACCATATTTTTAACGAGAAAATATTACTATTAATAAAGTTTTTAAAAAAAAGGGGAAAAATACAAGTTTAAACAAATAAATTTACATAGAATAATGAGGTTCTTTTAAATCAAGGATGTAAAGCTCTATCTCTCTACCTCTCCCATTTCTTTCCTTTCTTCTTTTTTTTCTTTATCACTCCTTCTTTCTCGTCTGACCCACCCTCTACCTTCGAACTTTTGTCGACATTGACCGCTACGGGTAACATCGACTTTGTTTCAGTGGTGATTCATTTAGTGTCGTTGTATGTTATCTGTCATGTGTTGTATGCGGCTGATATATATGAATGTGTAGGAATGTGTGTGGGTTCGACAAACGGATGGATTGTTCTTATTTTCTCTTTTAAGGGAGCGACATTTATTTTATTTTCTTCTTATATTTTTTTATTTTTTATTTTTTATTGTCTTATTCGTCGGGTTAGGTTTTTGTGAATCCCATTCATGTAGAATCCGTCGTTGAATAAAGACGGAAGCTGAAGATGGCTCGCCTGAATTAGGCCCATACTTCCGAATTACCATGAAATAACGCGCCTGTCTTAATTTTTCTTATATATTCACTCCACCCACGTCTACTGAACTATCGCCCGGTTCACACTCCACCCACGTCTATTGAACAGGTTAAGAGGCTCATCCCTTGTTCCCTGTTTAGGATGTGGTTTCCGGCTTTCTCTTTTCCAATCTTCTCACTTTGTTTTTTTTTTAATTGGAGTAGATAGATCTATCTATCGCCCGGTTCACACTCCACCCAAGTCTACTGAACAGGTGAAGAGGCTCATCCCTTGTTCCCTGTTTAGGATGTGGTTTCCAGCTTTCTCTTTTCCAGTCTTCTCACTTTGGTTTCTTTTTTTCAATTGGAATAGATAGACTGAACTATCGCCCGGTTCACACTCCACCCACGTCTATTAAACAGGTTAAGCGGCTCATCCCTTGTTCTCTGTTTAGGATGTGGTTTCCGGCTTTCTCTTTTCCATTCTTTTCACTATTACGTAGCCCCCTGCACATCAGTGGCGTTACCGCCTTGCTCGGGGTGATACGATTAAAATATATATATATATATATATATATATATATATTATGAGTATATTACATTTTTTTTACCATGCGCACGATACGCCATTGTCGCCTTTTTACTCGCTATTGAACCAAATTAATTTTTACATAAAGTTTGGTGTATTAAATGAACTATCTGGTTATATTAATTAATTAGTTAATTATTAAACTGATTTATTTGCTTAAATAAATTGAATTATTTATCTAATCGATAAAATTGAATTGATTATCTAATTTAATTGGTTTTCTAATAGAATAGATTAAATTAATTATCTACTTGAATAAATTGATTTAAGTAAATAAATCTAATTGGATTGTATTAATCATCCTATTAATTCTTACTAACAAACCTAATTTCTACTTTATTTTAACCGATTACTAATCGATTATTTATTTATACATGTAATACAGTAATAATACATAAATATAGTTCAAATTGAACAATATTCAGCTGTAAAGTTTTTATGAATCTATAAATGCAGGCCTATGGATGGATTGGTAAATTTGTGTGTATTACTTTTACGTATATTTTACGCTGTTATTTTTCCAAAACTTCGAATGTAAACAAATTAGTCACCTCTCTTGTATCCTGAACTATTTATTTTATTTATATTTATAAGTAAGTTATAAATCTGTTTTCTTTTTTTTCCCTACCTTGCTTTACTATCTTATTCTATTTTGAAATTTCGCTATTAATCTAAATTGATTACACATTTAATAAATAAATGTACTGACACATGTGATTTTATACCCATAACGAACTTTAAGAAAATAACGTTAATAAATAATTCCAATCCAGAAAAGGCCAGTATGAAGCACACGATGATTACTGAAAGATGCATAAAACTCAAAGTCATGCGGAAAACGTACGGCACTATATATATATATATATATATATATTTATATATGACCGGTCAGGTCATGGGCTACTTATTTTTTCCGATTTCTCCCCGATATTGGAAATCGATACCCCAATATCCTATCGGGTCCGATCAAAATCAAATTTTCAGCCCTTTTATTTTAGTTTTTACTTTGGCTTTTGCTCTACGTAGGTATAATTGTAGTTCTTAGTCTCAGCCATGATAGCATTTACTCAGAGGACTTATTTAGCCTTCAAAATTCAGTTTGCGACGGAAAATTTATTTGACATCAATACCAGAAATCAAAATTTGACTTACATCCATTCATTTTTCTTTCAATCTACGGTTTCGCTTTAACTGGAAACACCTATTGCTTTTTAGTATTTCGTGCCAACATCCAGAGAGTCTGAGCTCTAGGCCCATGATTAGTTTTAAATTTTCCATTACACCCGAACAGCGCCGGGTTATACTGCTAGTTTTTAATAAAACGCAGAGAGAAATTCTGAGATACATCAAAGGTTGTAAACGTCGTGCTGCTTTTCACTAATTGTAGTCCCCAAAATAAAGTATTGTTGAATGAAACTACTAAGAAATTTGACTAATTTTACTTCCAATAAAGACCAGTGTAAACTTGAAAGACACTTCTAAGGCATGTAAACGACGTAATAAAGTTAACTCATAGTACATCTAATAAAGAGCGGGCTAACCTTGAAAGATATTCCAAAGACTACAGTTGACTCATTGTTCCTGCAATAATGATCATAAACTAAAAAAAAAATACTTTTCAATTATTCTAAACTACGAACAACAGTTGAATAATTATCAAATAGAGAGGTGGGTATACTTGAACGACGCATCCAAGACTTGTAAAGGCGGCATTACACATGCTTGATTGTATATCCAATAAAGACCAGAATAAACTAGAAAGAGGTTTCTAAGAATTAAAAACGATGTACGATATTTGACTGATTTAATACCAATATAGAGCAAAATTACATTAAACAACAATTCAAAATCTTGTAAACGACGTAGTACAGTTGACTAGTTGTGTATTAAGTCAAGACTAGCGTAAACCCGAGAGACACCTGTAAGGCGTTTAATCGACGTACTTCACTTAACTTATTGTACATCTATTAAAGAGCATTGTTATCTTGAAAATCATTTCTACAGGCTTGCAAACTGCGTACTATATTTGAATAATAGTATATCCAATATGAGCTTTTTAAACTTGAAAGACACTTTTAAAAACTCTTAAAGTCCCTCACTAGGTCATCATCCTCATTTATCCATCACACCCAATGATGCATAGGGCCGCAACCTTTTCTTGCTGTTTCTGTAACAAACTGTTTTTACAGGCTAGGGTTGTTAACCCTGCACCCAAAACCAAACCTGGAGGCCCGGTAGACCATTCTTGATCCTTGCGTTTACAGCACCTGGTATTAGCCAAACGGTCACCCATTTAAGTACTGACCAGGCTCGATATTGCTTAACTTCGGTGATCAGACGGGAACCGGTGCATTCAACACGATATAGCCGTAGACACCCTCACTGGGTGACCCCCTATGAATTTCGACACCGAACTTTCTACAGCGTTAAATGCCGCAGTGACAGTTTCTTTCTCATAAATGAGTTGCTTTTTCTTTCAGATAGACGCTAGCTAGTTCTTTACTTCCCCCGGGTCCCCCAAAGGCCAACACTGTGGATCCTCCTAACAATCCTCTGAGGCCAGTCGTTAACCAATGCCCTGCTACTTCGTCCTTACCTCTACCCTATAGAGTTCTTCTAAACCGCGGTCACTCATGCTAACTCACTACCAAATCGAATCGGAAAAATCGAAATAAAAAACAAATTGTCTTTTAGAGCGGCAAAAAGAAAAGCCGAGAAATTTCAGGAATTATCGCAAAGTGTCCCTACCTCTTACTTGCTCCGTGCTAGATATATGCTTGTCTTGTGGTCACTGCAAGTTTTAACGAAGGAAGGAATAGATTTTTTTAATGTTGTCTGTTGTTCTTGTGTTGGTCGTAGTCAACTCGGGTCAAATTCTGTCTAACTTCCGCAGCTGATCAATGAGATGACCGCTTCAATCCGAACTCTGCCTTAGTGTTTAGTTTTGGTCATGAGGCTGGTAAAGATCGAATCGTTATTTTGAAATCGTCGTATTGTATTGGACAAAATAAAAACGCAAGCCAAAAAATTACTTAATGAAATTAAATATTTTCATATACGTTCTTTTATAAAATAATTAATTAGTCTTGACGTTAGAATTTATCAATTTCTCAAGGAGACCATTATGACCCATCTCGCTTCATAAGTCGAAGGTGACTATATATATATATATATATATATAAACTGAAAAAGGTTGTTCGAACGAGAAAAAATGGTATAGAAGATCTCGATATGTAACGGCACAAGTTTATTCGCCTGAAGATTGTGGAGATTTAATATACCATACAAAAAGGAAGTAATATTAATAATAATAATAATAACATTATATCTACACTTTAAACAAAACGTTTACGGCTTCTCGAATTTTTTCTTATATATATATATATATATATATATTGTTGTTTCGAAATCTTCGTCGCCAAGTTGTTGTGGCCTGTTAGGGCCAAAAAGAAAGACACGGAAACAAGAAGTTAGGTTCAAACAGTATTAGAATAACAGAAAATATATACAAGTAAGAGTGTAATAGAACCGTATACTAATGCTGAGTCACGACTACCTCGCAGCTGCTTCACAGCTGCCTCCCCGCAGGTTATTATTTATTGACGGAGGAAGAGTTCATTACTATAGATAGAGAATCATATAACACACACACACACACACACACACACACACACACACACACATATATATATATATATAATGTGGCACACTTGGTATACTATCCAGGTAAATTCCGATAGAGATGAACTCAGAAGAATTCTATGTTAAATTCATTTATTTAATTAAACAGTGTATACATGCATATGTGTATATATACTCATATTTAACAGAGTTAGTCGTCCAAATACAAACCTGTTTCGCTGTATCACAGCTTTTCAGTGTGGCTAGACACATCCACTTGCTTCTGACCGGGATCGAAAGTCGATCGATTTGGTATCAGTCGGAGTTGCTACTCCCGAAGCTATAGGCACATGGAATCAGTAAATGCAAATTTTAACGTGTTGTATATAAGCAATGTATACAAAAGCCAGTCACCAAAAGAACCAAATAACGCTTGTGTCCTATTATGGCAACATGTTAGATTTCCTGTAGATAGATAGATAGATAGATAGATAGATAGATAGGAACAGAATAGGATAGATAGATAGATAGATAGATAGATAGATAGATAGAATGAATGGGATAGATAGATAGATAGATAGATAGATAGATAGATAGATAGATAGATAGATAGATAGATAGATAATGAATGAATGGATAGATAGATAGATAGATAGATAGATAGATAGATAGATAGATAGATAGATAGATAATGAACAGAATGGGATAGATAGATAGATAGATAGATAGATAGATAGATAGATAGATAGATAGATAGATAGATAGGAACAGAATAGATAGATAGATAGATAGATAGATAGATAGATAGATAGATAGATAGATAGATAGATAATGAACAGAATGGGATAGATAGATAGATAGATAGATAGATAGATAGATAGATAGATAGATAATGAACAGAATGGGATAGATAGATAGATAGATAGATAGATAGATAGATAGATAGATAGATAGATAATGAATGAAGGGATAGATAGATAGATAGATAGATAGATAGATAGATAGATAGATAGGAACAGTAATAGATAGATAGATAGATAGATAGATAGATAGATAGATAGATAGATAGATAGATAATGAATGAATGGGATAGATAGATAGATAGATAGATAGATAGATAGATAGATAATGAATGAATGGATAGATAGATAGATAGATAGATAGATAGATAGATAGATAGATAGATAGATAGATAGATAGAACAGAATAGGATAGATAGATAGATAGATAGATAGATAGATAGATAGATAATGAATAGAATGGGATAGATAGATAGATAGATAGATAGATAGATAGATAGATAGATAGATAGATAGATAGATAGATAATGAATGAATGGGATAGATAGATAGATAGATAGATAGATAGATAGATAGATAGATAGATAGATAGATAGATAGCCTTGAAGCTATTAACAACACACACACTCATCTCATGAATCGTAGCATATCGCGAAGGCTTTTGACAACGTCTGCACAAAGTTTTACTGCAGGAGATCACCAGCTATACAATCACCGATAGTGTTTTCTCAATTATAAAATCCTTTCTAACCAGTAGTTACCTGATGGAAATTATTAACGACCAAACCTCTGTGGCCATTGCGATTAACGTAGGCGTGCCTTCTCCGACCAAACCTTTTTGTTTTACATAAATGACCTGACTAAGAATATTACGCGATCATTTTTAAATATCTATACCGATGGTACGACGATATACGGCTATGTTTCTAAACCTCATGCCGATGAGAGATTGGCAGCTGATCTCTATTCTTAACTAGGTCTAACCTCCTAATGGCGGTAAACTGTCAGGTTACACAGATTAAAATCAAATACACCTAGATCAACCAAATGCAAGCGACAATTCGATTCCAGTAGCTTCTTTTCTCTCCTTTCCCGCCTATGAAACTGCCTTCCATATACTTGTTTTCATGAAGGCTACAACCTCTAGGAATTTAAATGCAAAGTCAATTCCCATCTCTTATTCACTTAACTCCAGCCCTTTCTGCATCACCCCATGTTTCGTTTTTTTTCTTTTCTCTCTACCTTCGCAACTGTCTTCACTCCAATGTTCACATCCTTCCTTTGCCTTTTCTCTTTTGCACGCTGTAGCTGGTTCTTCTTCGTTTTCACTCTCCTCCTGCCGAATAATTCAAATCTCTTCTGTAACCCCTTGCACATCAGTGGCGATAACGACTTGCTTGGGGTAAAATTATTTAAAAAAATAGATTTCGTTATTGAGAGTGGAACACCGAACTAACCTCAATCACGATGGGCGGATATCTCCTTGAGAAAGCACTGTGCCTTGAGAGAATATTGGGCCATTCATAAAGATGAAGATATGAATTTGACTTTAGTGTGTACCTGATTCCTTATGTAGATTCTTCTACGTTTATGAGATCACATCTAATCGAAGTTAGAGTACTGTTACCATATTTTGGTGGCTGCTCTCCGTCCTCACTTTCCAATCACGATAGAGTTCAAAAACGTCCCTGAACCCTCGTTGGATAATAATTATTTCTTCCACTCTCACTACTATTAGGTTGTCCCAAAGTTCGTAAATACTTGCAAAGTGGGTCTATCTGCTCCAGCACAATCGAGACAAGCGATAGGTTCAGAAAGGGTCCAAAACAAGATCGATTCGGCAAGAAAGTCATGTTGTGCGTTCGATGGAACTTTGAAGGAATCGTGCATTTTGAGTTGGTTCCGAATGTTCGTGCCATGAGTGCCAAACTTTACTGTCAGCAACTTGAGCGGGTCTACGAAAACTTGAAGCAAAAATACCCGGCTCTGATCAACTGAAAGCGCGCTTTGATGCAGCAGGACAATGCCAAGCCACACATCGCCATGAAGACCAAAGACAAGTTTGAAGAGCTGGACGACGTTGAGGTTCTGCCACATCCAGCCTACAGTCCTGACTGTGCGCCATCAGATTACGGCCTTTTCCGCTCAATGCACCACTTTCTGAAGAGCAGCCGTTTCGACTCGTTTGATGAAGTCGAGGAATCGTTTCAAGAATTCTTTGATTCGAATCCGGCTGAATGGTACTTTGACCAGATCCGAAACCAGATTCATGGCGGATGGTCTTTATGTTGAGTAATAATTTTTGTTTTTGCGAGTAAAATTTCAATCTTTTGCAAGTGTTTTCTGGTAACCTTGGCATGTATGCCGACGACACAACAATCTACTCCCGCATCGATCAGAAACCAGGTCTGGACGACAATGTGAACCTCGCTGCCGTACTTGAAAAGGACCTCCAATCCGTAGTGACCTGGGGTAGGAAATGGTTGGTAAATTTCAATGCCTCCAAAACAAAGCTGTTATCAACTAACCACCATAGACAATCGCATCTACCTCCCATTAGCATGGGACAGGCTAGCCTCCCAGAGAGTAAAATACTACGCCTCCTTGGCCTTACACTCTCGGCGGACCTCAAATGGAATGACTATATTGAATCCATTGCCAAATCTGCTGCTATGAAAGTCGGCTCTCTGTGCAGGGCCCGGAAATTTTTCCCACCTGAAACTATTCTGCACATATACAAATCTACCATCCGCCCGTGTATTGAATATTGCTGCCATATCTGGTCGGGTGCCCCTGCTGCTCTCCTTGGGCTTCTTGACAAAATACAAAGGAGGATCTGTAACGTGGTTGATACTGACTTGGCAGATCGGCTGCAGCCGCTCTCACACCGGCGTGATGTAGCTTCCCTGTGCCTCTTCTACAAGTACTTTCATGGCTTCTGCTCCGATGAGCTTAGATCACTGGTGCCGCCCAAGCACGAATTTATACGAGATACTAGATTAGCAACTAGGTCCCACCCTTTTACAGTTAAACAAATAAGATGTAACCGTAAATTCTACTCCAACAGCTTCTTTTCTCGCGCTTCCCGCCTGTGGAACTCCCTTCCACAAGTCTGCTTTCCCGACAGTTACAATCTCCAGGTGTTTAAATGTAGGGTTAATAGACACCTCCTATCACACTAACTCCCAACTATTCTCACAACACTCTCATCTACCCAACCCTCATTCTCGGTATCCTCACCCGCCTATCACCCACCCTCTGTTATTTCCTATATTTAACCAGCCTTTCTCCACTCTACGTATCCCCCGGCACAGTAGTGGCAGTGACATGCCTTGCTCGGGGTGAAACGCTTATAAAAAAATAAAAAATAAAAAAAACCTTGAATTACTTGGCGAGTAAAAGTTCAGTTTTTTGCAAGTGCTTACGAACTTTTGGGACAACCTAATATATCGCTTCTTTCATGGAAAGTGCTTACATTCCTTGGTTCCGCCAGATATTACCTTGAGATTTTGTTTTGTTTAACGGCATATCAACACCTCTGTGAGTTATTTAATGCCAAAAAGGTGTGGTTTTAAGGTATTCTTTTTTTTTACTATTCGGTTATAGTGAATAGATTGATTTACTTCGATGGAATGAATTTTTTTTGTTTTTATTCTTTATTTTAGAAAAGTAAAAATGTCTTCTAGTTTTGTATTAAAAAATGTTTTGCCGAAAATATCTTTTTTCTTCAAAAGTGTGTTATTGCAATAAATTTTCTCCAAAAATGTATTGTTGGTAATATTTTACCTTCAAAAATGTATATTTTCTATAAAAGTCTATTTTTATGTATATATTTCTGTAAAAGAGTATTTTTATACTTCTAGTTTTGTATTCAAAAATGTTTTACTAAGAATATTTTTTCCTTTAAAAATATGTTATGTTAATGAGTATTTTCTTCAAAAATGTATTATTGGTAATATTTTTCTTTCAAAAATGTATATATTCTATAAAAGTGTATGTTTATACTTTCATAGTGTTTTGACCCCACTTTGGGGGTTAACTATTTGCCCATAGCAGTGACCCTAACAGGTGCTACCACCCCGGGTCAAAGTGGATCTGGGAACAACAGCCACTAAGATGTTGTTCGATGCTAAGCACAATCTTCCAATTAGAGGCCTTGATGCTGGATGCAGTTTAGCGTCCTACCCAGGACCAGATATTACATTGAAGACGAAGAACTGACATATTGTAGAAAACAATGTATATATATATATATATATTGTTATATAGAAAACTATTTACAGTCCCTTCGTATTCCATCGGTAAGAAGTAATTTGCCCCCGAATAGCTTCTCCTCGCAAAACAAACATTGAAGAGAACTTTACCTCAATCATTACAATCTTAACATCTTAATCGTTATCTTTTCCTCAAGTCCTTATAAACAACCCATTAAAGTAACACTCTACCTTGAGTATCTCCTGGGCCTTGTATTGGGTGAATATTATAGTAACAAAGTATATGAACTGATAGATAGATAGATAGATAGATAGATAGATAGATAGAAAATGTTATGATGCCCTCCTACGAGGATTAAACTCTTCCTCTTTGTTATATGTAATTACCTGCGTGACTTCCGGAGAGACAATTAAGAAAGCCAGTTAACGAGAGCAGTTAACGACAGCTACAAGTCAGGCACTAAGCAGCGTAATAATACCTTCGGACTTACTTACATCTAGGTACTTATTATTAAAACTTCCTTTGAATATCCTGTTTTCTTGTTATACGAGTATAGTGTATTGAAACTAACTCCTGTGTTCCGTGTCTTACATCGGGCACAAACCTGTCACTACAACTTTGCGGCGAAGTTTCGCCACAAGTCCACAACAAAATGGCGACGAAGATCCACAACAGATAGATAGATAGATAGATAGATAGATAGATGTGATATATAACAAACGAGATAGATAGATAGATAGATAACAAACGAGGTAGATAGATAGATAGATAGATAGATAGATAGATAGATAGATAGATAGATGTGATATATAACAAACGAGATAGATAGATAGATAGATAGATAGATAGATAGATAGATAGATAGATGTGAGATATAACACACGAGATAGATAGATAGATAGATAGATAGATAGATAGATAGATAGATAGATAGATAGATTCCGAATGTCTCACTGAGAAAAGGACAGATAATCGACTGATCACGATTCATTATACAGGTTCACAGACAAGCAACCAAACGAAGTGAGGTGGAAGTTACAATCAAATAACTTATTATCGCTTCATATTCAGAATACACTATTTAGTCGACTCATATATTTGTCATGTTTTCTTCGACCTTTGAACTGTCAGCATCGAAAACCTTAATTTCTACCAACAGCTTTGCTCTCTCGATCCCCTCCTCCTCTCTGCGTTATGAATGGCTGACTCCGCTAGTGCCTTCGCAATATTGGATAACGAGCTAAGAGGAGTATTTTCTCCAGGCAGATGTGGCGCCTTCCCAGTGAATGAACCTAATTAACTCCTGCTAACAACAATAACAGACTAACACCGTGGGCTAATTTTGATCATTCATGAATAACTCGTTTTCCTCTTTCTTGGCTGCCATCTTGTAAATTCCACTGTGTTTTTTCGCCTTTATTTATTTTTTAAATTTTTCTCTTTTTTATACTTTTCTTTCGTCTTTCCGTCTTTTGCTCATCTTGTTTCTTCTTTTTTTCTTTCTTTTTTCTCTCTCTCTCTCTCTATCTCTCTGGTTGCGTTTGGCCTTTTTCTTTCATATTGTCCATTTGTTTTTTATATTCTCGTTTCCTTTTTTTTTCTACTTCTTTTTCGGCTTAATTTTCCATTTTCTTTCTTCTTTTTATTCGTTCTTGCTTTTTTGGTTTGTTTTCCTCTTCTTTTCCTTCCCGTTTTTTTATAAACATATATTTTTATTATTCCTTTTATTTTCGTCAACATCATCATCTTCTTCTTCTTGCTTGTAAATCGCTTCTCCTTTGTCTTCCTGCTTCTTCCTCTTTCTTTTTCTTGTTTTAATTTTCTTCTTCTTTGTTGATTTCTTGCTTTTTCTTGTTTCTCTTTCTTTTTGCGCATTATCTTCTTCTTCACTTTCTTCCTTGCCTTCTTTGTTCCTCCTATTTATTTTTCTTATTTTTAATTTTTATTCCCTCTTTTTCCTCCTCTTATTTTCAAAATTCATTCTTATTCATCTTCATCTTTTTCATTTTTGCCTTGTGTTATTTCTTTAATCCTCTTTCATTTTTTATTTTTATTTTTTGAATTGACTTCTATTTCCACGGTATCTTCTCATACCTCATCCCAAAGGTCTTGTCCCTCATCTTTTGTTTGTTTACTCTTCGTCATCCGCCATCCTTTTCCTCCTGACTGCTTCTCATTTCATCTTTTGATTCAGGTTCAATTTTTTCACAAGCTTCATTACAATCTTATTATTATTCCGAAGAATAAAATAATTAATAATATTCTTGATCTCATAAACAGTCGAAATTATTTAAGCACAATATCCTCGGAATCGATCACTACATAAATTCACTACGTAATTCAAGAGCTCGTTTCTAAAAATGAATTTTGGACGGAGGCCATTCATTCATAAATATGTATGCAGTAACTTAGTGCCATTGATTTAAGAGTTCTAATATTATATGATGATACATTCGATGTTGCTATCTTGGCAGTAGAAATTTAAATTTTCTTTCAGAGATTCCATTTTAATTTTTGATTCTTACAGACATATTGTAAGGTTTTCTAACATTGAGCCATGAATCTCTGTGCCTGCTTTTCCTTCTTTCTTACACCGGGCTGACAAATTCAATTTTTTAAACATCCCACCCCATTTTTAACTTCCTGATGTTACAAAATATCTATATCTTCCAGTATAGATATTTTGTAACATATTTGAATTAATAAAGTTTTTGTTGCTGATGAAGCAAGAATTTTCTCGCTGAAACGGTGAAATGGCCATCTAACGAAATTAAATTTCAAAATTTTTTAATTACTTTATATATATATGTATATGGTGAGGGAGGATAGGATAGATAGATAGATAGATAGATAGATAGATAGATAGATAGATAGATAGATAGATAGATATGAACAGACTAGGATAGATAGATAGATAGATAGATAGATAGATAGATAGATAGATAGATAGATAGATGAAGACTAGATAGATAGATAGATAGATAGATAGATAGATAGATAGATAGATAGATACATACATACATACATACATACATACATACATACAGACTGAGATAGATAGATAGATAGATAGATAGATAGATAGATAGATAGATAGATAGATAGATAGATAGATAGATAGATACCGTAATCATTTGCGTATAGATCGCTACGGATTTAAAAAGACAGAAAACAAAGCTTCCGAGAGAAAGACTTTTTTATGTATAAAACGCACTTGATTTTAGAGCAACGAAAATGACAAATATTTTTGGAAAAAGAAGATAGAAACATCTGAAAAAATAACGGGATATTTTGTTTACCCCTGTTATTATTTGTATGCAAAACTTGCTAAAGATTTTTATCGGGAAACGATCCTGACTTGCCGTATAAGAAAATTGATATTATGGACCATTTTGTGTTTTTAATCATAAATTAGATAATATATTTTATCTTTTTCTGTAAAATTTTGACTCTAACAATAGAATACATCCAGTAAAATAACTCTAACTTCATGATAGGATCTTTTGGGAAGCGTGAATGGAATATGAATCCTATATCATCTATAATAAAAATAAGTAAAATAGCACACTCCCACAAAATCGGATCCAAACGACTAAAAGCATTGAAGAAAAACCCAAATTGAAGTTGCATACCCAAATAATCAGATTCAAACGACTAAAAATATTTTGGAAAGAACCAACTTAGATAAATTATCGAAATAAAAACTGCTGGATCCTAATTGGGTAAGAAATATAATATTCATATTGCAACGTCAGTCAAACGCTTATTCACACCTAAAGCAAAAGGTGCCTCTGGGAGCCGGTCACATTACTGAAATGCACTACTTAACTACTTCCGTGACCAATCAAGAATCAGAATGAGTGCGATATCTGATAGCATCTCACCACAATGTAAGGAAGAAACTTCCAGCTGATTCGCTATTGCTACCAATATTCTTTTCTTCTTTTACACTCCCCGCCGCCAACGAGAGCAACAGCAACAACATCAACATGGCTACTCTGTCTGCGATAAGTACTTTTTCTTTATTTGTTCAACCTTCTCTCTGACTCTGTCGACAACCTACCAAAAGGAGGAAGGAACATAAGATTTTACATTCTGCTACTACACAACCATTAACTCTAAACTTCCGCGGACATTTTAAATACTTACATTTCTGTTTGAACAATTTTAACTACAAAACTGGATTCATTTTCTCAATTAGCATTTTTCCCCTCACAAATATGTTTTACTAGCAGGAGAGCTCGGCGTTGCTCAGGTGTAATGAAATATTTAAAACTAATCCATGGTCCTGGAGCTCAGACTCTTTGGACGTTGGCACGAAAGACTAAAATAGTTGCTTCCAGTTAAAGCGAAACCGTACACTGAAAGAAAAATGAATGGATGTAATTCAAATTTTTATTTCCTTGTATCGATATCAAATAAGATTTTTGAAGGCTAAATAAGTCCTCTGAGTAAATGGTATCATGGCTGAGAATAAGAACTACAATTATACCTACTTAGAGTCAAACCCGAAGCAAAACTAAAATAAAAGGGCTGAAAAAAATACAGATATACAGGCAGATAAACAGACACACACAAACATCTTAGCCTTTTATATATATATATTATCGATTTTCTGCACCATTGTAGGAACTGCAACCTTGAAACTTCTGAATATCGTTTCTTATGTCTTTGTCTATGAGTGTTTCAAATTTGATTAAAATCGGATCACTCCTTCTATAACCCGATTTTTTTGATTATCGATTTTCGGTATTTATCTGGGGTACCTCAACACTAAACCTTGCTAAGAACACTCGGAGGCGCTTATAGTACAACTGTGTAAATTTTCAAGAAAATCAGTTCAGCCGTTTCGGAGTCTACGGGTAACGGACACACACAAACAGACACACAGAGACAAAGTTCCATTTATGAATATGTTTAGATTGTTCAGTTAATGAAATGTCACTTATATTTTTTCCTACAGTTTTGTTCTCTTAATAAATCTTTAATGTACAAACGAAATATTTTATCCTTTCACATTTCAACATCCAACCTCCAACTTTCTGATATTTAAATTGTGGGGACTTGTTTGGCACAAGGCCAATTTACCAGGCATAGCCGAGGCCCCTACACGTAGAACGAGCTATATATTCCTGTTGTTCCACTCAGATCCGAGATGGTATCACTTATTATGGTCTCAACTAAGGTAAAATAAAAATCTCCGAAACAAAAACCAAGCACCAGGAAAATATAAGATATATTTTTGTAGTAAAAATACTAGCAATATATTTTTATATATATATAAAAATAATATTTATGATAAAATGATCAGGAATACATTTTATCTGTAGTTGAAAGCAGCCTTTGAGATTTGAAAAAGAGATCACTCGACCTGTGGTTGAGAGCGAAGGAAAAGTTACTCGCCCCAAAATCATTTTACTCGAGCGATTTCATTTTTTTAATAGTCGACTTACGTAAACATAGCGTGAATCGCTGACGGACAACAAAAAATGAAATTTCAATCAAAATTTCAAACGTGTTAAAAAGGTTTTTAAATTGTTTTTGTTTTTATTAAGTTTAAGCCCTTTTAACATCATGATATGCTGTTGTTTTTTATTGGCAATTGAGTGGAGGTACCTAAATTCGTAGTTTATTTCTTCTGTTTGATTACAACCTCCATCTTATAGATGATAAAAAATAATAAACCTGATTTTCTCAACGATTTTCTATAAAACAAATTACTTACTTGTATAATTTGTTTTTCGGTGCGTGGTTGAAAGAAGTATGCGTATTTCTTTTCTTTTTTTTTAAATGTTCATTTTTACTTCTCGTAAGAATTTCTGAGACATTTTGGATCTAATCTGGAAGCTTTAGTTAAACGAATCTTTACACTGACCCGGACTATAAAAGCCAAGCGTTCAATAATGTGTTTGTAGGTCATTCTAAGTAACTTGTGAATCTTCAATATCATACTTTTGGGTTATAAAAGGAATCAGATTTCCTTTTTCTATATTTGAAGGGACACGTTTCATTGCGAGATTTTTAATCGACTGCGGGCGAGTAAAGCAATAAACTTTAATCACCCAATTAAGTTTTTAATCGACTGAGTCGATCGAGTGAGTGAAATCTAAAAGGCTACTGGAAAACAAACAACTGTGTTCAAATTATTTATATTTCGACATTTAGTAAATCATTGCGGTTGATATGCCGTTACAAAAAATCAACAAAAACTTTGCCGTAAATATTAGAATAATATTTTCTTTGCTTTGACACGCAACCTGAAAAAGTTAGAATATACAATTAGAAAATAGAAAAGATTCAAATACCTCGATCAGTTATAACTTAGTATAGGAAAAGGTGTATCGAACAGAGAGTACTCCTATCAATACTGGAATGTGTGATATCATCTACTGGACATGAGATAGCTATTTTCTTGACAAATTGTTTTAAAAGAAATATTTTACAAAGTTTAACAACCAGTCGTATAAGCATGTTAGTCAATATCGAATGTTTATATATCAATATGTTACAGAAATCCCGAAGATTAACAAAATGGTTTAACAACCGACATATTGAAATTATTCGTTTGAACATTATTTTTAATCGGTACTCATATTTGAGTAGATATTCTGATTTTATTAAAACAATATTATATATTTCTTTCTACCGGCCTGATTATTTACGATAATCAACATGTTACGGAAATTAACGAAGATTAACGAAATGGTCTTTAAACAACCGACAATTTGAAATGATTTGTTTGAACACTATTATTGATCGATACTCGTATTTGAGTTGATATTCTGTTTTTAATCAAACAGTATTTTTATTTCTACCGGCCCGATAATTTACGATAAATTTTGTTACGAAAATGTGTCATTCGGCAGGATTCGACTCAAATTCGTAACAAAATTTATCGTAAATAATCAGGCCGGTATAAATAAGTATACTGTTTGATTAAAAACAGAATATCTACTCAAATACGAATATCGATTAAAAATAATGTTAAAACAAATAATTTCCATATTAATATGTATATTTTCAACACGGGTTGAATACAGAAATCGTTGTTTCGAACGGTATGTACAGTAGGCGCTTTGTGATGAAAAAATTCACTGATTACGTTTTTTCCTACGAATTGTCAACCATTTTCAGGTTATTTATAACCAAAAACAGTTTTTAATTGTAAGAAATGTTTTATATAATAATAATTTATCACTTGAAGTCCTACAAATTTACCCATAGCTGGAGAGAGAAGAGGTGGATTTATAAAATTCCACAGATTATTTGCGCGTACGGTAATTGAAATTGGAACTCGGCTCTTTAATTTAAAATTCCGAGCTCGTTATCAATTACTTTCAAACTTGCTGCACCTAGTATGTCCAAGCGGCTACCCAATTACGTCCAGGCTTGACGTTACTTAACTTCACGGATTGTACGAGAACCGGTGTTCTAACGTGATAATACCGTCAGCCCAGAGCAGAATGTTTTATTTATAATCATATCGCCCCAAGCAAGGCATTTTACTGCCACTGTTTTGTAGGGGTTTACATAGGAGGAAAGTTATGAGAAAGAGTGACAGGTTATAGGGGGTGTCAGGAAGTGGCAAAGAGAAGGATGAGAATACTGATGAAAGTAGAATGGAAGGAGAAGAGAGTATGAAAGAGAGGATGCAGGTTAGTGAGATAGAAGATGACTGTTGACTTTACATTTAAATTCTTGAAGATTGTAGCTGTCGGGGAAGCAAGTAAATGGAAGGGAATTCCACAGGCGGGAAGTGCGAGAAAAAAAAAAGCTGATGGAGTAGAATTTGCGTTTACAATTTATTGGTTTCACAGTAAAAGGGTGGGACCTAGTTGCTAATCTTGTGGCTTGAGTAAATTCATACGTAGGCGGCACCAGTGAGCTAAATTCATCAAAGCAGAAGCCGTGAAAGTATTTGTAGAAGAGACAAAAGGAAGCCACACTGCGCCGGCGAGAAAGTGACTATATCTGAGCCGCCAAGTCGGGATCGATGATATTACAGATTCTCCGTTGGATTTTGTCAAGGACCCCTAGGTGGATAACAGGAGCACCCGACCAGATATGGCAGCAGTATTCAGTGCACGGACGGATGGTAGATTTATATATGTGCAGGTTAGTTTCAGGCAGAAAAACTTCCTAGCCCTACACAGAGAACCAACTTTCTTAGCGGATTTAGGTATGGATTCTATATAGTCATTCCACTTGTGGTCTGTTGTGAGAGTTAAGCCGAGAAGGCGCAGTGCTTGAATTGTTTTAACAGTAAAATTTTATAAATTTTAAAAGACAATAGTAAAAGCTGTTTAGTCAATATCGAATATCAAGTGAAAAATTGTAAATGAAAACAGAATGGTTCTTTTGTTAATATTGCACAATAATATGTGCATCAAATGAATTTATAAATATTTAATTATTACTTATATTGCCGTTTTACCAATGAAAGAATGAAAAAAAAATTACGGCTATTCGAACGCGTTCATCTTTGATACTTTGCCTTGTAAAATTTTGCAAAGTAATAAAGAACCATTCTATTTTCATTCATAATTATCCGCTAAAAATAGTATGAAATACATAATTTCTTTTAAATAAAACTGGGGTTGCCTAATAATTATAGCTGGTAGTATATATATATATATATATATATATATATATATATATATATATATATATATGCCAATTCGGTCGGGTTTCAATTCTGGGCTTAAAAGAGTCTAACCGTACTGATGAGCTGTGATACAGCGAAACGGATCTGTCTGCGGATGACTATATATATATATATATATATATATATATATATATATATATATATTATATTATATTATATTTTAGAACATCTACATAATTATTCTATATATTCTTCGTAGCGGTTACATATATAGAATAATTATGGACATGTTCGAAAATATCATTTATAATAAATATTCACAGCTCTATATATTATATATCGAGCACTGTTTTAAATTAATGTTTTGGACGTTGTAAAAATTCTTCGTTCTGAATTCACTCGGATATATATATATATATATATATATATATATATATATATATATATCTTTCAGCTCCTGATTAATCACTCTGGAAGAATGGCAGATTTTGAAAAAACAGTAGCTATTCTAGCATCTACGTATCAATCATTCAGTGATGAATTAAAACAACACTCTAACTACCGGCGTATGATACATCATACGCTAACAGTCTGCCTTCTTCTATCATCTTTATTGAAAGACAACCACTGGTTAAATACAGAAATCGTGATAGATTACAAATGCAGAAGGACATGTGCCTGTGTTTTATAGACTACGCAAAGGCGTTCGAAAAACGTAGCCTAAAAAGATCTATGGTAACTGCTGTGTATTAAATCATTCAAGAACATATACTAGCAGAAAACAGTTTGTATACGAATAGAAAAGGAGTTCAGGGGATGTACAAAATAGAAAGGTGTGTAAAATACTGACGTGTCTTTTCACAAGTCTTATTTAAAGTATAAAACGCAATCATTCTGAAAAAAATAGAAGTCCCACAAGGATTCATTATTGGCGACAACAATCTTAATAAATTTAACATGCAAATGACAGTATTTCTCTCTACTTCTGAGATAAGGTAATATACATATTATTTACATATTTTGGACTGTTGTCCTCAACTTTATTGTATTCGGCTGTTATACGCTTCGACCTTCTTCAGGCGATAGAAAATTTGAACCGAACTTTTTTTCACTAGGATATTCACTTATTCTTATTCTATTTATTCACTTATTCTTATTCTTATTCTTATTCTTATTCTATTTATTCACTTATTCTTATTCTTATTCTTATTCTATTTATTCACTTATTCTTATTCTATGCGGGATGCCACTTCCGGATACCTCGTAGTTATCTTCCTAAGTTATTTGTTCACCACTACTGCAATCAGGTATTGAACTCACAACTCTTTGAGCCAAGTCACTGGAATTAACAAACTTTGAAAGTTGAGTTAAATGGAGATAATTGCAATTAACACTGAAAGGTAAATGTATAAAATCAATGAAATCACGTCAGCATGGCGGTAATAGCACACAGTTGATCTGAATCAGACAATCGAACTAGACGTTAGATTTTAATGGGAAGACATTCCGATCACTTCCCATCCCGCGCCATGTTGAAACGGTTTCAACAAAAACACAACGGGTTTGAAAATCAAGTCAGAGAGACAACAGGTTGTCAGCAGAGATACGTCAGACAGACAAAGAACGTGTGAATTGAAAGAACGCGTGAAAATCCCCCCCTGTCTCTCTCTTTCACTCGATATCAAAAACAACATAGTAGCTGGAGTATTTTGTGGACACTGAAAAAGTTGGATTGTATTTTATTTTTAGTTCTTATAGTTTTATTTTATTATTATTATTCTCTCTCTTATGATGTACAGGGAATTACAATATAATCATTAGTCCAAATAGACTGGCCTTCACTACTGCCTTGTTTCTTTTTGTTCTTGCCTGTGTCCCGTTATTTTTCATGTGCACCAAAACACTTCCTCATTTCAATTGCTGAAAAGTGCAGCACCATATGCAAATATCCCTTTCGCGCAGTTCCGTAATTTTCTCTGAGATCAAAAATCACAACGTGGCAGAGGAAGTAAAAGATTTTCAACTGATCATTTGACTTCTTCGATCACCTGGGGCGGAACGGAAGCAACCCACTGCAGACTCAGGTGTGACTAACTTACGGCTAGTTAGCGCACGCAGCATAACGTTCGAACTCGGAGGGGTGTGGTGTCATAATGCTATTTAAGTCATGTGTGAAAAATAATATCGTCCAAATGACTACCAAGACTTCGGTCGATGGTCCAAATGCTTGATGACGTCTCTGCGTATTTACTTCTCGATTTCACCAATATGACTTATTATCTCATATTTCAACTGTTAAATTGTTATTGGCTTGTTGGCATCGACTTCATTTTTGAGATTGCCCCGACGAAAGAAATCTAAAGTCGTCAAATAATGGCCAATTTACATTACTGTTTCAAGAGAAGATAAACAACCCGGGAGCGTCTCATTCAATAAAGCCAAATGTATTTCTGTTTGAACGACCATTTTCGGAATAGGCTTCGATAACTTTAACATGTCCGATTGTTAATCTTTCCATGTCTTGTGGATTCTTGTTCACACAATATAATAATAACATAGATAAACAGATATGAGAGGAAAAAGGTAAGTATATTGAACAAAAGATATACAACCTGTACACGGTTAGTAGATTCAAGAATACTTGTTATTAGGAGTCAAATATATACAAAGAAGTAAGTCCGGGTAATAAGTCTATATTCTTGCTGACCAACTAGCGGCGGTTCAACTACTCTGACAAGCTCTACAGCTCTAACAACAACAACAACTCTCTAACACACTACAGGCACCCTACAGACACACGTTCTCTGTAAGCAGGATTATAAGTACATCTTGGACGAGTCCATTGAGTGACTCCCCAAAACCATGGTTAAAATTTATGAAGTGAAGTTGTTAAATCTGAAAGAAATTGAAAACATCATTAGGCGCTTAAGCTTAATTTACATTTAAAATCGGTGCAACTCACTGGAGTAATAGTACAGCGTTAGTATTTAAATAACAGAATAAGTATAATTTTTTTTTTACTGTTCTTCAATGATGTTATTTTAAGGACTTTGTTTTAATATTTTTTTAATTATTCTTATTTTTAAAGGTTTAAGCTGAAGCCTTCAAAGGTAATAATTGATACACTGTGTGCTTCAATGAAAAAAGAATATGATACATTAGCTAAAAAGGTTTTTATTCGCATTTTTCAACTTCTTATTTATATGAAATAAAATTGTCAGCCCTGAATGATACCAAAAGTAAACGCGAGAAAGACTGGGCTTAACTGAAGAAATGTGCTTATCGCACATTCAACAAAACATTGAAGAAATCATGAAAAAACACCAGACACAGGTTTCCCATTAAATTAGCAACACAAATATTGAATAAAAGTATTGAATAAAGTATGTTTATATTTGAGCGTGTAATTTTTAGATTTATGGTTTTATTTCATAGGATTTAAATGCATTCATTTTAAAATGTTGCTTAGTGTGGCGTGATATTTTTTAGGTGTGCCATTGCTTAAAAACGTTGAGAAATGTCAATGAATCCCTGAATAGACAACAAAATAGATAGAAAAAAAAACAAGATTCAAATCTGCATTTGTCTCAGATACAATAGAAGTAGTTCACTGAGACAAGCAAAATTTCTGGATATGGTAAAAATTGTGTTGTTTTAAGCTTCTATATATAATGATTCTTAACAGAAGACGTATTTCACTGCCTGACGAGGTACCTAATAAGATATTACCGAAACACAATGGCTCCTGTGGTGCAGTAAAGTATGTTTTTCTTATATAATTATCATAAAAATATTACCATCTTACCCTCTGACCGCTATAATTATCTCTCTATCAGCTTCCTATCGATCTTTGGCATTTGTTCTAAGCCATCAACAATGCCAAGGTAGTACGACACCTCACAGTCCACAAACACTTCTCTGACAAACAGTATGGTTTTCGCTTCACCAGGTCTACTACTGATACGCTAACGACCATCACTGGGAATATACACCAGGCTCTCGACAAGAAATGCGAAGCTCGAACAGTTGCTCTAGATATCTCCAAAGCGTTTGACAGTGTCTGGCATGCTGGCCTTGTACGCAAGCTGCAAGATTATGGTATAACTGGACAATTGTTCGACCTAATCCAATCATTTGTTTCTAAATAAAGGTAGTATTGAACGGACATGCCTCCCAATGCTATCACACAAACGCGCGTGACCCTCAAGGCTCTATTCTAGGTCCTACACTTTTCCTCATCTAAATTAACGATCTCCCCGATGTAATAAGATCCCAAGTAGGCATATTTGCTGACGACACTACGGTTTATCCTCGCGTAGATCAAACATCTGCCGAGGCTAACAAAGCAAACCTCGCCGCCGAGCTTGCAAAGGACTTCCAATCCGTACTGGACTGGGGTAAGAAGTGGCTCGTGAATTTTAATGCTTATAAAACGAAGTAGCTATCTAATGACCATCACAGACAGTCGCTCCTGTCTCCCATTAGCATGTATCAAGCTAGTCTCACTGAAAGTAAAACACTGCGCTTCCGCGGGTTAACTCCCACAAGAGAACGCAAGTGGAATGTCTACATAGAATCCATAGCTAAATTCCGCTGCTGAGAAGGTCGGTCCTCTGTGCAGGGACCGGAAGTTTGCACATATACACATTTACCATCCGACAGTGCATTGAATACTGCTGCCATATCTAGTCGGGTGCCTCTGCTATTCACCTAGGGGTTCTTGACAAAATCCAACGGAGAATCTGTAATGTGATCGATCCCAACTTGGCAGCTCGGATACACTCACTTTCTCACCGGCGCAGTGTGGCTTCACTATGTCTCTTCTACAAATACTTTCACAGCTTCTGTTTTGATGAACTTAGCTCACTGGTGCCTCCTGTATACGAATTTACTTGAGCCACAAGATGAGCAACGAGGTCCCACCCTTTTACTGTGAAACCAATAAATTGTAAACGCAAATTTTACTCCATCAGCTTCTTTTCTCGCACTTCCCGCCTGTGGAATTCCCTTCCATTTACTTGCTTCCCTGACAGCTACAATCTCCAAGAATTTAAATGTAAAGTCAATTGTCATCTCCTCTCTCACTAACCTGCATTCCCCTTCTCTCTCTCATGCTCCTATCTCATTTCTGCAGGATACTCATCCCTCTTCTACACGCTTCCTGACACCCCCTTTTTCTTTCACTCCTCCTCATAATTGTTTTCTATGTAATACCCTTGCACAAGAGTGGCAGCATAATGTCTTGTTTGGGGCGATACGATTATAATATATATATATATATATATATATATATATATATATATATATATATATATAATACAGTCATCCACAGACAGATCTGTTTCGCTGTATCACAGCTGATCAGTACTGTTAGACTCCGATTGCTTTTAACACAGGATTGAATCCCGACCGAATTGGCGACAGTCGGCGATTCTACCTCTGGGCTATGGGCGTTCGGTAGAAGAAGGCAGACTTTTTAGCGTGTATATTGTCATTATAAATGCCCAATAGCTAGAGTGCTCTAATCTATTACTGAATGAGCGATGCGTATATATACATATATTGAAAACAGAAATAGGAGTTGTTCCAACGAGTGAAATTGATACAGGTGAAAAAGTGTGAAAATTCTTGAACGTTTTGTTCAAAGTGTAGACTTATTGTTATTATTTGGAATAAATCTGGAATCACAGTTGTAGTTACCGTTGCTCTGGGCTCCACTCGGTTAGAATCAGTTAATCGGACATAATATTTCACTATAAGTCTGTATATATTTATTTCTCCTAATAGTATTCTTAAATTGATTAACCCGTGTTCAAGTTTGTATATTACGTTCAAGATAACTTACATTTTCTATCCCCGTATATGTTTTTGTTATTTATTATTTTGTGCGGTTTTTCACCCGGAATCCACAATATTATCAATATTATTAATCTTTTGGAGTAGATAGTCTAAACTATCGTCCGGTTCACACAGCACCCACGTCTATTGAACAGGTATAGAGGCTCATCCCTTGTTCCCTGTTTAGGATGTGGTTTCTGGTTTTCTCTTTTCCAATCTTTTCACTTTTTTTTTTCAATTGGAGTAGATAAACTAAACTATCGCCCGGTTCACACTCCACCCACGTCTATTGAACAGGTGTAGAGGCTCATCCCTTGTTCTCTATTTAGGATGTGGTTTCCGGCTTTCTCTTTTCCAATCTTTTCACTTTTTTTTTTCAATTGGAGTAGATAGACTAAACTATCGTCCGGTTCACACTCCACCCACGTCTATTGAACAGGTGTAGAGGCTCATCCCTTGTTCCCTGTTTAGGATGTGGTTTCCGGTTTTCTCTTTTCCAATCTTTTCACACTTACGTAGCCCCCAGCACATCAGTGGCATTACCGCCTTGCTCGGAGTGATATGATTAAAAAAAAAAACATATTGTGTTCATAATAGTATTTGAGTCGCTACACATAATTCGTGTCCAAATTGACTCTCTTCAATATATTTAGTCAATACGTATGTAGGTGTTTCTGAAGATTGCTTCGATGACGTTTGTGTAGTCGTTCTTCCCCTTCTTTATTTCTCGAAATCGGCTGATATATAAACTTCACATTCCTGGGTGAGAAATGTTGAGGACAACAGTTTGAATAATCTAAATAGGGTAAATACTTCCATAATATTGAATTGGTGTGCTTGTTTGATTTTGCTATCGAATATTTTTTTAATTTGCATGATGAACAGTTACTTTTGCTAAAAATATTACATTCTATGTATTTCAAAATTATAAAGATATATATGACGTCTGAGTCATCTAATTCAACCCAGAAATTTGTTGCAGACGGAAAAAGATTTGTAATTTCTAAGCAAACAAGCAAATGTCATGCTATACCTGGAAAAATCTCCTTAGTTCTAGTGGCATTTGGGAGCTATCTGCAGATCTTCCTGGTTTGCGTAATGATTACCCCAAAATAATATCAAGTAAATGTCTGCGACCAGATATTGTTCTTCTATCAAGGGCGAACTATAAAATCATCCTGGTTAAATTAACAATACCATATGAAAGCCGGATGGAACAAAGCCACGATTATAAAACTAATAAATATGAAAATCTAAAATCAGAGCTAATAAAAATGTGGTACAATGTAATATTTTGAGCTGTAGAAATTGGAGCAAGGGGTTTCGTTGCAGGCACACTGTACCAATTCTAGTGCCCAATTGAAATCAAATGGCGTAATAGGGCCAAAAGTATAAAACGCCTAATAGAAGCAACTGAAAATAGTTCTATGTGGATATGAAAAAAAGAAATATTCCTTGGAGTATTTCAGTGAAAATGACGACATGACATGAATGATCGTGAATGCGTAATGAGGTTCACGTTGCATTCTTAGAATGCCAGGTTCGCCATTTTTCGAAATTTTTCGTAAATCTAATTTCGCCGTTAGACATATCTACAACACACTTGTATATTGTTATAATGGGACCTTACATCAGTGAGCGGGACCGGTGTGCAAGTGAAACCATTGAGAGGAAGGTCCTGAAACGGTAAACATCTTCTCTTCTGATGACCTCAATTTAAATATAAATTCGAGAGGAAAGAAATTGAATGAATCATATGCCGTAGAGAGGCTCGGTGGAAATGTCATTGGCATGAGGAGCATTACACATTCAGCTCGCTTCAGGTGAGTTTCAATTACTTTCCAGTAATTTTCTTTTTGTAAAGTCTTAAATATAAATATGACAATTATTTATCAATAGAAATATCATAAGAACAAGTGTAGCCTTAAATTAACCATCAAGAGTTGATATGGTAATTTCAAAAGAAATCACATGCCGTAGAGAAGCTCGGTGGAAATGTCATTGGCATGAGGAGCATTACACATTCACCTCGCTTCAGGTGAGTTTCAATTACTTTCCAGTAATTTACTTCTTACTGTATTCGATACGTAAAAATTTGTAAATATTACAATGAATAAAAATCTGTTAGGTCATAATTAATAAAATAAATACTACATAAAAATATATATTATACCATACAACAAGATGTTTTAAGTTTTTATTGTATATTGAAAATCTCGCTAAAACTTCAGCAGTGTATAACTTATTACTTATTATAGCTAGATTATTCAGTAACCCATGGAATTTCTACCGAAGGATAATTATGATTTCCTGGATAACATTTTACTTTGTCATACTACAAATGATAGTAACATCTTCAAGCATGAAGGTATTGGATAATAAAATAACGATAACACAGAGAGTAATTTTCTTAAAATATCTATAAAGGTAATGTCCATAGAAGCTACTTCACTGTAATCTTATATTAATAGCGGAACCTGTGGAATTTCCACGGAAGGATAATTATAATTTGCTGGAAAAAATTTACTTTGTCATGTTACAAATGATAGTGACGTCTTCAAACATAAAGATATTGGATAATAAAATAACGTTAACACAGAGTGTAATTTTATTAAAATATCTATAAAAGTAATGTCCATAGAAGCTAATTTACTGCAATCTTATATTACTTGCTGAACCTGTAGAATTTCTACGGAAGGATAATTTTACTTTGTCATATTACAAATGATTGTAACGTCCTCAAACAAAGGTATTGGATCATAAAATAACGATAACACAGAGTGTAATTTTATTATAATATCTATAAAAGTAATGTTCATAGAAACTACTTTACTGTAATCTTATATTACTAGCGGAACCTGTGGAATTTCCACGGAAGGATAATTATAATTTGCTGGAAAAAATTTACTTTGTAATGTTACAAATGATAGTGACGTCTTCAAACAAAAAAATATTGGATGATAAAATAACGATAACACAGAGTGTAATTTTATTAAAATATCTATAAAAGTAATGTCCATAGAAGCTACTTTACTGTAATCTTATATTATATTAAGCGGCGTATGCACAGACCATAACCAAAATATCTATAAAAGTAATGTCCATAGAAGCTACTTTACTGTAATCTTATATTATATCAAGCGGCGTATGCACAGACCATAACCAAAATATCTATAAAAGTAATGTCCATAGAAGCTACTTTACTGTAATCTTATATTATATTAAGCGGCGTATGCATAGACCATAACCAAAATATCTATAAAAGTAATGTCCATAGAAGCTACTTTACTGTAATCTTATATTATATCAAGCGGCGTATGCACAGACCATAACCAAAATACTGTATGCTATTTTGCGAGAGATTTTGAAAGATTTTGCACGTTCTCTCCTGAGTATCCTGAATTTAAATATAAATTAGAGAGGAACATATTAAAAGAAATTCAATGAATTCATATGCCGTAGAGAAGCTCGGTGGAAATGTCATTGGTGTGAGCAGCATTACACATTCAGCTCGCTTCAGGGGAGTTTCAATTAATTTTCCAATAATTTTCTCCTTTACAGTCATTTATTCTCTAATCCGTTTACTAACTTGTTGAAAAGTTACAGTAATTTTGTTTCTCTGTCTCATATTAGCAGTATCTTCATCATATCATGTTGCTAATATGTAGCTGACAAAAGTTCCTCTCGCTAGCCTAAAAAATAAAAAAAAACGTTCTTAATATCATATTAATATTAAAAATATAATTTAATATAATCAAGCTTACAATCAATTTTATTATCTGTAAAAAACAATGTTATAATCATTCTTATAGTCAATCTTTTAACCTAAAATAACAGTCATATATTCAATCCTATAATCTATAAAAACAATCTTATGGTCAATTTTATAATCAATCTTATAATCTATAAAATTAACACTTTATAATCAATCTTATAAAAGTTCTTATAGTATATAAAAATAAAAATCATATAATCAATTTTATAACCATTCTTATCATTTACAAAAAACAATTTTATAATCAATTTTCTAATAAATCTCAAAATGTAAGAAATAATAATCTTAAGATTAATCTTATGATCTATGACAATAAAATCTTATATTCAATCTTATAATCAATTATATAATCTATAAGTTAACAATCTTATAATTAATCATATAATCAATCATACAATTTATAAAATAACAAATATTCAGTGTTATAATCAATCATGTAATGTATGAAAATAACAATCTTATAAGCAATTATAAGCAATCTTATAATCTATAAAAATATCAATCTTATAATCAATGTTATAATCTATGAAAAATTCTTATAATCAATATTATAATCAATACCATATACCATCTTATAATATATTAAATATCAATCTTACAAACAATAAATAACAATCTTATAAACTCTATTATAATTAGTTTTATAATGTAAAACGTAACAACCTTATAATCAATTTCATAATCTACAAAATAACAATCTTATGATCAATCTTATAAGCAATATCATATTCTATAAAAAATAATCCTAAAATCAATCTTATAATCCATAATAATCTAATAATCAATCTTATAATCTACTAAATAAACAATCATCAGTCTTGTAATCAGTTATATAATCTATCGCATAATTTTTTAAAATAACACTCTTATAATCAACCTTATAGTCTAAAAAATATTAATCTTATAATCAATCTTATAATCTCTAAAAAATATATTCTATAATCAATCTTATAATCTATAAAAATATATATCCTATAATCAATCTTAGAATCTATAATCTAACAATCTTATAATTACTCATATAATCAATCATACAATTTGGAAAATAACAATTTTATAATCAATATTATAATCAGTCATGTAATGTATAAAAATAACAATCTTATAAGCAATCTTATAATCTATAAAAATGATCCCATAATCAATCTTATAATCAACGACATATACCATCTTATAATATATTAAATATCAAACTTATAATCAATAATAATAACAATCTTATAAACAATCTTATAATTAGTTTTATAATGTAAAACATGACAACCTTATAATCAATTTTATAATCTACAAAATAACAATCTTAGAAATAATCGTATAATGAATATCATATTCTATAAAAAATAATCCTGAAATCAATCTTATAATTCATAAAAGCAATCTTATAATCAATGTTACAATCAATATTATAATCCTAAAAATCATTCTAATAATTAATATTATAATCAGTCTTATAATATGCAACAATATAAATCTCATAATAAAACTGTAATTAATCTTATGATCTATTTCATTATCTGTATAAATAAAATCATAGATTTAATTTTATAATCATTCTTATAATCTATAAAATCAATGCTGTAATCAATTTTATAATCAAAATTATAATCTATAAAAACAACTATCTTAAATTCACTAAAAATAACAATCTTATAATCAATTTTATAATCAATCTTACACTCTATAAAATCAATGTTGTAATCAATTTTATAATCAAAATTATAATCTATAAAACTAATCCTATAATCAATCTTATAATCTATAAAAATATAAATCCTATAATAAATCTTATAATCTATAAAGTAACAACCTTATAATTATTCTTTGATTTATCAAAATAGCCCTCTGCTAATCAATCTTATATTCTATAAAAATATCAATCTTAAAATCAATCTTATAATCTATAATAATCTATGAAATAACAATCTTAGAATTAAACTTCTAATTAATCTTATAATTAATTTTTTAATGTATAAAAATAAGAATCTTATAATCTATCTTATAATCATTCTGGTGATCTATAAAAATAATAATCTTGTAATGAAGCTTCTAATCTATAAAATTAACATTCTTATTATTAATATCATAATCATTCTTCTAATCTATGAAAAGCAATATTATAATGAATTATTTTAATCAATCTTCTAATCTAAAATATGATAATCTTATAATTTGTTTTTATAATCAATCTGGTAATTCATAAAGGTCAGTCAGTTTAGCTGCCATACGTGATACACGCTGGGGCGATCATGTCTCGAATGAGACATGACTGACTGGGCAGAAGATTATCCCGCAGTAGGTTGCCATTGCTTTCTGCGGTAGACTGGTTGCCGACCAAGGCTATAGAACCCAATCTGTTCTATTATTTGACTCATAGCTAGATGCGGAAGATATGGATTATATTATTAAGTAGTAAATAGTGGGAGATAAGTTTATTACTTCATAACAATATAAAACTGATCCCCCAATTTATGACCAGAAATGCCTTAATCATGTTTTCAGTTATTATAGTCAGTAAGCCAGTTAGGTGCCATGCGTGATACACGCTTGGGCGATCATGTCTCGAAAGAGACATTACTGACTGGGTCGAAGATTATCCCGCAGTAGGTTGCCATTGCTTTCTGCGGTAGACTGGTTGCCAACCAAAATCTGTCCTGTTATTTGACAATCTGTCCTGTTATTTGACTCATAGGTAAAGGGAAAAGAAATCTATAATATTATTATGTAGTAATTAGTGGGGGATCGGTTTCCTATTGTTATGAAGTAATAAACTGATCCCCCACTTTATGACCAATATAAGCCTTAATCATTATTCCAAACATTATATTCAGTCAGTTAAGTGCCATACGTGATACACGCTTGTGAGATCATGTCTCGAAAGAGTCATGACTGACTGGGCAGAAGATTATCCCGCAGTAGGCTGCCATTGCTTTCTGCGGTAGACTGGTTGCCGACCAAGGCTACAGAACCCAATCTTTCCTATTATTTAACCCATAACTGGAGGGAAGAGACGGATTAAAACCTTTCCCAAGGGTATTTGCGCGCAAGTGAATGCCATGTATTCAACTGGAATAGAGCCCAATCTGTCCTGTTATTTGACTCATAGGTAAAGGGAAAAGAAATCTATTATATTATAATGTAGTAATTAGTGGGGGATCGGTTTCCTATTGTTATGAAGTAATAAACTGATCCCCCACTTGATGACCAATAAAGTAAGTGAATACAATGGATTCAATTGGAATCCATTGTATTCATAAAGGTAACAATCTTATAATCAATCTTATAATCAAAATGGTTGAAACTAGCGTAACCGGTTGATCTTTCTTACCTAAATATGTAAATGCTTTATGTGTTGACTCTTCATCACATTTCAAACATGTATTCAGCATTTTCTAATACACCTCTTCACTAGTCTAATCTAAATAGGGCCTAAATTTGATCTTGGATTTGCGTTGGATTTTATCAAGAACCCCGAGGTGAATAGCAGGGACCCCCGACCAAATGTAGCAGCAGTATTCAATGCACAAGTGGATGGTAGATTTATATATGTGCAGGATGGATTCAGAGGGGAAAAACTTCCTGGCCCTGTACAGTGATCCGAACTTCTTAATAGCGGACTTAGCTATGTACCCTGTCCTCAGACCTCAAATGGAACCACTATATTGAATCCATAGCTAAATCTACTGCTAAGAAGGTTAGGTCACTATGTCGATCCAGGATGTTTTTTCCACCTGAATCCATCCTGCATATATACAAGTCAACCATCCGTCCGTGCATGGAGTACTGCTGCCATTTATGGTCAGGTGCCCCTGCCGTTCTCCTCAGTGTTCTTGTCAGGCTCCAAAGGAGAGTCTGTAATGTGATAGGTACTGATCTGGCGGCTCGACTGCAGCCACTTCCCCATCGTCGAAATGTGGCCTCCCTTTGTCTCTTCTATAAATACTTTCATGGCTTCTGCTCAGAAGAACTTAAGTCACTGATACCTCCTCAACAGGTGTTTGCTCGTGCAACCAGACTGGCAACTGGTTCCCACCCATTCACACTCAGGTTAGCCAAATGCAGACGATAATTCTACTCCTGACACTTCTTCTCTCGCACTTCCCGCCTGTGGAAGTCGCTCGCGTATTCTTGCTTTCCTGACGGCTACAACCTCCAGAAATTTAAATGCAAAGTCAATACTCATCTACTAACCACTGGCCTCTAGCTCTCTCCCCTCCCCTGTATAACCTTCCCTTTCTCTCCACCTATGTATCTGTCATCGCACCTGCTTTCTCAGCTTTCTATTGTTCCTTTCTAACTAGTTTGTACTCCTCACTCTTCTCTAATTAATCTTTTTACATTTATGTAGCCCCCTGCACATCAATGGCGTTTCCGCCTTGCACGGGGTGAAATGATTAAAAACGTATTCTATATACTCACTCCACTTGAGGTCTGCTGACAGTGTGAGGCCAAGGAGACGTATCTCAATGAGCTTATGGCTTCATATATATTTCTTTCATTAATGTTGCTGGCCACTAAGCATCTGTATTAAATTCTGAAGTCACACAGATGTCCTCTTTTTTTTCTTTTATGCACCTTGTCCCGTCAGAACGAAGGCGATCATGGCCTTCCACGTCTCCCTATCCCTGGTGGCTTTTAGCACGCTTTCTCCTGTAACGTCTCTCAGCCCCCGTTCTGTCATCCACCTGCTTAGGCCTTTTAAATATATTATCCGCTGCTTTCCTCTGTCTCTTTTTCCCTCTATTTGGCCTGTTAGTATCAGGCTCTCCAAGCCTTCCTTCCTCATTGCATGTCCCAGGAACTTTAGTTGTCTCATCTTGATACTCAATATTAATTTCCTTTTCATTTCCATAATTTTCAAAACCTAGTCATTGCTCACATGCTCGGTCTAAGATATACGCAGCATCCTTCTGTAGAACCACATTTCAGTTGCTTTAAATTTTTCCTTCATCTTTGATGATATTGTCCAGCATTCACTGCCATATTGAAGAACTGACATCACATAGCAATCCAGTACTCTCTTCCTTGTTTCTAGCGAAACTATCCTGTTTCTTAATAGTTTACTTAACTTCTAGAATGCATCCTCGGGCTTTCGGATCTCAGGAATATAAATGTATAGAAACTGCTGTGACCACAAAGTGAGGGGTCAGTTTATATATTAATTGTAATATGGAATTGATCCCCCACTTTATATCCAGTATGCTTCTGTAGAACCACATTTCAGTTGCTTCAAGTTTTTCCTTCATCTTTGATGATATTGTCCAACATTCACTGCCATATTGAAGAACTGACCTCACAAAGCAATCCAGTCCACACTTCTTTGTTTCTAGTGAAATTTTCCTGTTTCTTAATAGTTTACTTAACTTCTAGATTGCATCCTCGTGCTTTCGGATCTCAGGAATATAAATGTATAGAAACTGTTGTGACCACAAAGTGAGGGGTCAGTTTATATATTGATTGTAATATGGAATTAATCCCCCATTTTATATCTAGTATTCTTCTGTAGAACCACATTTCAGTTGCTTCAAGTTTTCCCTTCATCTTTGATGATAGTGTCCATCATTCATTGCCATATTGAAGAACCGACACCACATAGCAACACCTCTTTTCTTTGTTTCTAGTGAAAATTTCCTGTGTCTTAATACTTTACTCGGTTTCTGGAACGCGTCTTTCGCCATGTCAATTCGCTTTTAGATCACTGTGTTGCACTTTCTGTCTTCAGTTAGAACACTTCCCAGATATTTGAATTTTTGTACCTGCTTGATTTTAACACCCCACTGCCTGTATTTGGCCCTTTGGGCTTGTCACCTGTTCTAAATGTTGAGCTTTTTGACCATTATTACATGACAATGCAAACGTACACTGAGATCCGAAGGCGTGTTGGATTAACCAAGGATACTTTTTGAAAATTGAGATGAGTATGGAGAGACATGGAAAATTCGTTAGAAACAAAGAACGGCGGATTGGTTGTTTTATGATTTCTGTTGTTCAATATGGCAGCGACTGCTGGAAAATCTCATCAAAAATGAAAGAAAGTCTGAAAGTAACTGAAATGTGGTTCTACAGAAGGATTCTGAGAATTCCATAGACCGAACACGTGAGCACAGACGATGTTTTAGAGATGAGGAAAACGCAAAAGAAAACTGATACTTAAATCAATCAAATAAGTACTATACGTGATACACTCTTGGGTGATCATGTCTTGACAGAGACATGACTAATTGGGCTGAAGATTTCCCAGCAGTAGGTTGCCATTACTTTATGCGGTATTCTGCTTGCTAAGAAGGCTATAGAACCCAACTGTTCTTCTATTTAACCCATATCGGGAGGGAAGATACGGGTAAATAACTTTCTCCAGATTATTTGAGGATACATGAATACAACAAATTTAGCTGGAATTCGAACTCGGCTCTCTGATTTCTAGTTCAAGGCCGCTATCCACAACACCATAATTTCTTAAAATACAGAAAATACAGCTGAATTTCCTGGGACATACAATGAAGAGAGAAGCCTTGAAGAATCTGGTAACCATGGGACGGATAAAGGGAAGGAGAGACATGGGGAAACGTCACGTGACATACTTGTTGGACTTTTTTAGAGGGTTAACAGGAGAAGAGGATAGGGAGATGACCGCCTACGCCCTGAGAGGAGACATGAAATAGATGAAGATACAAGCGTAAGTCTGATTTAATCTTTGTACAAAATCCTTTGCAGAACTTGACGCATGATTGAACAAAATAAGAAACAGTTTTATTTTCTTGATTTGTGGAAACGGTTCAGTAAAATCTTGTTAGGCAAAGCATTGAATAGATGAATTTTTAACTTAGATCATTTCTCACTATGAACTGTTCAACGTTAAACAAAAAAGAATAGAAATTCACTATTGATGTCTCTTTGCTCGGCGCTTCGAGAAATAGACGCTTAGATGTCGGATTCGGTTCATCAATAGACAGCTTAACAATTACAACAAGTCTGTCTTGAACGAATGGTGTCACGAAGAACGAGATGGCCTACGTATATTTGTCAAATATATTTCCTCTGAAACTTTTCATGATATATACAAATTTATATATCGTTATCTTATTTAAATACATGGGTGTGTGTGTGCGTGTTTGAGTGTCTTTTGTGTGGTTAATTTTTTAAATTCAGTGCGAAGAGACGAAAAATGCTGAGGTCAATGAATAAAAAATAAAAAATAAAAAATAACGAAAACATCAGAAATGAATAGGAGGAACGCAAACTCGTATATAAGATGTGAATGAGTAGGGATTTTGTTACGAAAATGTGTGTCATTCGGCAGAATTTTCGTCACACAATTTCGTATAAAAATTTATCGTCAATAATCAGGCCGGTAGAAATAAATATATAATACTATTTGATTATAAACAGAATATCTACTTAAATACGAGTATCGATCAAAAATATTGTTCAAACAAATCATTTCAAATTGTCGGTTGTTTAAAGACCATTTCGTTAATCTTCGTTAATTTCCGTAACATGATGATTATCGTAAATAATCAGGCCGGTAGAAATAAATATATAATACTGTTTGATTATAAACAGAATAGCTACTTAAATACGAGTATCGATCAAAAATAATGTTCAAACAAATCATTTCAAATTGTCGGTTGTTTATAAACAGTTTCGTTAATCTTCGTTAATTTCCGTAACATGATGATTATCGTAAATAATCAGGCCGGTAGAAATATATATATAATACTGTTTGATTATAAACAGAATATCTACTTAAATACGAGTATTGATAAAAAATAATGTTCAAACAAATCATTTCAAATTGTCGGTTCTTTATAACCAAGTTTATATATATATATATATGTGTGTGTATATATATATATATATATATAATTATGAATTAAATGCGCATTACGACACGAAATTTCTGTTTCGTCATCAGGCAATGTTGGATATCGGTTGTGAAAATGATTTACATTTAATTAAAAAAATAATCCATGGTTTGCTATTTATGTGTGTGGAAAAATATAAATTTTTTGTGTGTGTTCCTTTTAACTAATCAGATCAAATAGTCACTTTGAAATTTGGTCAACAGTGTTTATTTACTTACTTGTCCCTTTTTCCCCCCACCCCGCCAACGGACGGAGTGTCACCTACTTTTGGTCTAATTTTGTTTTCTTTTTTCTTTTTCTTTTTATTGCTTTTCCTTATATAGTATTACTTTGGAAATGTAAATCACTTTTACAACCAACATCCAACATTGCCTGATGATGAGATTCTATCTCGAAACATAGAAACTTCCGTGTCGCAATGCACATTTAATTCATCATTATATGATTATATTAAGCTCTACAATATTTATTGTATTGAGTACTGTTTATAAAAAATAAATGCCAGGAGACTTAAAAACTTGGATCCTCTTCACCTGGATTTATATATATATATATATATATATATATGTGTATGTATGTATACCTAATAAATCAGTCTATAAAATTTTCAACACGTCAATTTATCACCCCTATTCTCTACCTGATCGCTCTTTTCGTTCAAATTCTAACTGACAACTAACAACTCTAATTCCCCATTTTCCACCCCACCTACCTCTCACACATAATTTGCCAATATAAGATAAAGAATTTTTATTTTTTTCACTCTACCCGATGAGATATTTTCCTTTCAATATCGAGACAAAATGTACACTTTGTAGTAGATGATAATTTGTACATGCTCTAAACAATAACTTAAAATAAATATTCATATCTCTATTTTATATTGAGCACTGTTTTAAATTAATGTTTTGAACGTTGTTCATTTTTCCTTCGTTCATTATCACTTGGATATATGTAATGAATTATTTTGAACATTATTTTTACCGATACTCGTATTTAAGTAGATATTCTGTTTTTAATTAAACAGTATTTTTCTATTTATATCTACCTGCCTGATTATTTACGATAAATTTTTATTACGAAAATGTGTGCTATCCAGCAGGATTCGAACCTGCGACCCCTATTACATAGGGGAAGCATACTATTTGATCTGGTACCGTCTTGACCACTCGACCATGGATAGCCTCTTGATCAGACGAGGTTTTTGTCATGCTTATATAACACAATTTACAGCACACATTTTTGTAATAAAAATTTATCGTAAATAATCAGGTCGGTAGATATAAATATAAAATACTGTTTAATTAAAAACAGAATATCTACTTAAATACGAGTATCGGTAAAAATAATGTTCAAAATAATTCATTACAAATTGTCAGTTGCTTATAACCAAGTTTTGTTAAATTCGTTAATTTCCGTAACATGTTTACATTTGTTGACATTACGATACATTTCAGAGCAGATATGCTTGTTTACGGTAAATCGAAAATTGTGTTATATAAGCATGACAAAAACCTCGTCTGATCAAGAGGCTATTCGTGGTCGAGTGGTCAAGACGGTACCAGATCAAATGGTATGCTTCCCTTATGTAATAGGGGTCGCAGGTTCGAATCCTGCCGGATAGCACACATTTTCATAATAAAAATTTATCTTAAATAATCAGGCCGGTAGATATAAATATAAAAATACTGTTTAATTAAAAACAGAATATCTACTTAAATACGAGTATCGGTAAAAATAATGTTCAAAATAATTCATTACAAATTGTCGATGGCTTATAACCAAGTTTCGTTAAAATTCGTTAATTTCCGTAACATGTTTACACTTGGATATATATATATATATATATATATATATATATATATACTAGCATCATAGCCCGGCGTTGCCTGTGCAACTCAGAATATTCTTTAATTAGATGAATAATGCAGCGTGTTGCGATTTCCGAGCGCTTGTAGTCGCCGCCTCACTTTAAAACTCAGTTATATAAAAAAAATAATTATATAAAAATTGTTGTTCAAAAATTCCATTAAAAAAATCTATTTTCTTTTGTTTTGCGTAAACGTGAGTTGATGTTTTGTGTGACATTGTAAACAACATTGCGTTTGTTTTTATTTAAAAATTACGGGGAAAAATATTTATATTTTTTGTTGACTAACTGAATTTTTATAACGTCGGAATAAAAATTAAATATAAAAGCTTATATTTTTTAGTCGCGTTTGACACGTGTGATTTGATTTCTGTGACGTAATCCAGCAACCATCTTAGATCTTAGATGTTTTACGGAGCAAATGTAAACAATCGGCTCCATTGGCCAAAAAGTGCGTAAAGGAAAATTACTGAACTTAAACTCAAGAAGTATGCGTCGACCTGGCTTCCCTGTAGATATGCGTCCCTAGAAAGTTTGAATGGCGTAGCTTAAAAAATGTAGGTGTGCGTAGATTACAGTCACACACAGACTCACAGATTGCTTTATATATATACTACCGGCTATAATTATTAGGCCTCCCCAGTTTTTATAAAATGATGTATTTCATACTATTTTTAGTATTTATTGCCAAGTGGATAATTCTAAATGAAAATAAAATGGTTCTTTTGTTATTATTACTTTGCAAAATTTTACAAGGCAGCCAGGAAGCCTTTGCTTCGGCCAGCCAATAAGAAGAAGAGACTAGCATGGGGAAGAGATCACAAACACTGGACAGCAGAACAGTTCATTTGATGCACATGTTATTGTGCAGTATTAAAAAAACAACCCTTCTATTTTCATTTAGAATTATCCACTTGGCAATAAATACTAAAAATAGTATGAAATGCATTACTTTTTAAACTGGGGTTGCCTAATAATTATGGCCGGTAGTGTAGTTTCTAGTGATTTCTGCCTAGTTTAATTCAAACAGAATTTTTAACCAGGTTTGAATTTACTCTTTTTTTAATGCATTAATATATTTAATTTTGGATTTCTAAAAAAATTTCTTATTACTAGAATTAGTACTTAAACAAAATTGTATTGATTTACGCAAGTTATTAATGATACTATGGTAGTGATTTGATTCTTTGGTGACGTATTTGTGATACTACATATTGGTATAACTATTTTGTCGTCATTTTTAACGGCACGGACACACTAGCAAAGATATATAAAATATACAAACTCACATCTATAAAATATATGAAAATATTAGCTATAAATAAAAGATGAGTCGAATAAGAAGAATGAGAAAAGGTAAAAAATGAAAAACGATAGACGAAAAAAAAAAAAGAAAAATTATAAGCAACAAGTAGGTGAAATATCCGTATTGCTTTCCATTAACGACTGAGTCTCGCTGTCACGCGCTACCCTGCGCCCGGGGCTGGACGACGCCATTTCACTCATCATACAATACCCAACACAATGATCGCGCCCTTGCTTTAATCAAAACCGGCTTCTTACTAGATACACCTGCACAACGCCTCGAGTTATGCACTAGCCCACATTCGTCTTTGGTCTATCTACCAATGTTCTTTCTTTCAGTGTTTCCGCCATCAACAGTCTCCTGAACCTACTGTCACGGAATTGTGTTTATTAAATTACTGTACTCTTACAATTGTGGTGCAGTGGATATCGTCTCCGAACGAGAAATGGAGAAGCCGAGTTCGAATTCCAAGTGAAATCCATTGCATTTAATTGAGCACAAATACCCTTGGGAAAGGTATTAATCCGTCTCTTCCCTCCAGTTATGGGTTAAATAGCAGGACAGATTGGGTTCTATAGCCTTGGCTGGCAACCAATCAAACGCAGAAAACAATGGCAACCTACTGCGGGATAATCTTCTGCCCAGTCAGTCATGTCTCTTTCGAGACATGATCGGCCAAAGCGTGTATCACGTATGGAACTTAACTGACTAACTTTTGTTTTGACGGTAACGCCACTGATGTGCAGGGGGCTACGTAAGAGTGAAAAGATTGGAAAAGAGAAAAGAGAAAGCCGGAAACCACATCCTAAACAGGGAACAAGGGATGAGCCTCTTCACCTGTTCAATAGACGTGGGTGGAGTGTGAACCGGGTGATAGGTTAGTCTATCTACTCTAATTGAGAAAAAAAGGGAAAGGAGTGAAAAGATTGGAAAAGAGAAAGTCAAAAACCACATCCTAAAGAGGAAACAAGGGATGAGTCTCTTCACCTGTTCAATAGACGTGGGTGGAGTGTGAACCGGGCGACTCTTGCAGTCTCGATGGCATTCACTGAAAATCAAGTAATAGCAAGTCTCTCTTGAAGAAACAACCGTGTTATTCTGATTTCATAAATAAATTATATGGTTGACCTGAAGCAGACTACCACGACGTTTAATTTTGTTGTTTTTCTTTTCTTTTTTCTTTTCTTTTTTCTTTTTTTTTTTTCTTTTCTTTTTTCTTTTCTTTTTTCTTTTTTTTTCTTTTCTTTTTTCTTTTTTTTTCTTTTCTTTTTTCTTTTCTTTTTTCTTTTTTTTTTCTTTTCTTTTTTCTTTTTTTTCTTTTTTTTTCTTTTCTTTTTTCTTTTCTTTTTTCTTTTTTTTTCTTTTCTTTTTTCTTTTTTTTTTTTCTTTTTCAGCGTAGTTCTATCGATTAGCCCCTTAGATTTACGATTGACAAAAATATTTGAAAACTTTCAATATTTAAACATTTTCTGTGGGGGATCATTTTCTCATGCAATTTTATAGTAAATAGAGCACTCTATTTTGAAACCAGTCGCCTGTACGACATTACCACCACCTGTAAATTTGTTCATTATCAAATTTTTTGGACTTTTTCAATGCAATATTATCTTTTACACCTTAAACTTTACGAATGACAAAATATTTGCAAAAATTTCAATATTAAAACAAGTTTAGAGGGGAGACTAATTTCCTATACAACCTTATAATGGTTTGAAAATGGAGGATCGATTTGCTTTAACGTTGTATGAGAAACTGACCCCCCAACAAATTTGTTTCAGTAATGTAATTTTTCAAATTTTTTTTTATAATCGGAAAGTTTAAGAAATAAACAATAGAACTGCGCTGAAATTTTTTTTTTAAATTGAAAAACAACGAAATTGACATAAATAAAGCAATCCCAACGTGAGTGGATTGAAAATGGAGGATCGATTTACATTAACGTAGTATGAGAAACTGACCCAAACCCACAAATTTGTTGAAATATTGTAATTATTCAAAATTTTTTTTGATAATCGGAATGTTTATGTAACAATCGATAGAACTGCACCGAAGAAAGTCAAAAATATGAAAAACAACGAAATTATAAGTGGTGTTAGTTTGCTTCAGGTCCGCCAATTATTTTTTATATATTATAATATTTTCCTTTGGTTTACGTTATATACACATACCCAGGAAGTGAGTTGTGGCGTAATGTGTGGAACGAAACGAAAAATTTGAGAGCCGAGTTCGAATTTCAGTTGAATTCGTTGCATTCACATACGCGCAAATAAGGTATGGATCCGTTGCTTCTTTCTACAGATATGGGTTAAATAACAGAACAGATTCGATTCTATAGCCTTGGTTGGCGACGTATCTATCACGTATGGCACATAACTGACTGATTGAAGGTAAGAGGAGTAGATGAAAATAAGAAATAATAGATTGGGTTCTATAGCCTTGGTTGGCAACCAGTCTACCACAATGTAATGATAACATACTGTGGGAAAATTTTCTGCCCAGTCAGTCATGTGTTTTTTTTTAGAAACGATCGCCTAAAACATGTATTGCGTACAGCACTTAGTTAAGGCGTAAAAGATAATATTGCATTGAAAAAAGTCCAAAACATTTGATAAAATAGAGGCTCGATTTACTATAAAATTGTATGAGAAAATGATCCCCCATAGAAATGAAGGTAAGAGAAGCAGATGAAAATAGGAAATAATAGATTTAGATGGTTCTACCATTCACATGCTCCAACACATCACGTATCTCCCTTCCATTCATCAGTCTTTCTTCCCCTGCATCGATCCCCTGACTATTAAATTCTCCAAGCCATCTTTCTTCTTATACTCTTGCTCTCTCTTCTACTCAAGTAGCTTCTTTTATCGCACTTACTGTTTGTGGAACTCTGCTTGTTTTCCTGATAACTGTATATTCAAAAGTTTAAAGTTTAAAGGCAACATGAATTGCCATCATTTATTTACTTGATTACCATCAATTTCTTATTTTTTTCGACATCATGTGTATCTTTTTTTTTCTCGCACTGTAACGCCCACGGGCCGGGGATGCTCCTGGAATGATAGGGTGAAAAAATTATATATATATAGTCTAAACGAAGTTAAATCAAGACTATATAACACAATTTCCTATTCTTCGTTTACATTGTTGGTCATTCTTGGTCGAGAGGTCTAAAACGCGCTATATATATATATATATATATATATATATATATATATATACGCTCTCACACCCTGATTGAGCACTCTGGAAAAATAGTAGACTTTGATAAGACTCTGGCATGTACGCATCGCTCATTCAGTGAAATGAATTAGAGCGCTCTAGCTATTGGGCGCGTATAATGATATGAGCTAAAACGTCTGCCTACTTCCACCGAACGCCCATAGCCCAGGGGCAGAGTCGCCGTCTGACGCCATTTCGGTCGTGTT
>JBBBDQ010002266.1:342500-442500 GCA_037127315.1 Ascarosepion bandense | reverse complement strand
ATATTAAAGGGGGCGTAAATATAAGTATGTTTTTAATTGTCACATTATGACCAGTTTAGCTGATATATATATATATATATATATTGCAATAATATTACAATAATAAATTGAAATTTGATGAGATGACTTGCTTTTTCCGTGTTCTTTCGGGATCTAGTCGATCATGGCCCTCCACTTACTCTAATCTCTAGACTCTCTTAATTCTTTTTTCTTGGCATCACTCCCACACCTGCTCCCCCATTCACTTGCTGAAGCCCATCAAGTATGTCCCTCGTCGCCTTCATGTATCTTTCTTTCATTGTAACGTTCTCCTGACTTTTAGATTCTCCAAGCCCTCTTTCCACTTCTACACTAGCTTCCTCTTGTACTCTAGTCGTTTCTTTTATCGCACTTACCGTTTGCGGAACTCCTTAGACTCTTCCCTATTAGGTACATCTTCTAAAGTTTAAAGACAACCTCAATTGCAATATATATATATATATTATATATATATATTATTTATTCCTAAATTATAACATGGATATGTTACAATATCACTACAAAAGTAGCTATTTTGTTTCAACACTTTTGTGTCTTTTCAAGTGATGTGTTTTTTGTTTTTTTTTAAGAACCATCACATCACGTGAAAAGACACAAAAGTGTTGAAACAAAATAGCTACTTTTGTAGTGATATTGTAACATGTCCATGTTATAATTTAGGAATAAATAATATTATTAGCTCTACTTTTGTATTGAGCCCTTTTTTAAAAATAGTGTTTCTTTTGACAAGGAATATTATTCCAACAATACTTGTATATATATATATGTGAAGAGTATTTAAGGTTTTACGGTTTTGAGTCCTCTGTGATTTATTATAATGATATAATTATGAATTAAATATGAATTGCGAAACAGAAATTTCTATGTTTCGAAATAGAATCTCGTCATCAGGCAATGTTGGATGTTGGTTGTAAAAATGATTTACATTTTCTGTAAATGTTAATCATCTTAACAACCAATATCCTACACTCCCTCATGACAAGATTTTATCTGGAAACATAGAAATTTCCGTTTCGCAATGTACATTTAATTCCTAATTCTATGATTATATTTACATATGAAGTAGAATCCTTGAAGTTCAGTAAAGTCAATTCCAATAGAGACAAACTCCAAAGAGAACTCAGTGTTAAAATTTATTGCTAAATCTAGACCTCTAAAATAATTAATAATTAAAAAAACTAAAAAATTTTAAAATTTTAAACATAATAAAAATAATTAAAAAAGAATATTAACAAATCAAATTTTAAAGATAAATAAACAACTAAAAAATGTTAAAATACTAGAAAAATTAATAATAATAACAATATTAATAATAAAAATAATAAATATAATAAAAATATTAATAATCCTAATAATGAAGATGAGATACGACGATAAGGGAATATAAATTAATAATAATCTAAACTTATTTATAAATGGAACTTTGTCTGTGTGTGTGTGTGTGTGTGTGTGTGTGTGTGTGTGTGTGTGTGTGTGTGTGTGTGTGTCCGTTACCTATAGACTCCGAAACGGGTGAACCGAGTTTCTGGAATATTTACACAGGTTGTACTATAAGCGTTTGCGAGTATTTTTAGCTAGATTTTGTGTAGAAGTACTCCCGATAAATATCGAAAATCGATAATCGAAAAAATCGGGTTATAGAAGGAGTGGTCCGATTTTAATCAAATTTCATACACTCAGAGACAAAGACATAAGAAACGATATTCAGAAGTTTCATGGTGGTAGTTCTGACAATAGTGCAGAAAATCGATAATATATATATATATATATATATATATATATATAAATGGCAAGATGTTTGTGTGTGTGTGTGTGTGTGTGTGTGTGTGTGTGTGTGTGTGTGTGTGTGTGTGTGTGTGTGTTTATCTGTCTGTATGTCCTTTATACAAATCCACAATTTGTATCCGATTCTCACCAAACTTCACACAAATATTCTTCAGGCAGTGTCTGAGCTCCAGGACCATGGATTAGTTTTAAAGCTTTCATTACACCCGAGCAACGCCGGGCTATACTGCTAGTATACTTATATTTAAATACTATTAATATATAGCTGCTCTTAATAAAAATGAAAATAATAATAATAATAATAATAATAATAATAATAATAATAATAATAATAATTGTAGAGTACTTATGATAGCAAGAATGATATTAAAAGTTTTTTGAGGGTGTGAAGTCTTAAACGGGACATTATACATTTTTTTTCAAAAACAAATTTTTAAGTTTAAAATTTGATCTTTTTAAGTTATTTTATACCTGTTATTATGTCTACATTTAAAAATCAGTTCATTTCTCTGGTTCAAAAGTTCATTTGAATTTCTATATTTGATAATAGCTATTTTCTCCTCTAAGCATAGATTACATCTGTCCCTGAAGTTGTTGGGAGTATGAGCATATTTAATGATCCTTTATATATCTATGTGCGTATGTATATATTTATATATATTTGCTTATATATATAAATTAAAAAAGGATTAATTCAATGATGTTGGATGATCATTTCGATATGAAAATCACCACGGGGGATAACACATCACCTCAGCAACAGAAATGGGGATTTTCATATCGAAATGATCAACCAATATCATTGAATTAATCCTTTTTTAATTTAATATTAATTTATATTTGCTCTGTAATATTTTATTACATGGAGCTCTCTTCCTGTATCATTTTATGAAAATAAAATTTTTAATATATATATATATATATATATATATATATATATATATATATATATGTAAAGTATGTATATATAGAGACATATATATGTAAATATGTAGGCTTATATATTTATGCATCAATATACAAATTTATGTATATGTATGTATATATATATATATATATATGTGTGTGTGTGTGTGTGTGTGTGTGTGTGTGTGTATTTATATATATGTGTGTACGTGTGTTTTCTTTTCAAAACACAAATATTACGTTACAGTCAATACCTGAGGATAAAATAAAAAACATTGAAAAATAACATTTTGAAAATATCCAATGAAGTGGCTGAAAGCGCTTGGAAAGTCAACAATTATATTAAATATAAAACATTTTCACATCATTAAAATCTTCTCTATTCTTACATTCCATATCCACATAAAAAAATAAACATATAAGAATACTACTAAAAGTAATTAAAAATTAATAAAATCTTTTTCTCGCTTGTTTTAACGAAACATGTTTAAAAGAATTTTTGCTACCTAATTTTACACACACACACACACACACACACACACACACACACACACACATATATATATATATATATATATATGTAAGTGGGTGGGTGTGCGTATGTGTGTGTGCGTGTGTGTGTTGAGTTATGTTCCCTCAAAATTTAATATCGAATGAATAAATAATCGGGTTATGCATTAGATAAAACAAGAAAATAAAAATGAAAATAAAATAAAACGACATTTTCTGATTAGTTGGAACGTATTTAATAAAAGCCGAGATATGAAGAAATGTTCCCTTGACAATACACAGACTGCATGCAGTGTAAACTGACTTTATCATGGCAACTTTAATGTACGTGTACCAAACAATGAAATTAATAAAACCGAAAATAATTCTAGTGATGACTCCAAGCGATAGAAAAGGGTCAACATAGATAAAATCACAACAGGGAGAGACATCTCCTAAGTGTTTAAGCAACAAATATAACAGTGGCCGAGACACGGCACGAAGAAAATATCACACCTGAAACAATATTAATGGACGTTGATTAACTTTCTAGTCCGTCGAACCACTGATTTAACTCCCTTACTTTTATAAATGCCCTCTGTTTCAAACTCTAGAGACTTCATATATCTTCACAACCTTTATTAAATTTTGCAACATTTGTTTTTAGTTTCTAATAACATCTACAAAGATGTTTGTTTATTCCTGCTTTTTACATTTTCCTCCGGCCATATTGAATCGCATTCGAATGTTCAAATATATTTGTAGCATTCAACTGAAATTAATGTTTTCATGTCCATAAAGAAATATATAAATAAAATTTAATTATACTGGCGTAGTCCCGTGTGTATAAATAAAACAAATTAATAAATATAGTGTCAAAAATATTTTTATCAACTGCCAGTCCGTGCATAGAATACTGTTGTCATAGATGGTCAAGCGCACCTGCTGTTCATATCAGTGTTCTCGACAATGCAGATCCAATGGAGAGTTTGTAATGTGATAGGTCTCATCTTGGCTGCTCGACTCCAGCCACTTTCTCACCGGCGGGATGTGGCTTCCCTCTGTCTCTTCTATAAATATTTCCATGGATTCCGACGAATTTAAGTCACTGGTGCCCCCGCCATCAGAATTTACTCGTGCAACCAGACTGGCAACAAGGTCCCACATATGTACAGTTAGATCAACCAATTGCAGCCGACAATTCTACTCCACGGCTTCTTTTCTCGCACTTCCCACTTGTGGGACTCCAATCCGTATACTTGCTTTCCTGACAGCTACAACTTCCAGTAATTTAAATGCAATGTCAATACCCATCTCTTATCCACTTGACTCTAATTCTTTCTACATCACCATATATTTTCCTTTCTCTCTACCTTCGCAACTGTCTTTACAACTTTGTTCCCATCCTTCTCTTGCCCTTTTTCTGACACCCCCTGTTACTGGTTCATATTTCTCTTCACTCTCCTCCTGACTAAACTTTTCCTCTTTTGTAGACCCCTGCGCATCAGTGGCGTTACACCCTTACTTGGGGCGAAACGATTAAAAAAATTATAACAATTATTATTATCGTAACTTGTTCTTCCTGAACCAATGAGAATCGATCCCACTTTTTTCCTCTACACACACAACTAACTCATTATCGAACAAGCAGTTCACACTGACAGGTCAGTAACACTTGCATAAAGAAAAATATCATGTTATTGTTGTTTTCAAGCCAAAATAGTAACATTTATATTTTAACACTTAAGACACTTCTTTTTTTTCCAACTAAAGAGCAAACCAAAATGCCAAACACAAGGTGGGGGATACTAGAATCAAGCAAATACAAAAATTTAAATACCTAGGAAGTGTTTTAATAGAAGATGGAAAGTGCGACACAGAAATCTGAAGGCGAATTGGCATGGCGACGGACGCGTTCCAGAAGTGGTGTAAAGTGTAACGACACAAGAAAATTTCACTAGAAACAAAACAGAGGGTACTAGATTGCTATGGGATGTTAGTTATTCAATACAGCAGTAAATGTTTGAAAATATCATCGAAGATGAAGGAAAAACTTGAAGCAGTTGAAATGTGGTTCTACAGAAGGATGATGCGGATATCATGGACCGAGCATGTAACCAATGATGAGGTATTGGAAAGAATGGCAACGAAAAGAAATTAATAGTGAGCATCAGGAAAAGACAACTGAAGTTCCTGGGACATGAAATAAGGATGGTGGGCTTGGAGAACCTGATACTGACAGGCCAGATAGAAGGAAAAAGAGACAGAGGAAAGGGACATATTTGAAGAGCCTAATCAGGTGGATGACCGAACGGGGGTTGCGTGGTGTAACATGAGGAAGCGTGCTAAGAGCCTACGTCCTGAAAGAACAGGGCAAATAGAAGAAGAATATATATGCCAACTGTTTATTAGAAATTATAATATGGTTATAAAATGGGGGATCAATTCTATATTATAATGAATATATAAACTGATCCCTCATTTTGGGGCCACGCTAGTTTTTATACATTTATATTCTAGATTTATGGGCTTGAGCTTGTGGCTGGCAGAGCGAGGATTGCATGGTGTAACAGGCGAAGGTGTGCTAAGTGCCACCAAGGATAGGGAGGCGTGGAAAGCCATGATCGCCTACGTCCTAAAAGGACAGGGCACATAGAAGAAGAATTTATCTGGACAATTATTACACATACCTATAAAAGATATACGAGAAAATCTGTATACAGGGTTCAAATTCTTTATCTTGCCCTTCTCTCAGATTCCGATCCATATTCGATCTCCATTTGATCCAAAAATCAATTCTTCTCGGTAATTCTGAGAGAAATAAAATCCTTGCCAGGATTCGTCATTAGCGACCACAATCTCAACAATGTAAAATACGGGGATGATACAATGCTGATAGTAGACACCGAAAGGAGAATGCAGGATCTTCTACAGAAGGCACCAAGAAGAAAGAACTAATTATAAACTTCCAGAAAACAGAATGTATGTTCATAAACAAAAAGAAGACACCAGAATGTCCACTACAAGTGGAAGAAACTAAAATAAAATATGAAATTTAAATACGTGGGAAGTGTTCAGATAGAGGATGAAAAGTGCATCACTGAGACCCAAAAGACACATTGGCATGTCCAATGACGCAATTCAAAAGATAACCAAAGTACTGAAAGACAGAAAAATCTCATTAGAAACAAAAAAAAAATAGTGCTGGATTGCTATGTGGTATCTCTCCTTTTGTATGGAAGTGAATGCTGGACGATGTCAACAAGGATGAAGTAGAGGCTTGAGGAAGAAGAAATGTGGTTTTACAGAAGGATGCTGAGGATACAATTAACTGAGAAGGTGAATAATAATGAGGTTGGAGAGGATAAAAAGGAGGAGAAAAAGCATACTTAATATGAGAAATAAACAGATTAAGTTCCTGGGACACGGAATGAGAAAAGAGGGTCTGGAGAATTTAACACTCAATGGACAGTTAGAAGAAAAGAGAGACGAGGGAAAGAAGCACGAGATTTATTTGATAGTTCTAAGAAAAAATGTTGTGGATTCTGAGTGAGAAACCAGACAAAATAATAAATAACAAAAACAGATATGGAGATAGAAAATGTAAGTCATATTGAACAATTATTTGTTGTTCTTTTTGGTCACTCTCTTCAGCTACCTTCTGTAGGGGGTTTTCTTTTAGTTATCAGTGTTGTGAATTCCGGGTGAGAAAACATGCCAAATAATAAATAACAAAAAGAAGACACCAGAATGCCAACTACAAGTGGAAGAAACTAAAATAAAACATGAAATTTAAATAAGTGGGAAGTGTTCAGATAGAGGATGAAAAGTGCATCACTGAGACTGAAGGACACAATGACATGTCAAAAGACGCATTTCAAAAAATTTCATTAGAAACCAAAAAAAAAAAAAAGGTGTGCTGGATTGCTATGTGGTATTCACTTCATTTTGTATGGAAGTGAATGCTGGACGATGTCAACAAGGATGAAGTAGAGGCTTGAGGAAGAAGAAATGTGGTTTTACAGAAGGATGCTGAGGATACAATGAACTGAAAAGGTGATTAATAATAGAGTTGGAGAGGATGGAAATGAGAAGAAAAAAACATACTTAATATAAGAAATGAACAGATTAGGTTCCTGGGACACTGAATGAGAAAAGAGGGTTTGGAGAATTCAACACTGACTTTCAGGACAAATAGAAAAAAGAGAGACGGAGAGGAAAGCAACATGAGAATTATTTGATAAGTCTAAGAAAATGAATGGCGGAGTGGGTTTTGGGAGAGATACAAAGAGGAAGGATGTGCGTTGTGGTACAGTGGATATCGGCTCGGAACGAGAAACCGGGGAGCTGAGTTCGAATTCCAGTTGAATCCATTGTATTCACTTACGTGCAAATACCCTTGGGAAAGGTATTAATCCGTCTCTTCCTTCCAGTTATGGGTTAAATAGCAGGACAGATTGGGTCCTATAGCCTTGGTCGGCAACCAGTCTACCGCAGAAAGCAATGGCAACCTAGTGCGGGATAATCTTCTGCCCAGTCAGTCATGTCTCTTTCGAGACATAATCGCCCAAGCGTGTATCACGTATGGCATATTAACTGACTGACCAAGAGGAAAACTGTTGAGAAAATTGTTGAAAAAATTGTCACAGGACAAAGACAAATCGAAGTCCATAATCGCTTACGTCCTGAAGAGAAACGTCACATGAAGAAAATTACTCTCTCACTCTCTCTCTTTCTCTCTTTCTCTCTCTCTCTCTCTCTCTCTCTCTCTGTTTGGGGGGCGTGTATTCTGCTTCTGTTTTCGAATATAACTAAAAACTCTCACGTATCCCAGCCCCACTTTCGTGCTGTCGTTCAATGGAAGTCAATTACATCTTTTATTGCCTCCTTGTGTCGATCATATCTATGTTGGCCAACGCCTGTGCTCTCTGACTTTGATGTCGATCTTCTTTTTTTTTTACCGGGTCAAGGCAATATATCACAAGGCGATCTTAAGACAACTGGAAGTCCCACCAGTATTTACTATCACTCGCGAAAATTTTAACAACCAGCCAGATGACACCATGAAGAAGAGAGCACGTATGAGTGGGTTGTGGTATTGACACAGTTTTTATTGTTATTGATAAGTGCGAATATATTCTTTGCTTACAAGTTCCAAACGTGGTTCTACAGAAGGATGCTGAGTATACTATGAACAGAAAAAGCAACAACAGACATGATTTTCTTATTATGCACCTTAGAAATTTCAATTGCCTCGTTTTCGTTCTAAGGATGGATGCCCAGTTTGCTTTCATTTGGTTAACTTCCCCGTTACTGACAGGATATTCTCAGTAAATTTTAGAGGTTTGTAAGTATTTACTCAGTTTTAAATCACCTACAAATGTAATTAATTTTGTATTATTTAAGTTTATGATATTCTAAGCTTTTTGATTACTGTTTTTAAATGCAATCGCATACAAAATACTGAGTCGATCATCGTGGGTCCGGATTTTTTATTTCATGTCAGCGTAACACAATTACCTAGAGCAGTATTTTTCAACCGTTTTAACTGCATTGTGGTGCAGCAGATATCGACTCGGAACGAGAAATCGGGGATCCGAGTTCAAATTCCAGTTGAATTTCCTTGCATTCACTTACGCGCAAATAACCTTGGGAAAGGTATTAATCCGTCTCTTTCCTCCAGTTATGAGTTAAATAACAGGACAAGTTGTGTTCTATAGCCTTGGTCGGCAGCCAGTCTACCGCAGAAATTAAATGGCAACCTGCTGAGAGATAATCTTCTGCCCAGTCAGTCATCTCTCTTTCGAGACATGATCGCCCAAGCGTGTATCACGAATAATACTTAACTGACTGACTTGTAGAATAACGAAAACACATTTTAAATATTAAAAACGAAAAATTACTCACGAAATTTAAAATGGTGAACTAGCCTTCATTTTCCAGAATCCAGAAATCGTCTATGTGTAATCCCGCCCCACCCGAGGAAAGGCTGATACAAGCCGTGTTGTTTCCGGTCGGTGAAAAGTAACGGATGTCACTTTGACCCTATTTCCGGCAGATGCGGAAATAACTCAGAGGCAAACAGACAGGTGACTCTGAGAAAATACGTAGGCGTCGCGTGGGCGTCGCGTGATCAAGGCAAAGCCGGAAGAAACAAGTCCCGGTTTTGGAAGATATATAAAGACTGCGAAAACACGGATTCGCCAGTCAGAGAGACGAGACAGTCCGGTAGACCAGACCAGAGGAGCAACAGATACGACGACACTCCCCCGTCACCCCGTCAACCCTTAGAAGAGCGCTCTCTCACTCTCTGTTCACTAGGCTACACGGTCCATCGTTCATCAATAAAAATATAAGTCATATATTTTTATATATACCCGTGTTTGGGGTTATCAATATACAACATATGCATCCTTGTGGGTGACAAATTATTTCCACTCTACAAGTCCTTTACTCTCGCCTCACTATCATTATTTGCATGGAAACTGTTCTGAGGAAATACATTTCTTGTTTTCATCATTTCTGGCTGACAAGGTTAAGCTCCACCTCTTCCCCTCCGTAATCTATGAGTGAGATGCGGCTTCCCTGTGTCAGTTCTACCTTAGCAAGTCATCACACCTGTATTCCCATCATTCTCTTGCTCCCTTCTATGACACACCCTGTAACTGGTTCGTCTTTCTCCTTACTCTCCTCCTATCTAGCCCTCTGCGCATCAGTGGCTTTACCGCCTTGCTTATGGTGAAACGATTAAAAAAAAAAACTCGATCATCATCTTTCAAGAGAACCACTGCTTTGTGGAAACTACTGCTAACCTGATGCTTCCTCGATCACTACAACCCTAACCTCTTCCACAACCAGAGCAGCGTTATCATATCGTTCTTCTTCAAAGTCTGACCGAGCATTGATTTGTGGCATAGATCACGACTTTGCTTAAATTTGGTGCACTAATGAATATTTAGTTTCAGTTTTACTTTCTGTTGCAATATTTCCGTATATATTGTCATTAACAAGAGACTACCTTGTCATTTTCCTATCATAAACAATACAGTAACAATTCATTTATGGAAAGTTGACACAATTTTCCTGAACCATTTGTACGTAAAGATGCTTTCTTCATTTTAAGCCAAATAGATCAGCGGTCAATATAACAACTTTTGTTTCTTATCACTCCTTAGATGCGTTAGGACATGTTCATAAATTATGCATTCAATAGTCTTTCAATTAGATTCAAATTTTTCTCTTCCACAACCAGAGCAGCGTTATCATGTCGTTCTTCTTCAAAGTCTGACCGAGCTTTGATTTATGGCATAGATCACCACTTTGCTTAAATTTGGTGCACTAATGAATATTTAGTTTCAGTTTTACATTCTGTTGCAATATTTCTGTATATATTGTCATTAACAAGAGACTACCTTGTCATTTTCCTATCATAAACAATACAGTAACAATTAATTTATGGAAAGCTGACACAATTTTCCTGAACCTTTTGTACGTAAAGATGCTTTCATCATTTTAAGCCAAATAGATCAGCGGTTAATATAACAACTTTTGTTTCTTATCACTCCTGAGATGCGTTAGGACATGTTGATAAATTATGCATTCAATAGTTTTTCAATTAGATTCAAATTTGTCTCTTCCACAACCAGCGCAGCGTTATCATGTCGATATTCTTTAAAGTCTGCTCGAGCTTTGACTCGTGTCATAGATCACCAATTTGATTAAATATGTTGCCTTTATGAATCTTCAAATTCAGTTTCATTTTCTATTGCAATATCACCGTATATGTAGTCATTTACAAAACTTTAACACCACCTTGTCATTTTACTTTCGTAAAGAACACAGCAACAGTTAATTTATGGGAGGCTGGCTCAATTTTATTGACATTTGAGCATAATAATGTTTTCTTCATTTCAAGCTAAAAACACCAGCGGTCAGAATGACAGACTTTCCTATTGATCACCTCTTAGGTGTGGGGAGGCATGCTGAAAAATTAAGTTTTCAACCAAAATTGATTTAGTCCAAATTTCTTTGATGGCCTCTCTTAGTGCTCCGGTACTTGAAGGTTGGTTTTCTGCACCATTGCTTTTGACAATTTCTTACAATTCCCCATAGATTTTCAATTAGTTTATAATCCGAGCCCTCCCATGACCAGGCCAGCGCTGTCATCTTGATCCTTGTTTAATTACGATGGGTAATCACTGATGAAGAACAGCATTTCTTTCCTTGAATATGTTGCATTGATTAATCTTTTCTTTCTGAAAATATTTTCCCCTGTCTTAATACTTTGCTTAGTTTCTGAAAAACTCTTCAGTAACAAATCCGCGCCTTGGGAGTTTTGTATCACTTTTCCCGTCGTATGCAAATGTTTGATTATGATTTTTTTAAAACGCCACTCCGAGAAGACATCAAACACTAACATCACGGCTTTTGATTCGAGGAGCTTATCTTCCTGGTTCTCCCTCTCTACGAATTTACTCAAGCTACTTTTTTTTTTAATCGTGTCACCCCAAGCAAGGCATTCCACTGCCACTATAGCGCAGGGGGTTACATAGAACGATTGGATATGGGAAATGTCAGAAGGATGGTTGTAGACGACTTAAAATGTACATAGGGAGAGAGTTGGAGAGAGTGGGTGTGAGTTAGTGTGTTAGGAGGTGTCTATTGACCTTACATTTAAACTCCTGGAGGTTGTAGCCGTCGGGGAAGCAATCATGTGGTAGGGAATTCCACAGGCGGGAAGTGCGAGGAAAGAAGCTGTTGGAGTAGAAAGTGCGGTTACATTTCATCGGTTTCACTCTAAAATGGTGGGACCTAGTTGCCAATGTAGTATCTCGTGCAAATTCACATCTAGGGGGAACCAGTGAAAACTAGGTCCTACATTTATACAGTCCAAATTGTCAAATGTAACAGCCAATTCTACTCCTACATCTTCTTTTCTCGCACTTCCTGTCTGTGGAACTCCCTTCCGTATACTTGCTTCCTTGGTAGCTACTATCTCTAAAAGCAACGTCAGTTGCTATATTTTATTTCCCTTCTTTCTATATTTCTCTTATCCAACACTACCTGTATATTGTTCTTTCTTTTCGCCTTTTTCTCATGTAACTCTAAATCAAAAGGTCAGAATTTTCTCCCCCCCCCCAAACATTTGTACAATTTTATCACTTATAAACGCCATACATTTTATCTCTTAATCAAGAACCTGTCAACAACTTCGTGATTTACGGCACGGACTGTCCAAACGTTCAAATCGGTGATTAAATTTAGTTTTATTCTAAATTTCACGCTATAAATAAGTAATACTTGAGTGAATTAGATTAATTTAACATAAAATTTGCTAATTTTTCAAAAATAGTGAGTCACAGATGTATATTTTATTTTTGCAAGATTTTTTAAAACCAACAATTAACTTTTGTTTACAAAAGTGTCGATCGCTCAAAAATGGCGGCAAAATTCAAAAGTTGAAAAATATTTCGAACTTTTATATTCCAATCGATATAATTTCTGTTTGAAATAAACCAGAGTATTTTGCTTACTCGAAATAGTAAATTTAATCATTTAGCTTTCAATTAAAACTAAAATTCCTTGCTTGGAGTGAAAAGATTACAAAAGAATATATATCGGTGAATATTTATAAGCATTGAATGGTGCAACAGCACCCAGATAAGAGGGACAGTCGGCCTACTCTATATGAGGAAATAATCAGAAAAAATTATAAAATATCTGTTGTCCAAATAATATTAGGACAACCTTCGAAAACGTTTCAACATTTCGCAGGTCCTTCTTCAGAGTAAGACCCACCAAAAGTGTACGCGATCCCATGCAGCTGTGGTAAGAGACATAAAGGTGAAAAGGGCCGCCCACTTAAGATAAGACTGCAATAACCCGAAAGGCCATAACACAAAGAGGAATAGTGAAATCAGGTATAGCTGACTACATATGTAAGAATTATTTTCTGTATTTCAACTGAATAATAATAATTTTTTTTATATTTTATTGTAAAATATTTTTTAGGTTGAAATTTGTTAAATTATAAGGATTTATTCTAAAAAATTCCTTATTTTTAAACAAGAGCGCGTTTGGTATTCTTGTAAAAAATAACCTTATTTGGTATATTCCTTATTTGGGAAAATGGGCGTTTCTTTGATACGTATTTGGTAAATAACGCGAGCGAGAACACCTGTTTTTTGATGGCACGAATAATTATCGTCTCTAAGAATTTATGTGTTAACTAAGATAACTAATTTTAATCAGAATATCTTGATCGGTTCCAACGATTGGAGAAGAGAGAGATCACCCCTCCGTATGGTTAGGTTCAAATAATAGAGAACACCAGTAGAAATGTGGCCGTTTAGGATGAGTTTCCTTTTAACGATTTGATAGGAATGTTAGGATCAGCTCAAAAATGTTTTCAACTTAATTGTGGAGAATACATGTGTTGTGGATTCTTGTTTAGAAAACCACAAAATATAATAATAACAAAAACAGATATGAGAGGAAAAAGGTGTGTTGAACAAATATATACAACCTGTACACGGTTAGTAGATTCAGGAATACTTGTTAGTAGGAGTCAAATATATACAAAGAAGTAAGTCCGGGTAATATATCTATATTCTTGCTGACCAACGAGTGGCGGTTCAACTGCTCTAAGAAACACCAACTCTAACAACAACAACGACTCAACAGGCAACATTATTTAGCTGTCCCTCCCAGTAAGGGCAACATATGACACATGGTCAGTTTATATCTGGGCTTTCCGGGCTATATGGCCCAGCCAAAAAATGTCTGTCTATTATTCCCCAGTCGTGCTTCTACCCTTCGGCGGAACCACGACTGGGTTATTGCTCTCTGCTCGGAAGCAGAGAGCGCCCTCTGCCCGAAGGCAGAGGGCTGACAGTGTCATAAAGCCGTCTTGTGGCGACAGCTCTGACTCAACAGACAACTCAACTCCTTCTGTGTAAGAAGGATTATTTGTATACCATGGAAAAGTTCATAGAGTGTGTGAAAAGGGGTGACTCCCCAACAACATGTATTGTGAAATTCTGTCAAAGGCTTTCAAGATATCCAATGCTACAGCCCGGAACTCAGCGTTTTAACAAAGGCATGATCGACTCTTTCCGCAGTTATCGTCAGTACATGTGTATGAAGGAGTTATATTCGTATCAATCAATGAAGACTCAGTTCTAGGAGAGAAGTTAGGATGAGTCAAAAGCAGAGTTTGAGGTGAATTTACGAGCAAAGCACTTAGATTTATCATCAGAGGATGATAGCACTTTTACTAAAGAGGCGAGAATAGAGGTTTTACAATTATTTTATACCTTATTACACAACCGCCAGTAGTCAATGATGTTAGACGTTATACAGTTATTGCAACTTCTACTCCAACAGTTTCTTTCCTCGCACTTCCCGACTGTGAAATTCTCTTCCACACGATTGCTTCCCCGACGGCTACAATCTCCAGGAGTTTAAATGTAAGGTCAATAGACACCTCCTAACACACTAACTTGCTCCCATTCTATCAAACACTCTTGCCATCTTGCCCAACCCTCATCCTCGGTATCCTTACTCATCTGTCACCTACCTCCTGACATTCCCTATGTCTAACCACTCCTCCTCTTTACCTTCCCCTATGTAGCCCCATGCGCAATAGTGGCAACGGAATGCATTGCTTGGGGTAAGATGATTAAAAAAAAAAAAAAAAAAAACAGTGCCTAACTCTCGACAAACGCAGATTTCATTTTTTGGAGGACTCGCTTACATTTATTATGAGCAGTAATAAATAGGCACCTATTATAATGAGAGCTATTACACTGGTACAACCGGCAGTAGTTTTTCCTGTGTGCTATAGCTGTGTGAACAATAAGTGGAATTGAGGTTTCATCTGGTATTTTCGAGAAGACATAAAAGCGTCCACGCCTGATTTGATCCAAGACGAAATCTCAGAAGTTAAAGATATGGGCCTAAAAATGCGGAGCGAGTCCCAGTCAGTATTCTGGTAACAGAAAGAGGTCTTATGAATAGGTGCTGCTGTTTACTGGATGATATCAATAGATCACAAAATGTTCAGATATCAAAATGGCAGTATTGTGAAGCTAGACAAGACCGAGGAGACAAATAGAGAAATCTGCTTCTCGTTTTTTCTCGGGAAATGAATAAGGAAGTCCACCATTTGAGTAAGGAATTGGGCAATGGAAAATGTTAGTGTCTGAATATCAACAGCATCGACATCTTTAAAATATTTTAACCACGTAGCAAGGTGTTTACGGCCATATCACGTTGAATACATCGATTCTCGTCTGATCATCGAAGTTAAGCAACGTTGAGGCTGGTCAGTACTTAGATGGGTGACCGCTTGAAAACATCTGGCGCTGTAAGCGTTTCTTGACTGATGTGCATTGTGGTGCAGTTGATATCGGCTCGGAAAGAGAAATCGAGAAGCCGAGTTCGAATTCCAGTTGAATTCCCTGCATTACCTTACTAATACCTTTGGGAAATGTATTAATGTATCCCTTTCCTTCAGTTATGCCTTAAATAACAGAACATATTGGGGTCTATAGCCTTGGCTGGCAACCAGTCTACTGCAGCAGGTATTGGCAACCTGTTGCGGGATAATTAAAAATGCCTAGGGTCTATACATTGTAGGAGTTGGGTCCCTGCCCTTAAATAAATCCCAACGAATCTTTCTTCATCGCTTGAGAGGAAGCATGCTCAATTCGAACAGAGTAAATGTCAAAACAGGTACAGGGATCAAGATGGGCATTAAAGTCATCTAAGAAAAACATATTCACAGATGGAGGGTGTACCTTTTCTATAGTGTCACTATCATGTCTAATGTTCTGTGGTCAGTGGTAATTCAAACCAGCTAGAGTATACCCCGATATTATGCGACTTATGATCAGAGCAACCTTTCTAAGCACTACCAACGAGTTCGGTTCATAATGGACAGTTGCAAGTTGAAGTCAGCGTACTACCACCCCGGTAAGCTCACGGTGCAAATAAACAGCCAGTGCTAGTTCGATCAGCAAATGGTTAAGACCGTTAATCATTTTGAATCAGTTAAAAGTAAAGTTAAAGAGGTGGTAAACTATATCCTGAACAGTAAAAAAGACAGAAAAACATCTCCTCATATTCAATAGAAAAGAAATAGTTTAGGACGGACGATAGATGGGCCTATATAATCTTATTAACCTGTGATAAAAAAAGAGAAAATAACATTAAATTGTGACATAGTTCTGATGTTCAGTAAGCCCATTAGGGAGGAACTGAAGTGAGAAATTTAATGAATAATAGCAATGTACAAAAGAAAATACAAGACAACGAAGAAAGAAACATTCGAAACGGAAAAAATTGCATTCAAAACGGAGAGATGATACGTGGCTTTATAAGTTAAAAGAGACGCTTCAATTCTGTAAGGGTGCCAATGGTACGGGAGGGGTGAAGAATCAAACTAGATTTCAATTTTTCGGTTTCTACCAAGGGAATACCAGTCAACCACGAACGAATGGCAAGTTTGAAGTAATATATATATATATATATATATATATATATATATATATATATATATATATATAGACAGAGAATTAAATGAAGCATTTGAATGAAATAAAAATCCCCATTCAATTTCCCACGAAAGAAGGAGGCTCATTGGAAATTAAAATTGAACATTGAGGATTAACAATAAATTGATGTGCAATAAAAGTTTGCAGAAGTGCTCGTATGCGCGTAAACACATGCAAGCACACACATAGATAGATAGATAGATAGATAGATAGATAGATAGATAGATATATAGATAGATAGATAGATAGATAGATAGATAGATAGATAGATAGACGAAAAAATGAGATAGATAGATAGAAGAACAAATTAGATAGATAGATAGATAGAAGAACAAATTAGATAGATAGATAGATAGATAGATAGATAGATAGATAGATAGATAGATAGATAGATAAAGATAGATAGATAGATAGATAGATAGATAGATAGATAGATAGATAGATAGATAGATAGATAGATAAGATAGATAGATAGATAGATAGATAGATAGATAGATAGATAGATAGATAGATAGATTGCTTACTCGTGATAATATTTAGCACCAAGGTTATTTGTTAATGGCTTTGCTGATAAAATGTATTTTGGCAAGCAGGTTTTTTTTATCGTAAAGTGCCCGATATGGGGGTGTACTTAAAGCGTTAATAAACTTTGAAGTTTCTTTGTACTTATATATATATATATATATATATATATATATATATATATATATATATATATACCTGTACATGTGCTGAGGCAAGTATCACGAGAAAATTTTAAAACAATGAAGTAAAGAAAATGCAGAAAAATGCAAAAAAATATGTTTTACTTTCAACGTTATATATATACATATATACATATATATATATATATACATATATATATATATATATATATATATTAGTCATCCACATACAAGCCCGTTTCGCTGTATCACATCTCATCAGTGTGCCTAGACATATCCACTTGCTTCTGGCCGGGATCGAAACTCGACCAATTTGGTGTCAGTCAGAGTATATATATATATATATATATATATATATATATAAACACAATTTTAAAACCTCATTTAGACTGGAGGTTATATATATATATATATATATATATATATATATATATATATATTTCGGCAGCATCTTTTCTGTTAAACACGTTGTATTAAACGATAGATACAACTTTTGTATTTTCTCATATTTTCTAATGAGGCTTTTTATTTCCAAATCATCTTTCTGCAAATATTATCCATAGGTTAACCGAGTATTTTCGAACGTCATCGTTCATCATCAAGGTCAGATTTACAGTTTTGAATATCAACAATTTTCTTGTAGCAGAAAACGTGATAAGACATTTGGTAGAACTAACGTTTATATATGGACAATATTTGCATAAATGTAATTCAGAAATAAAACGCCTCATTAGAAAATATGAGAAAATACAAAAGAAAATCTGCGAGACTAAGTTGTCTGTAACGTTTAATACAACGTGTTTAATATATATATATATATATATATATATAAATGCAAACTTATCACTATATTCGTTTTCAAAAAACCCTCTGCGTATATGGAAATAATTGAGTTGGCTCAATAGGTTTACTTATATATATATATATATATATATATATATATATATATATATATATATATATCCGCATGCAGTGTGGGCATAGAAGAATCCAAAGTAGTATTCTTTACATATTGAGATTTTGTGAATCTCATTCGTGTAGAATCCTTCGTTAAATAAAGACGGAAGCTGAAGATGGCTCGCCTAAAATAGGCCTATAATTCCGATTCACCATGAAATAACGCGTCTTAATTTTTCTTATATATATATATATATATATATATATATATATATATATATATATACCTGTACATTTTAAAACAATGAAGGAAAGAAAATGCAGAAAAATGCAAAAAAATATGTTTTACTTTCAACGTTATCAATATACATTATGGCTGAGCAACTCTTCTGGTGTTTTACCGAAAACACATTAAAAAATACATTTAAAATTCGAAACATGATTTCTTTGTTCGCATGTGCAGTCGCCTCAGCTTTAATAAACCTAATCCAATGAAGTTTAAAGGCAGAATCGTGCCAATCGAAAACTTTTTTCGACTTTATCGTATAACGTATATATACACACAGATATATGTACAAAAAGAGATTTGCACCCGCAGTAAAAATATATGAATTTAAATAGAATTGATATAATGTACATAAGACCTTAAGATCCTTTCAGCCAACACATTATCAAAGGTGCTTGTTGGTAGAATTTTTAACTGATAGACCGGACACATATATATTACATGTAGTTGAGTAAGGTATTAAGAAACAGGACAATTTCGCTAGAAACTAGAAAAAAATACTAGGATGCTACGTGCTGTCTGTCCTTCAATGTGGCAGTGAATGCTGGACAATACCATCAAAGATGAAAGACAAACTTGAAGCAACTGAAATGTGGTTCTAGAGAAGAATGTTGCGAATATCATGGATCGAGCATGAGAGCAACGATGAGGTTTTGGAAAGGATGGAAACAAAAAGAAAATTAATACTGAACATCAGGAATGGACAGCTGAAGTTCCTGGGACACGCAATGAGGAAGAAGGGCTTTGAAAATCTGATACTAACAGGCCAGATAGAGGGAAAAAGAGACAGGGGAAAGCAACAGATAACATATTTGAAGAACCTAATCAGGTGGATGACGCGAATCAAATAACTGCTTTAGACTCAAACAGAAACGATCAATATTTATCTATCTTAGAATCAGGTAAAGGCTTATAGACTCAAGTGAAAACGATCAATATTTGCTTATCTTCGAATCAGGTAAAGAATTATAGCTTCAAACAGAAACGATCGATAATTGCTGATCTAGGAATCAGGTAAAGGCTTATAGACTCAAAAGAAAACGGTCAATATTTGCGTATCTTGGAATCAGGTAAAGGCTATTAACTCAAACAAAAACGATGAATATTTACTTATCTTGGAATCAGGTAAAGTCTTATAGACTCAAACGGAAACGATCAATATTTGCTTCTCTACGAATCAAGTAAAGGCTTTTCAACTCAATGATCATGCACATCCTAGAGATTACAGTACATTGAAGAGAAAGAAGGAACACTCAATATTTGGCAATAAATGACTGAAGGCTTAAATATAAATAGCTAAAAACATTTGCATATTCCTAAACCATGTAAATGTCACTAAACCTCAGCTGAAACGATCAATACTTTCCGATCAACAATAAAAAGAAATACTTCTTGACTCAACCACCCAGAGACTAAAACACTACGCCTCCTTGGTATCACACTTTCAGCGGACCTCAAGTGGAATGACTATATCGAATCCATTGCTAAATCCGCTGCTATGAAAGTTGGTCTTCTGTGCAGGGCCCGGAGTTTTTTTCCGTCTGAATCTATCCTGCACTTTTATAAACCTACCATCCGCCCGTGCATTGAATACTTCTGCCATATCTGGTCGGGTTCCCCTGCTATTCTCCTTGGGATTCTCGACAAAATACAACGGAGAATCTGCAATGTGATCGATACCGACTTAGCAGACCGCCTGCAGTCTCTCTCTCACCGGCGCGACGTGGCTTCCTGTGTCTCTTCTATAAATACTTTGACGGCTTCTACTCCGATGAATTTAGATCACTGGTGCCCCTAAATACGAATTTGAACGAGATACTAGATTAGCAACTAGATCCCACCCTTTTACAGTGAAACCGATAAAATGCAACTGCAACTTCTATTTCAACAGTTTCTTTTCTCGCACTTCTTGACTGTGGAATTCCCTTCCACATGACTACTTCCCCGACGGCTACAATCTCCAGGAGTTTCAATCTAAGGTCAATAGACACCTCCTAACACAGTAACTCGCTTCCATTCTTTCAAACACTCTTCGCACCCACCCAACTATCTATCACCCCCCTTCTGACATTTCCTATATCTAACCACTCTTTCTATTTACCTTCCCCTATGTAGCCCCAAGCGCAATAGTGGCAGTGGAATGCCTTGCTTGGGGTGAAATGATTTTAAAAAAAGACATAATTGACCAACATTTGCGTATCCAATAATCAAGTAAGTCTTTATAGGCGCAAATCGAAAAGACAAATATTTACCAATTCAAAAACCAAATAAACCCTTTTAAATTAAAAATAAACAACCAATATTTACCTATCCACGAACCAAGTAAATGCTTTTAGACATAAATGTGTTTACAGTCGAATAAAAACGACCAATATATCTATCTTTCAACCAAGTAAATACTAATAGATTTAGTATAAATGTTTACTATTTGCCACTCTACCTTAATTCAAAAAATGATTATACACTAAAAATAGTCAATCAAGTTCCATAACTGATACACGCTTAGGTGACCATGTCTTAACAGAAGATTTTTCCGTAGTAGTTTGCCATTATTTTCTGCGGTAGACTAGTTGCTACAGAACCCTACCTGTCTTGCTATTTAACCGATAGCTGGAGGGAGAAAAACGGATTAATAACTTTCCTATGCGTATTTACAACGAATTCAACTGGAATTCGAACTCGATTCTCCGATTTCTCGTTCCAAGACGATATCCACTGCACACATCCCTAGACTTAAATATACATGTGTTACGAGAATGCAATTCTATATAAAAAAATAATATTAATAATGTATAAAAAGTTATAGAAATGGATTCTATTGAGTCCTAAGTGTTATTCCAAAAAGATTTTAATTCATGAACTTGTCGTAAACAGAAGGAAATGAGAAATAACGTTTGGAAGGTTTTAGAATGACCGAGAATGTTTCAATAAAACCGAGACAATTCGAAAAGTTCTAGAAATATGCAAATTAGATGTTAGCCCCTATAAAAATAGATTTTGGGTAGAGAACAGTCAGTTGTTACCAGGGTTTGCTGATGCTATCAACTCCGGTTATGATTCAAGGATTTATATCGAGCCAAAAGAATCTATAAGAAGTTGCCGATTAATTAAAACCTGAAAGAGAACCTCGTGGAACTATATGGGTAAATAGATATTTTTATTCTTGCATTGACCATACTTAAAATTATTCTTTATATACTCATTTGAGGATTTCCAAAAAGTATAGCACTTAATTTCCTCGCCAATATAACTGGGTAAAAAGACTTCCCCTTCTCTCCTCGTAACACTCGCCAGTAGTAAACTCTATGTTTCTTGTTTTGAATGCAAAACTGTATATTTGTAAATATTTTATTTCGTGTGTTATGTAAATTAAACATTTGTCTGTGATATATCTCTGAGTTCTGGTTAATCATTTTTTCTTTTGTAACACTTAACTCGTAACACATGACATATATTTGCATATTTGTAAACCATGTAAGTACCTCTAAACTCATAGAGAAACAATCAACTCTTGCTGATAAAAGGAATATTTTTAGACTGAAACAGAATCGACTAATATTGACCAATCTTCGAACCAAGAACCTCTTTCTGAGTCAAGGAATTACTTCTAGATTAAGTACAAACTATCCATTTTTGATAATCCAAAAATTAAGTATATGCGTATATACCAAACTGGAATTACCAAATATTTTCCTCTCCCTTAATTAAGGAATTAGTTTTAGAGTAAGTCGAAACAATACATTTTTGCTAATTTCCAAACTAAGTGCTTGTATATATAACTAAAATAGGAATGACAAATATTTCCCTCTGCAACAATCGAGGAATTACTTACAGATTCAGTAGAAATAATTCATATTTTTAATCTATGAACCGAGTAAATGCATAAATTCCAATGATTTGTTGTGGTGCAGTGGATATCGACTACGATCGACAAATCAGAGAGCCGAGTTCGAAATTCAGTTGAATTCCTTGCATTCACTTACGCACAAATAGCCTTGGGAAAGGTAGTAATCCGTCTCTTCTCCCCAGTTATGGGTTAAATAATAGAAGAGGTTGGGTTCTATAGCCTTGGCTGGCAACCAATCTACTGCAGAAAGCAATGGCAACCTACTGCGAAATAATCTTTTGCATAGTAAGTCATGTCTCTTTCGAGACATGATCGCCCAAGCGTGTATCACGTATGGCACTTGATTGACTTATCAAACGCAAAAAAAATTGAAGAGCTGGAAGCCGCTTTTAGTTGTCTTAGTACTTGGAATAATAGTCGCTCATATTCCACATATATTATCAGTGTGAATTCCGGTCCCAATTCTCCGAGACGTGAGAACAACATAATTTAGAAATAATTCCGTTGGGCCAGCGTTTAAATATTCTATAATTTACCGTATTTCTTCTCTAAGTAACTCGCTGTTTACAATATTGACCGAAAGAACTGTACCGCATTATATAATTTGGCAGACATTCAGCGGGACTTTTGTAGTCCCTGCGTGAATTCTGGGCCGGCAGGGAGACGATACTAAGTGAGTTTAGGTAATGTTTGATTGTCGTATTCATTAGAAATTACAGCTGAGAAATTCCCCCACTTCGTAATTTTGGCAAAGTATCTTAACACCCAGATAACCAAATTACAATTTGTTACAATATCGGGCTATTGCAAAACATATTTGTATAAAAGTAATAAGATTGGAGCGAGATTAGGGAGAAGCTAATAGCGGTTAGGGTTAGGAGGATTATTTTCAAAATTACAAACGATCATGTGATAAGTGTTCCAGATATCAATGAGATTACCTTGAATTGGATTAAGTGGCCATTGTGTGGAATAGTTTTTTACTGGTTTCCAAAGAAATTAGATAGAAAAATACATAATGAACATAGATAGACAGATAGATAGCTAGCTAGATAGATAGATATGAACAGCCTGATAGAGAGAGATATACATGAAAAGCCAGAGATAGATAGATAGATAGATAGATAGATAGATAGATAGATAGATATTAAACAGGATTAGATAGATAGATAGATAGATAGATAGATAGATAGATAGATAGATAGATAGATAGATTAGATAGATAGATAAGATTAGATAGATAGATAGATAGATAGATAGATAGATAGATAGATAGATAGAAATAGGATTAGATAGTACAGATAGATAGATAGATAGATAGATAGATAGATAGATAGATAGATAGATAGATAGATTAGATAGATAGATAGATAGATAGATAGATAGATAGATAGATAGATAGATAGATAGATAAAAAACAGGATTAGATAGATAGATAGATAGATAGATATGAACAGACTCAGATAGATAGATAGATAGATAGATAGATAGATAGATAGATATGAACAGACTCAGATAGATAGATAGATATATATGAACAGACTCAGATAGATAGATAGATAGATAGATAGATAGATAGATAGATAGATAGATAGATAGATAGATATGAACTGACTGAAACTAGATAGATAGATAGATAGATAGATAGATAGATAGATAGATAGATAGATAGATAGATAGAACTGAACTGACTGGAACTAGATAGATAGATAGATAGATAGATAGATAGATAGATAGATAGATAGAACTGATGAAACTAGATAGATAGATAGAAATAGATAGATAGATAGACTACTGGAATAGATAGATAGATAGATAGATAGATAGATAGATAGATAGATAGATAGATAGATATGATAGATGAAATAGAACTGATGATAGATAGATAGATAGATAGATAGATAGATAGATAGATAGATAGATAGATAGATAGATAGATAGATAGATAGATTTCAAACTCTGGTCAGAAACACTTTATCTCTTCATAAATCACCACACGAAAATATGCACGTATATGATTCTTCTGTTCAGCTTGCAAAATCGTTCGTACATGTGGTACTTGGACTGTTCACTTTTGGACGACGTCGGCTGAAATATCCTTTTGAGTAATTTATAATGTCTGGTCAAACTATCTTCTGAGTTAGATATAAAGCCACAAACAGGACAATATACTTTGGTGGACATGGGAATGAAGTTTCCTCGCGCGTGGCTGATTTCTTTTTGGCCTGACGATATTAAGTTTCATTAACAAACTGGCTATTCAAAGACGAAACATCGAAACACGGTACATTTTTGGATAATTCCAATGTTCATTAAACTTCGCCCGGAACTATAATTACTTATCGGGAGTTTTGAGATTTTGAAGAACCCGGCGCCAAGTCTGAAATCTGTCGTTCCTATGTCTCTACTGACTCTCGGTTGTAACACCTGTTCGTGTCCTGGCTATGGGCAAAATAATAAACCGTCTAAAAGGAAACCTATGATAAAATAAAAAGTACATTTTATAGCAGAAATACCAACGATACATTTTACTAGCGGTATAGCCCGGCGTTGCTCGGGTGTAATGAAAGCTTTAACTCAGACTCAGCCTAAAGAATATTTGTGTGAAGTTTTGTGAGAATCGGATAAAAATTGTGGATTTGTATAAAGAACATACAGACAGATAAACAGACACACACACAAACATCTTGCCTTTTAAATATATAAATATTGTCGATTTTCTGCACTATTGTAAGAACTGCAACCTTTAAACTTCTGAATATCGTATTTTATGTCTTTGTCTATGAGTGTATCAAATTTGATTAAAATCGGACCACTCCTTCTATAACCCGATTTTTTCGATTATCGATTTTCGATATATATGTGTAAACTTTTAAGAAAATCGGTTCAGCCGTTTCGGAGCCTATAGTAAAGGACACACACACACAGACATACACACACACAGACAAAGTTAAATTTATAAATGCGTTTATATGTTGCAAAATGAGCAAAATACATTTTATCTGTATTTTAAGCCATACAACTTTACAAAATATTCTGATTTAGGCATTAAATAATCCAGAGAGGTTAAAGGTGTTGTGGATTCTTGTTGAGAAACCACACAAATAATAAATAAGAAAAACAGATATGGAGATAGAAAATGTAAGTTATATTAAAGAAAAATATACAGACGGGAAAACGAGTTAGTCAATTCAGGAATACTAGGAATACTGTTAGTAGGAATCAATATAGACAGTCTTGTAGTGAAGAAATATGTCCGGGTAATAAGTCTATATTCAAAACAACTCCAACTTAATATGCACCAACTTACGAGCCAACTGACACCTTACTAACTCTCTAGCTACTTACTCAACCCCTGCCGTACTCTGTATAGGCAGGATTATATGGACACATCAGGCGAGTCCATTCTTATGTGCGATAAAGGGTGCTCCGCAACAATATGCAGATAAACAAAACCAAAGAAACAATTAAACATATAGGCATTGGTGCAAATTGATTTTGGATCTGTAATACTGGATTGCTATGTGATGTCAGTTCTTCAATAAGGCAGTGAATGCTGGACAATATCATCGAAGATGAAGGAAAACAAAGAAGAGAGTACTGGATTGCTATGTGATGTCAGATGTTCAATATGGCAGTGAATGCTGGACAATATCATCGAAGATGAAGGAAAAACTTGAAGCAACTGAAATGTGGTCTATACAGAAGAATACTGGATATAAAGTGGGGGATCAGTTTCATATTACAATCAATATATAAACTGACCCCTCACTTTGTGACCACATCAGTTTCTGTACATTTATATTCCTGAGATCCGAAAGCACGAGGATGCATTCCAGAAGTTAAGTATACTATTGAGAAACAGGACAATTTCACTAGAAACAAAGAAGAGAGTAGTGGATTGCTATGTGATGTTAGTTCTTCAATATGGCAGTGAATGTTGGACAATATCAACAAAGATGAAGGAAAAACTTGAAGCAACTGAAATGTGGTCCTACAGAAGAATACTGGATATAAAGTGGGGATCAGTTCTATATTACTATCAATATATAAACTGACCCCTCACTTTGTGACTACAGCAGTTTCTATACATTTATATTCCTGAGATCCTGTTATGTCGTGAGTAAGAATAAATAACGCAACAACAGGAATAGGTTAATTGTTGTATTCCGTGAAAATAGTATTTACAAAGGTTATTAGTATCCAATACAAGAATAAGGGTTAATCGTCTCAACCGTCGTAAGACGTAGTATGAGCAATGGGTACTTCCGGGTCGTCACCGGAAGTCTACGACTGACTTGTCGATCGGCTGCTCGGCACACTCCCTCACGTAGATGCCACCATTACTTTACATAGTAATGGAATAGTCCATTATAGCCGAATAGGCGCGGGCGTCCCAACAGATCCAAAGGCACAAGGATGCATTCCAGGAGCCGAGAAGAGTATCAAGAAACAGGACAATTTTGCTAGAAACAAAGAAGTGGGTACTAGATTGCTATGTGTTGTCAGTTCTTCAATATAGCAATGAATGCTGGACAATATCATCAAAGATGAAGGAAAAAACTTGAAGCAACTGAAATGTGGTCCTACAGAAGGATGTTGAGAATATCATGGACCGAGCATGTGAGCAATGATGATGTATTGGAAAGGATGGAAACGAAAAGGATTTTTTTTTTAATATCACCCCGAGTAAAGGCGATAACGCCACTGATGTGCAGGGGGCTACGTAAGAGTGAAAAGATTAGAAAAGAGAAAGCCGGAAACCACATCCTAAGCAGGAAACAAGGGATGAGTCTCTTCACCTGTTCAATAGACGTGGGTGGAGTGTGAACCGGGCGATAGTTAAGTCTATCTACTCCACTTAAAGTCTATCTACTCCAATTAAGTCTATCTACTCCAATTAATACTGAGCAGCAAGAAGAGACAGCTAATGTTCCTGGGGCATGCAATGAGGAAAGAGGGCTTCGAGAACCTAATACTAACATGCCAGACAAAGGGAAAATAGACAGAAGAAAGCAGCGGAAAACATATTTGAAGGGTTTTTACATTGTTCGGATTATTGTCCTCATCTTTGTTGCCCTTTGTACGATATTTTGGCCGGTGTACGCACCGTCTCTCTTCAGATGCTAGGAAGTTCGAACCGAACTATTTATTACAATCGCTGGGGTATAGTAAAGCCTCGATTGAAGTCATGGTTTATCTCCCTCTAACCCTGCAAGTTACTTGTTCACCACTGCTGTAGCCTGGTATTGAACTCACAACTCTAAGAGTCAAGTCTTGAACTACCCGTCGTCTATATCAACGTCGTTCAAATGGCAACAAAGACAAGGACAATAGTCCGAATGATGTAAATACTTTAAATACTACGTCATCGCAGAAATATAGACAAATATTTAAAGGGCTCGAGGTGAAGGACAGAATGAAGGTTGCTTGGTGTAACGGAAGAATACGTGCTAAGAGCTACGGGGGATAGGAGACGTGGAAAACCATGATCACCTATGTCCTGAAAGATCAAGGCACATAGAAGAAAAAGGTGTATTGCACTCAATTTCAATGTTAGGGTTTGCCTGATAAATAAATACACAAAATTTTGTTTTCAAAATTATCTTTGAGTAATGATTTTGCTAAAAAGTCATAAGTTGTATATGAACAATTTGCATTGCATAAACAGATTATTATTAAATCATTTTGCCATTAAATAAGACCTTCATTTACATCAAAGTGGGGTTATACCGAACAATGTATCTATATTATGATGGAATATGTTCTACAGTGCGTTATATTTTTGTGATTTTCAATAGAAAATGCAAATTGACAAAATATTTTTACTTATAATTTCTGCCCAGCAGGATTGTGACGTTATTAATTTTATCTATTTTAGATTTTTATTAATTATAATCTAAGAAATGATATAACAAATCTTATTAATTAAACAGTGTTTTATTGTAATCTTTTGCAAGTTTTAGTTATCGAATTAAATTCAAAACTGCGTATTTCTTTTGTGATGATTCATAATTATAAATCTGGTTTGAATATATTATTCATACAATGTATTTAACACAAAAATACCAACATTTTTTAAAAAATTATTCTTGAAATAGTAAAAACATTTGAAGTCAGTTTATGAGTAAAAGCCTGCGGAAAGGAGCTTTTCCCGGACATTCTTCAGACTATCATTAAAAACTAAATGTTCATAAACTGATAAAAGACATGAATGTAATTATCAGTGTCAAGTAACCGAGTTCAATGAAGATTTTTTAAAAGAAGTGAAAATTTTACCTGCTCTAATGGCTATACGTGATCGTTCTTGTTTCATTAAACGAGTATTTCCATCGCTGATAAGTTTAAGTAATATTTTTGTCTTACGTGAGAACTCTACGGATTCTCAGGAGACCAAGCCATTTCCAGCGGATTTCTCCACCTTCAACTTGTTCACAGACGCTTGCTTGCTCCATGGTAAAAGATTAAGTCACAGATTTCACGATCGATCTTGGCAGAATGTTGCTAAAAGCTACTGCTTCTAAATAACTCTCCCTTTTAAGCAGATCCGAAAATGTTCTTTCCACTCCTAACTGATTTCCAACATGTTAGTAAAAGACTTTTTCGTTTTATTTTACGGCATTACAACCTCAGTTGGTTATTTACTCATCAATGGTGTGTAGGGCAGTAACTTTTTGTTACTGTAACAAACTGTTTTTTTTTATGGGGCAGGGTTGTTAGCCCAACCTCAAAACCTGGAGGATCGGTGGACCATTATTGGTCCTTACGTTTACAACACCTGGTATTCCCAAAGGGTCACTGACCAGGCTTGATGTTGCATAACTTTGGTGATCGGATGAGAACCGGTGTATTCAACACGATATAGCCGTAGACTTGTTTATGTCAACCTACCATGATTTTTACAATAGAAACAGAATATGCATTCTTTGTAAGAAATCAATTTTTAGATAACGTTTCATTGAAGTATTTTACTCGAGAGTAAAATGCATTGCTGCTATGTATATTTTTCCATCCAAAAATCAATTTTTTTCAAATATTTTCATAGTGTTTTGTCCCGTGTTTGAGGATTAACTATTTATACATAGCTGGGACTCTAAGAGATGCTACCTCCTCGGGTCAGGGTGGGTGGACTGTTAACAACAGCAATTAAGAAGTGGTTCCACGCTGCTCCAAAGCTCCCTGCCAGAGGCGGTGCTGCCGTATGCTGTTCATAGTCATACCCAGGACCCAAGAAGCTTTGCCGTATCTTTTTATCTAAAAGGCGTTCCCGAGGTCGGGGTCTTGGGCAAAACACCTCTTTCAAGTAGTTTTACAACTCTTTTCTATTTTTTTCCTGAATAAAACAGGATTGTCTTCAATCTCACGAAGCCAAAGCTGAGTTTTTCGACATTTGACTGACTTTCTAACTCTTGCTGGATTTAAAAAAAACAAGAAATGTCTTTTAATAAAATGTATTTCTATGGAAATTTAAAAATAAAAACATTTTTCTTTCTTTTTAGAAAAAAAAATTAATCTTTCCAAAGGAATTTATGAGTGAAGAAAATGATATAAAATTATTTAAAAATAAGCAAAAATATATTACATCCTTCAAGAATATATTGAGTCTTCAGGCATGTGCCCTTGGCTGATTGTGAATTTTGGGTTTTATACATCATCACTCACTCAACTCGTAACTTCTGACCTGCTTCAAAAAAGAAAATGGTCAAAAAGAATACAAAAAATAAATATGGATCATAATGAAAACACTTGATTTTAGAATTTCAAAAGTAATTTAAAATAACCAGCAACTCTTACTAAAATAAAGGTAACTACATATTTCATTAATATATTCTCATGATTTTAAATTAAACTGGTTCAAATATCCTTACTTGAAATAAATTTGTTAATAAAATTACAAGAAAAAAAATTTGATATATTTTATAGTTGTCAGCAAAAGAATCATCTCACATTGTGAATTACACAATAGACATAAAAAATCGGAAATTTTAGAAATTCATTGTTTTGTAATAAATATGAACTCAAATATGAGAAATTGAAAAGCAGAGTTTGAAATCTAATTGAATTTGTTGCATTCACTTACGCACAAATAATCTTGAGATTGGTATTAATCCATCTCTTCTTTCTCCAACTATGGGTTGAATAGCAGGACAGATTGGGTTCTATAGCCTTGATTGGCAACCAGTCTACCGCAGAAAGCAATGGCAACCTACTCCGGGATAATCTTCTGTCCAGTCAGTCATGTCTCTTTCGAGACATGATCGCCCAAGCGTGTATCACGTATGACACTTAACTGACTGACTGAATATAATAGTTAGAATAATGATTAACGCTTATATTGGTCATAAAGTGGGGGATCAGTTTAATAGTTCATAACAATAGGAAACCGATCCCCCAATAATTACTACATAATAATATAATAGATTTCTTTTCCCTTTAGCTATGAGTCAAATAACAGGACAGATTGGGTTCTATAGCCTTGATTGGCAACCAGTCTACCGCAGAAAGCAATGGCAACCTAATGCGGGATAATCTTCTGCCCAGTCAGTCATGTCTCTTTCGAGACATGATCGCCCAAGCGTGTATCACGTATGGCACTTAACTGACTGACTGAATATAATAGTTGGAATAATGATTAAGGCTTATATTGGTCATAAAGTGGGGGATCAGTTTATTACTTCATAACAATAGGAAACCGATCCCCCACGAATTACTACATAAAAATATAATAGATTTCTTTTCCCTTTACCTATGAGTCAAATAACAGGACAGATTGGGTTCTATAGCCTTGATTGGCAACCAGTCTACCGCAGAATGCAATGGCAACCTACTGCGGGATAATCTTCTGCCCAGTCAGTCATGTCTGTTTCGAGATCGCCCAAGCGTGTGTCACGTATGGCACTTAACTGACTGACTGAATATAATAGTTGGAATAATGCTTATGGCTTATATTGGTCATAAAGTGGGGGATCAGTTTATTACTTCATAACAATAGGAAACCGATCCCCCACTAATTACTACATAAAAATATAATAGATTTCTTTTCCCTTTAGCTATGAGTCAAATAACAGGACAGATTGGGTTCTATAGCCTTGATTGGCAACCAGTCTACAACCTGCTGCAGGAAAACTTTCTTTTTGGATATTGCGCTTTCTTATCATGTTTTATATGTGAGCAGATCTTTGATCGTTCTCATCAAATCCTCTATAACCTTTTTGCTGAAACTAACCTCACGTTATTTTTGTCGTATTGAATATTTGAACACGTGCTTCTACCCAGATGAATTAGCCCGTGTTTCAACTGGAAATGTTAGCTCAAGTCTAGTGTCTAGATGTGCGTTGTGGTGCATTGGATATCGACTCTGAACGACAAAACCGGGAGCCGAGTTCGCATTCCAGTTGAATTCATGGCATTCACTTACGCACAAATACCCTGGGGAAATTTATTAATTCGTCTCTTCCCTCCAGAACAGATTGGGTTCTATAGCTTGGCTTGCTACCGGAGAAAGTGGGGGATCAGTTTATTACTTAATAACCATAGGAAACCGATCCCCCACTAATTACTACATAATAATATAATAGATTGTTTTCCTTTACCTATGAGTCAAATAACAGGACAGATTGGGTTCTATACCCTTGGTCGGCAACGAGTCTACCGCAGAAAGCAATGGCAACCTCCTGCGGGATAATCTTCTGCCCAGTCAGTCATGTCTCTTTCGAGACATTATCTCCCAAAGCGTGTATCACGTATGACACTTAGCTGACTATTGTCTACACACGATTTGCTAACAGCAGCTGTCTTGATGTGTGAACGCGTTTTGGCACGTACATGTTCATGTTCAGTCGACCCATTTTCACCTATTAGATTGAAGACATCTTGCATGTAAAGTTTGTGACTTATAAGGTAGTCTAGTAGGTGCCATTGAGAGTACCTTGTGTGCATCCATGTTGTTAAATGGTCATTTTTGTACCTTTTCAGCAGATCGAAAAACTGTTCTTTCCATCACTTCCAAATTTCTATTAGGCTAGTGCCACCTTTTACTCTTAGAAACTGAAGCTGTTCTTGGTCCTGTTTCTTGAGGTTCTAAAGTTCATTATGTAATACTAGCAGTATTTCCTGGCGTTGCTCGGGTGTAATGAAAGCTTTAACTAATCGACGGTCCTGGAGCTCAGACTCAGCCTAAAGAATATTTGAAATAATAAAATAATTGCAACAATTTACCAATCGCACCTAGTATATATATATATATATACTAGCAGTATATCCCGGCGCTGTTCAGGTGTAATGAAAGCTTTAAAACTAATCCATGGTCCTGGAGCTCAGACTCAGCCTAAAGAATATTTGAAATAAAAAATAATTGCGACTATTTACCAATCGCTTCTAGTATATATATATATATTATCGATTTTCGGCACTTTTGTAAGAAATGCAACCTTGAAATTTCTGAATATCTTTTCTTATGTCTTTGTCTATGAGTGCATCAAATTTGATTAAAATCGGACCATTCCATTTATACCCGATTTTTTCGATTATGGATTTTCGATATTTATTAGGGGTCCTTCAACACAAAACCTAGCTAAGAACACTCGCAGACGCTTATAGTACAACTGTGTACATTTTCAAGAAAATCGGTTCAGCCGTTTCGGATTCTATATGCAACGGACACACACACAGACACACAGACACACACAGACACACACACACACATACAAAGTTCCATTTATAAATAAGTTTATATATAAAGTTGAACCAACATATACATTCGGCCATAGATAAAAATCAGCAAAAGATAGTGTTGATTGACAGATATATCCGGGCGTAGATGATGTCAACAAAGGGCAAAGAAAAAAAATGAAGCGACAACCGGCATAAAAACCATGGCCCAGAGGGTGTGGTTGGTAGATAAATTCAACAACAGGAAAAAGCATAAAAAGCGTGTGAGTTTTAAGCCTATATGAAGTCTAGAACTGTGGGATAAAGAGACAGATTCCCTACAGCCCCTTCATGTGCGCGATCTCTCTCCAGCTGCTCTTCTGCTCCACGCAACCTCAACGATGAAAAATAAAAACATAAAATTATATTTTCATATATATGTCTTCTTTCAGGATCCAGCTTGATATACAACATTTATATTTAAACATGTCAGATTCAATAAATTGCAAACAATATGTTTGCTTATTTTTAATAAAATCCGTAATACCCAAGGATAATCTTTCGCGTCTTAGAATTGAAAGATATCAGAAATGAGCTGTAAAAGTGACATGATATTTTCATTCATTTTCGAGAGTATACAAGTACTTTCAACTCTTTACGAGATTATCTTCAGGGGTGTGAGTCTTGGTAATAAATGCAACCGGAAAACTGTGTTGCTAAAAATTACTGTACATTTTCTCCTTCTCCAAATATAACGGTTGACAAATTGCTAGCGTCAAGTAGAACGTGAAAATTATTCAAAATGGAATTTGTTTATATGGTTTATAGTCATGGACGTGTTAAAGCATGAAAAAACTGTTCTTTTATAAACATTTTAGAACATTACAGTATTCATAGCTGATTCTATTAAGTGTTTTAATGAATATTGCCTCGAGAATCTGTAGTTTGCTTTTGTTGTTTTCTTGGTGTAGGATAGTTGTGTTATCGATCATTATATTTTTATATTCTGAATGTAGGCAGGAATGTTGTTGTAGATGTCTGTAAATGGATGAATGGTTAGACAAATGCAACGTAAGACGTCTAGGTAATGTAGTTGTTTTAAATCCAACATATATATTTGTTTATTTGTTTGTTTTTGTTTGTTTGTTTTTTGTTTTTTGTCGGAGATACATTCTCCCAAGGGACATTATTGATATATAATGTTGGTTTTGCGTAACACATCATTTCATGTGTTAACTGCAGGCAGTTAAACATTTATATTGTTTAACTGCCTGCAAAACTTGCTTCTCTGCGTCGAAGTCAGTGTCTTTCATCGAAGTGAAATGTCTTTCATCTCACGAAATCTACATGGAGCAGATGACTTAATGACCAGACGCCTTCCAGAACGTGCATATAATTTTTTCAGGCCAGAATTTCGTACTTCAGTCCAGATACTCTGCATGTTGCATTTACGGACTATAACCTATTTCAGTAGGTGTCACTGACGGACTTTGAGTGCATCCAGGTTGTCACATGGTTACCTTTGTATTGGAATTTTGTACTGAAGATGTGAAGCTGAGGCTCGATTTGAAAAGTTGTTAAACGTTATTAACCATTGTAACTACACTGTACACAGGATGTGCGTCGTGGTGCAGCGGCTATTGACTCTGAACAACACATCTGGAAGCCGAGTTCAAATTCCAGTTGAATTCCTTGCATTCACTTAAACACAAATACCCTTGGGAATGGTATTAATCCTTTTCTTATCTCCAGTTATGGGTTAAATAAAGGCAAAATTGTGTTCTATAGCCTTGGCTAGCAGCCAGCTTGCCGCAAAAAGAAATGGCAACCTACTGCAGGATAATGATTTGCCCAGTCAGTCATGTCTCTTTCGAGACATGATCGCCATAAAGCGTGTATCACAGATGACGCTTAACAGACTGACTGATAATAATAGTTTAAAACATGATGAAGGGTTTATTGGGCATAAAGTGGGGGGAACAGTTTTATATTGTTATAAAGTAATAAAATGATCTCTCACTAATTACTACTTAATAATATAATACAACTCTTCCCTCTCTAGCTATGAGTCAAATAACAGGACAGATTGGGTTCTATAGCCGTGGCTGGCAACCAAGTCTACCGCAAAAAGCAATGGCAACCTACTGCAGGAAAATGTTCTGTCCAGTCAGTCATGTCTCTTTCGAGACATGATTGCCCAAAATGTGTATCACATATGACACTTAACTGACTGACACTGCACACTTTCTAGGTAACTCCAGGTGTCAAACAACTGCAACAACAAGAACTGCCACAATTACTTATTGTGTGATGTGATGTGCACTTTAGGGTGTAGGTGACCATGGCCTCCCACATCACACTATCACTTGCATCTATCTCTTGATACCCTCCTAAACCCTGCTCTGGCATCTATTTGATCAAGGCCATCAAGTATATCGTGTGTTACTTTCCCGTGTCTCTTCCCCTATATCTCTCCTGAAAATATCTGATTCTCCAAGCCTTCCTTCCTCATTACATGTTCAAGAAACTTCAGCTGTATTTTATTGATGTTTGTTAAGTATTAGTTTCCTTTTCGTTTCAATTTTCTTCAAAACCTGATTTTTGCTCACATGTCCAGATATCTAACTGTTATCAGCAATTCAAAATTAGAAGACAAACAATCTGAAAGCAATTAAATTTGAGGATAAACAATTTTGGAAGCAATTAAAACTTTGAGGGCGAACAACTTTGAAAGCAACCAAGATGTTGAAGGCAAAAAAACTTCGACCAAACAACTTCGACAACAATTAAAATTTCAAAGACAATAAATTTTGAATGCAATTAAAAGTTTGAAGGTAAACAACCTTGAAAGCAATTAAAAACTTGAAAACAAACAACTTTAAAATTAAAGAGTTTCAGCATGAAGTGACCCCAAAAAGATTGATATGATGTTTAAGCAAACCAACAACCAACCAACTATTGTATCTTCAGCATCCTAGCTTTAATATTCCATAATAAAATGATTTTATGAACAGATTAAAACTCCTCAAATAATAGAGACTTCATCGAACACTAGTATAGGAGCAGTATCACTAATTAGCGTAACATATTGATTACCAGCTTGGTGAAACCGCTGTGCTCAAAACAGACACTACATTTTCAGATCATAACACTTTCTTCTAGTCATTCATCTGGTTTTCTATCTTTCTAGAAGTCTATATATGTTATGTCGCCAAGTATAAATGAATAACTCAACAAGAGAATCAGAATATAAGTTGTATTCCGCGGAAAGACGGTTAGTATGTACAGAAGTGATTAGTAATATTTACAATAGAAAGATACAAGAGTCCAATCCGTCGTAAGGCGTGTGTATACGTGATTACTTCCGGTACGCCACCGGACATGTGACTAACTCTTCACTGACTCGCACTGACTCTTCAGTAACTCAATAGAGACTCTCAAGTAACTCTCTACGACTCATTATTTAGTCGTCCCTCCCAGTAAGGGCAACATATGACACATGGTCAGTTTATATCTGGGCTTTCCGGGCTATATGGCCCGGCCAAAAAATGTTTGTCTATTTTTTGCCCAGTCGTGCCTCTACCCTTCGGCGGAACCATGACTGGGTTATTGCTCTCAGCTCGGAAGCAGAGAGTGCCCTCTACCCGAAGGCAGAGGCCGACAGTGTCGTAGAGTCGTCAGTCTAGTGACTCGCTACGACTCTCCTGTAGAGAATCCCCCATTGCTATATATAGCAATGGGAACATTCCATTTGTAGTCAAATAGGATCGGCGCCCTAACAATATAGCCACTGCCTAGGTATTCGATTTTGAGCGGCATCAGTTACCCGAGTCTTAAATAATACAGCAATATCAACGGCAAATGATCTACATTCTCTCAAAAACTGGTTGTTTATTTTGGGGTCAGTGATTTATCAATGAGCGATTCTATATTTCAGCAAGAGATGTTAAGCTTCGGTTTTATTTTCATTGCTTCATTTCGAGGGCTTAATGGGACATCTGCCAATATCGCTAAACTGGTTATACTTAACGCTTAACGCTTATGGGACACCCGCTACTATCGCTACACTAGTTATACTTAACCTGTGAAGCATGTAATGGTTATGTCACATTCTCAATCCCTTTCTAGATATCTCGTGTGAAATGCTATATTTAAACAATAGTGTCTATGCACTCTAAGACCGTCAGACGTGTAGGATTCCTCTTCTCTAGCACAACTGGACTACAGAAACCAGATTATCAACACCATGTAACCGTGTCCATAAAGTCAGTGACAAGAATTAGAGTAATATACGGTTTTCAAAACGATAAGGTCTTAAACTTGAAGCTACTAAAATATGGATGCTGTGAATATCATGAACCGAGCATGTGAGCAATGATGTGCTTTTGGAAATAATGGAAACGAAAAGGAAATTAATACTGAGCATCAGGAAGAGACAGCTGAAGTTCCTGGGACATGCAATGAGGAAAGAGGGCTTGGAGAATCTGATACTAACAGGCCAGATAGAGGGAAAAGAGAAACGAGAAAGCAGCGGATAACATATTTGAAGGACCTAATCAGGTGGATAATGGAACGAGGGTTGCATGGTGTAACATGTGAAGGCGTGCTAAGAGCGACCAGAGATAGGGAGACGTAGAAAGCCACGATCGCCTACGTCCTGAAGGGACAGGGCACATATAAGAAGAAGATATATGCCAACTGTTTATAAGGAATTATGTGGCTATAAAGTGGGGGATCCAATCTATATTATAATCAATATATAAACTGATCCCTCATTTTGTGGCCATGTTAGTTTCTATACATTTTTATTCTAGATTTAAGGGCTTGAACTAGTGGATGGCAGAACGGGGTTTCGGGTGATGGAACAGGGGAAAGCGAGCTAAGAGACACCAGGGATAGGGAGACGTGGGAAGTCACGATCGCCTACGTCCTGAAGGGATAGGGCACATAGAAGAAGAAGAAGAAGAAGAAGAAGAAGAAGAAGAAGAAGAAGGACTTACACCAACAATGCTAATTTGTTTGCTTTCTCTGTATAACAGTATATCAAATACAAACGAATCATTTGATGACAATATTTAATTTTTGGAGGAACTTTAAAATAACAAAAAAACATGTTGTTATCTGCTATCACAATTCAATATATGGTAGATGTTATTCAGGGTTTTGGTTACCTTGTTTAGAGGAATATCAACTCTTTATGGGTCATGAAAAAATTTACACCAACAATACTAATAATCTAATGTATATGTGTGTGTGTGTGTGTGTGTGTGTGTGTGTGTGTGTGTTTAGTGCATCGAGATAGCAGATAATTTTCTATAATATATAGTTCTGTAATCTATAACATATATATATATATATATATATATATATATATATATAATATATATATATATATAATTTTTTAATCTGTTCATATATATATATATATATATATGTGTGTGTGTGTGTGTGTGTGTATTTAGTGTATCGAGACAGCAGATAATTTTCTAAACATATACTGTTAAATATAAGAGACAATGAATGTCTGTCTAATCATGAGCCGTTCTAAACATCGTATTTTGGCTTAATTTTCAGGTGAAAATAAAAACAAAAATTCTTCAACATTTGGATAATTCTTATTAAGTTGGTTCTAAGCTTTCGGCTCACAAGAGCCATTTCTTAACAGTATATGTTTAGAAAAAAATATATATACAAGAGCTTTTCATAGATAGATAGATAGATAGATAGATAGATAGATAAGTAATGAACAGATTAAAGAATTATATATATATATATATATATATATATATATATATATATATATAATAGGTTTTCATATAAAGATAGATAGATCATGAACAAATTAAAGAATTCGATCTATATGTGTATATAAAGAGAGTGAAAGAGATAATGAACATACTAAAAAAGACACACACACACATATGTATATATATATATATATATATATATATATATGAACAGATTAAAGAATTATATATATATATATATATATATATATGGGCTTCATATAATGATGCAAGATAGATAGATAGATAGATAGATAGATAGATAATGAACCACGTGAGATAGCCATAGTGATACCTATTAGTAAATGACTCAGCTATTCTAGGATATAAATAATAAAAAATGTCGAATTCCCCACCGATATTTGGCAATCAATTTATCTCGGCAAATATTAAGTTAAAAAACTAAAAAAAAAAAAAACAACTAAAAACTAAAAATACCTCCAGTGTTGATATCGATAAGTGATATTTCCTTTTTGTCTATTTTCCACCCCACTTTTCTGATCAATAAGTCTGTTCACTGTCAAATAGTTTCCTAATGTAACGATCGTATCAGAGGGACAAAGATAAACTTGATGTGTTTCATTTTGTATTTCATCCTCTAAACTTATGCGGGTTCGGTATGTGTGGGGGTCGGTCGCTGTGAGCGCCCGAGTCGGTAAAGTGAGTTCTTGAGCCCCAGGAAATGAAAATCCTTTTAAGTAAAATTTTTATTTCCTCCAACTTCTTTGGTTTCTTTCATTCTATATTGTACCAGCCTGTCGTTAACACCGCACACAAAACTTTCCAAAATTTATGAATATTTAAATATTCTAGTGATTATATAATTACATACACTACGACACGCACCCATATATACACGAACGAGCGTCGATAGCTTAGAGAGTGGAGACTCCGACTGACACCAAATCGGTCGACTTTCGATCCCAGCCAGAAGCAAGTGGATATGTCTCCCCACACTGATGAGCTGTGATACAGCGAAACGGGCTTATATGTGGATGACTAATTTCTCTCGCACTTCCCGCCTGTGGAACTCGCTCCCGTATTCTTGCTTTCCTGACGGCTACAACCTCCAGAAATTTAAATGCAAAGTCAATACTCATCTACTAACCACTGAACTCTAGCTCTCTCCCCACCTCCGTATAACCCTCCCTTTCTCTCCACCTATGTATCTGTCATCGCACCTACTTTCTCAGCTTTCTATTGTTCCTTTCTAACTAGTTTGTATTCCTCACTCTTTTCTAATTAATCTTTTTACATTTATGTAACCCCCTGCACATCAGTGGCGTTTCCGCCTTGCTCGGGGTGAAATGATTAAAAAAAAAAGTATATATAATTCATCGAGTTTTTATTCCACCTCAAGAGAAAGCAGAAAACACTGGACGGCCGTTACGTCATATATTTGGGACTCATCAGCAATGCACATCCACTTCCAGGAATTGAAACGCAGACAGTTACGTTATTAAGCAAACGTCATACCAACTGTACCACGGGCTCCGGTGACGAAGAGGTAGCGAATTAAACTCGATGACGCGCCGCTCGTTCACATATCCCGTGGGGGAACTAATCTAAGTTCTTTCACCCATTGGACGGTGCCTCCCAGAGCCACGACTACTCTCTCCCAATCTGAAGGTTCTTTTTACTTTTTAAAACACACACACACACACACACACACACACACACACACACACACATATATATATATATATATATATATATATATATATGTATTTTCTGACAACGAATGTCTATTATGTTTAATCATGAGCCGTTCTAAACGTCGTATTTTGGCTTTAATTTTTTTTTTTTTTGCTGTTGTAATGTTCGTTTTTATTGCTCGGGTATATCATTTGGTTAGAATTTCGAAGAAAGTGGTTTGGTCAGTTGTGCGTGTGTGTGCGGAGTTTTTTTTTTGTGATTAGGGAACCCGTCCTGTTTGTTGACCTTAAGAATTTTTATGAGAGTGGTGTGGTTAGCTAGTGTTTGATTAATGAGTGTCTGTTGTTACTAGACGGATTTTATGTATTCTTTTTTATCTAGTGACTAGACTATATTCCTCAGGGTTCCTTAGATGGACGTGATAGGGGTCGGATGTCTATCCTGTACGGAGTATTTTTTGTGTATTTCAGCAGGTTTTTTTTAAATTATATAATATAATTAATCTGAAATTGTATATTTAATCTTAATTTTGAATATAGGAAATTGATTTTTTCCGAGTTTGGGAGCCATTTTTTCGTTTAATTTTGATTTTTCCAGTACAGAATAGTTTTGTATTGAAGTAAAGTTTTAGCGGATATATTTCTAATCTAATTTAGAATATTAAGCCTTGTTTGAGAATTTAATAATTTGATCTTTTCTATAGAATCTTTATTTTAGCGGGATAGGAGTGTTTAATTTTAATTTTGAATTTAGGGGATCGATTTTTTTCTTTAATTTTTAATTTTTCTTAGATCATAATTTGGAAGCCTATTTATTTCATTTAATTTTTAATTTTATTTAGATATTTTTGTGGGTATTAGACCTTACTTTAAGGATTTATTAGATCGATTTTTCCATAGCATTTTTAATCTTTTATAATAAAAATATCTAATCAAATTCCGAGTGTTTCTTAGCATGATTGTAGGGTTAAATCTTTAATGTGCTTACAGTTTACTGTTGTTTCATGCCTCTGGTTTAGAAGCTTGTTTCTATTTATATATTTAAGGATTTCTATTTTTTCTTGAAGACAAAGAAAACACGGTCACTTTCTAGATTTTGCTGTTCTTGCTTGTTTGAGGATTTTCCATTTAAACTTAGGCGTTTTATTTTCGTCTTTTAATTTCCAAAAGTATTTGGAGAGAGACGTCATGTTTTATTTTTCGTTGTTATTGAAGGATGGGAAGTGATTGTAAAAGCGCTTTCTAAATACGTTCATGGTATTCCCGATATATATTTTTTCATCTTTAGAATTTTCTATGGATGAAATCGAACTCATATATATCAGAGATTTCGTCAGACATTTATTGGTCATTGGGAATTGGTTGGGGTTTCTACAGTTACAGAGGTTGTTATCACGGGACGGACTTGTATTAGTGTTGGAGTTACTTTTGCTGTTTAGTTTTAATATTTTGGGTTATGTATTTTGATTATTTTTCTAGATTATTGGAACAGCTATAACTTAATTTTATGGTATTTTTATTGAGGATTTTGCTCAGAGGGTTATTTTTGGGGAAGTGCTTCTCTATTAGTTTAAGAAATTTATGCTCCAGCTTGAAGTTAACTGATTGATTGAAGGGAGGGTTATACCATATTATTTTCCTGCTTCTATTTTTGCTTTTGAACATTTGAATTTTTCCACAAAGCTGATTTTTGATGATTTACACCCGCTTTTATTAAGGATTCTATTATAAATTACCTTGTGCTTATCAAATATCTCTTTACTGGATGACTGTTTGTTAATGCAACGTTCTACCGATGATGGGATGTGCTTAATGATGGATGGTGGGTGATAAGAGTTGGGGTTTATATATATTGGGTTAGCGTTGTTTTTCATGTAAGGTTGGAAAGTGTTCGACATTAGGTCTAGTGTTATGTCTAGGAAGTCTACTCGCTTGATATTGTGGTTAATCACTACGTTAAGGCCAAAGGATTTAAAGACTCTGTGGATTACCCCTATCACGTCCATCTAAGGACCCCCAAGGAAGACAGCCTGGCCATAAATGGTAAATCAGTTCCGTCATAAAGGTTCCAGTGCCTGTCCATCCAAAAGATGTTGTGCCACTGGATTGTCCTAATGACCGTCATTTTGACCTTCTTTTTGCTCATCCGAATACTGAAGTTGGAAAAATGTTGCCGTTGAGGCTGTCGGTCATACTTTGCATGACAGATGTTGCGTTCTTTACACCGAACAGGAAGAACATTATATCCGAAAAGTTAGTATCATTCTCAGCAAGCATACTTCAAGAACCCTGGTTTGGCGGTGACCTGTCAATAATTGGAATGTAAACATGAGAATAGTTCAGATTATTATGATCACTTTATGAAGGCATGAACGGAGTTAATATACGACATTGACATAAACATCTCAAAAATAAATATCAACAAATATGTAAATCAGATTTTTTAACAGGAGTTTTTAGCAATAATTGTTAACCACCATGCAATGGATTTCATGTTTGTGCCAAATATTCAGCCCATTATCGACCAAAGTTAATCCACACGACTTATAAGACAACAGTTGTGGGATAGTAATTATTTGTTCGAGAAGAGGTGACAGTAAAATTTTAGGTCTCGTCAAACTTCACATTGTTATAATAAATTCAGAGAATTATAATATTTTTAACATATAATACAGTCCCGTTACTGCAAGTCTCAAGAGCCACTCAAGCTTGCAGTTAATCGATATCTTAAAGCATGTGACTTCCTTTAGTCCACCGTCTAAAATCGCCATACAATGTACAAAATGTTGCTGAGAAATGCCAACTGTTAAGGGGGTACATAATACAGTTGGTTTTACAAGGCTGCGTAGCTCAATACAATGAATTTTCTTTAATTATTTTGAAAAAATAAATTTTTTTATTGTTGTGGGATCGCCCCTTTTTGTATACAAGAACAGACTCGCCTGATGTGTGCATATAATTCTGCCTATACAAAGAACGGCAGTAGCTGCAAACCTGCTGGTTTTGCTACTATGACACTGTCAGCTCTCTGCTTTGGGTAGAGGGCGCTCTCTGCTTCCGAGCAAAGAGCACTAACCCAGTCGTGGTTCCGCCGAAGGGGAGAAGCACGACTGGGGAATAATAGACAGACATTTTTTAGCCGGGCCATATAGCCCGGAAAGCTCAGTTATAAACTGACCATGTGTCACATGTCGCCCTTACTGGGAGGGACAGCTAAATAATGTAGTTGCAAACCTGCTGGTTTTGCTAATATGACACTGTCAGCTCTCTGCCTTCCGAGTAGAGAGCAATAATCCAGTCGTGGTTCCACCGAAGGGTAGAAGCACGACTGGTGAAAAATAGACAGGTATTTTTTGGCCGGGCCATATAGCCCGGAAATCCCACTCACAACTGACCATGTGTCACATGTTGCCCTTAGTGGGAGGGACAACTAAATATAATAGTTGCAAAGCAGCTGGCTTTGCTAATATGACACTATCAACTCTCTACCTTCGAGTAGAGAGCGCTCTCTGCTTCCGAGCAGAGAGCACTAACCCAGTCGTGGTTCCGCCGAAGGGGAGAAGCACGACTGGGGAAAAATAGACAGACATTTTTGGCCTGGCTATATGGCCGGGAAGAGACACAATAAATAGACCTTGTGTCACATCTAGCCTTGCGTGGGAAGGTTGGTAAATACCGTTACAATATAGTTGTGTAGTAGGTCCAGAGTAGTGCTAGAGTTGTAAAAACAGTTGGTTAGTTGGTCATTAAGTTGGTGCAGAGTAAGTTGGAGTTGTTTGAATATGGATTCATTACCTGGACCTACGAATTCAATTCAAGACAGTATATAAATATTTCTATTAATAGTATTCCTGAATTGACTAACCCGTGTTCCAGTTTGTATATCTTGTTCAATATGACTTACATTTTCTATCTCCATATCTGTTTTTGTTATTTATTATTTTGTGTGGTTTCTCAACCGGACTCCACAACATTTATTTAACATACAAAAAAGCCTCACTATTTTAGAAACAAGTTAATGATGAAAATAACAAATATTTATTTAATAAAAACCTTTTTTTTTTTGCTTATCTTTTCGTTAATGGTAAATTGAATTGCTTATTCAAAACGTTCCAGTATGAGGTTGCCATGACGCGTAAGTTAAAAAAATGCGAAATAAGTATTGGTTTTTGTTATATTTGTAAAACCTGATTCAGCCTTGGTCAAATTTGTAATATAAACAGGAAGGATGTATGTAAAACTGGAAGAAGGGGCCGGGCATTACATGATGCTGTAATGTGATGCGATGACGTGGATGCATTGTGAAATTGTTATGACATATGATGAGGTCGAACTTACAAAAAAGACCCGATTTTGTTGAAATAAATGATCGCAAAAAGCAACATTTTGAATTAATTTTTGCCCTATCCTCTGCGCCAATTGAAATATTTGTTTGCGTATCAAGGCATCAGACCTCGATTTATCAGTTACTCGATTTTGATTGAGTTTGAGTGAAGCGTCTTGGGGAAGTCCATAAAAGACAGAAACAAATCACCCGAACTCATGTTTGTCATTGATTTTTGACAAACACTGTACGTTGATTCAAAATTTATTTGTGTACATCAAAGATTTGGTCCTTGATCTACCAATTACCTGATTTCGGTTGAATTTGCATACGGCGTCTCGGAGGAGAAGAGATCGTAAATTCTGAGCGTTCTGGTGAATTCCGCCATATCCTTTAAATCGATTCTAAAACATTTTTGCGTATATCAAACTTTTATATCATGATCGACAAGTGACCCAATTTTGGCAGAAATAAGACAAAGGGTTTCGGAGGAGTAGAAGACGGAATGTTCGACACAGAGATCCGAAGGCGAATTGCCATGGCGAAGAACGCGTTCCAGAAGCTAAGTAAAGTATTAAGTCACGGGAAAATTTCCCTAGAAACAAAGAAGAGAGTACTAGATTGCTATGTGATGTCACTTCTTCAATATAGCAGTGAATGCTGGACAATATCATCGAAGAATAAGGAAAAACATGAAGCAGCTGAAATGTGGTTCTACAGAAGCATACTGTATATAAAATGGGGGATCATTTCCATATTACAATCAATTTATAAACTGACCCCTCACTTTGTGGTCACAGCAGTTTCTATACATTTATATTCCTGAGATCCGAAAGCACGAGGATGCATTCTAGAAGTTAAGTAAACTATTAAGAAACAGGAAAATTTCACTAGAAACAAAGAAGTGTGTACTGGATTGCTATGTGATGTCAGTTCTTCAATACGGCAGTGAATGTTGGATAATATCATTAAAAATGAAGAAAAATTTGAAGCAGCTGAAATGTGGTTCTACAGAAGGATGCTGCGAATATCATGGACCGAGCATGGGAGCAATGATGAGGTGTTGGAAACGATGTAAACGAAAAGGAAATTAATATTGAGCATCAGGAAGAGACAACTGAAGTTCATGGGACATGCAATGAAGAAAGAGGGCTTGGAAAACCTGAAGCTAACACGCCTGATAGAAGGAAAAAGCGACAAAAGAAAGCAGCTGGTAACATATTTGAAGGGACTGAGCAGGTGGATGACAGAACGGGGGTTGCGAGACGTTACAGGAGAAAGTGTACTAAGAGCCACCAGGGATAGAGAGACCTGGAAAGCCATGATCGCCTACGCCCTGAAAGGACAAGGCACATAAAAGAAGACGAGTTCGTTAGAATGGCGACACACAAATTCACACACAGACACATCCATTAGTAGTAGTACTATAAATATAAACATATTTTTAAAATATTGTTTACCATGAAGTTCTAGGAAATTAAATTATAGCCCACGAAGTAGTGCTTTGGTTAAAGTATATTTCAAAGCAAATTTTATCGATTGGTTTGCGCAATTAAACAAAAGGTAGAGTTTGCAAATCTCGAAAAAGAATGTTAGCAACAATTTCAACAATAGTAAATATTGTGAAATGTCAACACAGTGTGTTGTTAAAAAAATTCTAGTGGTTAAAATGGTTGCAAATAGGTGTTTGATATGAAAAATGCTGAATAGGAAAGATGCAAAAATAATGGCACGGAGGACATATAGAAAGGGTCCATTAACCTGAATTTCTCTTTTTTCATGTGCCGTGTCCTTTCAGGATGTAGGCGATCATGGACTTCCACTTAGTTTGAACAACAAATCGGTGTGCTGAGTTGGAATTCCAGTTGAATTCCTTGCAAAAAACTTACGCAAAAATACCCTTGGGAGATCTGTCTCTTCCCTCCAGTTATGAGTTAAATAACAGAACAGAATGGGCTTCTATAGCCTTGATCACCAACCATTCTACCGCAGAAAGTAAGGGCAACCAACTGCGGGATAACCTTCTGACCAGTCAGTCATGTCTCTTTCGAGACATGATCGCCCAAGCGTGTATCACGTATGGCACTCAACTGGCTGAAATAAGATTATCTCAAAACGTCCAGGTAACTCTTTAGACCTGCCAGTCGTCTACTAATATATCTTGTATCCATCGCCAGTTTGCTTACAACATCTGGTTCTACCTGAGGGCCAAGAACCAGACTACAGAACTGGTTCAACCTTGTTTAACATCGGTGATCGGATGAGAACATAATTTTCGGCGCTATATAGCCGTAAGCTTGTTTACATTCATAATAAGAAAATTCGGATATCCCATCCACTTGTCTGGGTTCTGTTCTTTTAATTTTCCTGAAAGCTGTTCAAAACGACAGTTATCTTTTTTTTTCTTCTTCTAATCTGGTCAATGTTTTCAATTTCTTTTTTTATTATTGTCTTATTATCTCTGTTCAGCTTTCCGGCAATTTTCAATTTTGTCTTCCCATCATTCAATGATTTCATAACATTTCCTTTTTAGATGTCTTCTTCTTCGTTCGTCCCTAACAATTTCTTTTAGATAGAAAATTTATATATATATATATATATATATATATATATATATATATAGTAATTAAAACAGTAAAAATAGTAACAGAAATAATTCTGCTAATATTAGTAATAATTATACTATATTTAAGATCGTCTTGAATAACCCACCTAGAACGAACTCGGAGGGAAAAGGAGGGGAAGTAAAAAAAGAAACAAACGAAGTACATGAACAAAAAGTCAAATACTCGTAGGAAAGAAAATAAAACCCAAGACGAAAACCCTAAAACTAAAGTGCTCAATACGAAAGTAGAGCAACATATATATATATATAACTGTACATTTGATTTATTTAGATGATGAACAACTATCAGCTTGCAAATATAGACTTACGCAACCATATATATATATATATATATATATTGCAAGCTTAAATGCAGTGAATTTTAAATGCAAATGTGAGTTATGGTGCATTGGATATCAGTTCGAAACGAGAAATTGGATAGTCGAGTTCGAATTCTGGTTGAATTCGTTGCATTCACTTACGCGTAAATACCCTTGGGAAAGGTATTAATCCGACTCTTTTTCATCCGGCTATGGGTTAAATAGCAGGACAGATTGAATTATGTAGCGTGACTCAGGAATTAGTCTATCGTAATGGCAACCTGCTGGGGGAGAATCATCGCCGTGTCAGTCTTAGCATTTAACTGATACACACACACACACAAACACACACACACACACACACACACACACACACACACACACACATATATATATATATATATATATATATATATATATATATATATATATAATGCGCCTATGGCGTAGCGGGTAGCGACTCGGACTAACACCAAATCGTTCGAGTTTTGATCCCGGCCAGAATTAAGTGGATGTTTCTAACCACAGTGATGCGCTGTAATATCGCGAGACAGGCAAGTATATATATATATATGTCATCTACATACAAGCCTGTTTATATATATATATATATATATATAGCCATCCGTAGACAGAACTCTTTCGCTGTATCACAGCTCATCAGTACGGTTAGACATCCGATTGCTTTTTACCCAGGATTGAATCCCGACCGAAATGGCGTCAGTCAGCGATTCTACCATTGAGCTAGAACCACATTTTGGTTACTTCATGTCTTTCCTTCATCCTTGAGGAGATTATCCAGCATTCACTGCCATATTGAAGGACAGGCATTACATAACAATCCAGTCCTTTTTTCTTTGTTTCCAACGAAATAATCCTGTCTCTCAATACTCTACTTAGCTTTTGAAATGCTCCCTTGCCAATGCACCTTTGGATCTCAGTGTTGCGCTGTCTATTGCATCGTCTCTCTTTCATCTTTGATGAGATTGTCCAGCATTCACTGCCATATTGAAGGACAGTGATCACATAACAATCCAGTACTCTCCTCTTTGTTTCTTGAATATTTTTCTTGTGTCTTAATACTCTACTTAGCTTCTGGAATGCATCCTTGGCTTCGGATTTTCTTATTGCACTTTCCTTCCCACTTCCCAGCTATTCAATTTTCTGCATCTGCTTTATTTTTGTATTTCCAACTTTTAATTGGCGTTTTGGGATCCACATCCATGCTGTTTTGTTGTAGCTTATATTTAGTCATTTCTTTCTGCTTTCTTTAACTTCTTTTTTTTAGCTGCTATCAGCATTGTATCATCTGCGTATCATATACTAGCAGTATAGCCCGTCGTTGCTCGGGTGTAATGAAAGCTTTTAAGCTAATCCATGGTCCTGGAGATCAGACTCAGCCTAAAGAATATGTGAAATAATAAAATAATTGCGACAATTTACCAATCGCATATATATATATATATATATATATATATATGCTAGCTTTAAAACTAATCCATGGTCCTAGAGCTCAGACTCTTTGGACGTTGGCACGAAAGACTAAAAAGCAATAGTTGTTTCCTGTTAAAGCAAAACCGTAGACTGAAAGAAAAATGAATGGATGGAAGTCAAATTTTGATTTCCTGGTATCGATATCATATAAGTTTCTTTCGTCGTAAACTGAATTTTGAAGGCTAAATAAGTTCTCTGAGTAAATGGTATCATGGCTGAGACTAAGAACTACAATTATACCAACTTAAAGTCAAACACGAAGCAAAAACTCAAACAAAGAGCTGAAAAAAATACAGACATACAGGCAGACAAACAGGCACACACACAAACATCTTGCCTTTTATATATATATTATCGATTTTCTGCACTATTGTAAGAACTGCAACCTTGAAACTTCTGAATATCGTTTCTTATGTCTTTGTCTATGAGTGTTTCAAATTTGATTAAAATCGGACCACTCCTTCTATAACCCGATTTTTCGACTATCGATTTTCGATATTTATGGGGAGTACCTCGACACAAAATATAGGTAAAAGCACTCGCAGACGCTTATATTACAACTGTGTAAATTTTCAAGAAAATCGGTTCAGCCGTTTCGGAGTCTATAGGTAACGCACACAAACACAGAGAGACAAAGTTCCATTTATAAGTAAGTTTAGATTATTCAGAATTGGAAATAAATATCTTGCAAATAAAGTAATTATAACACCACAGATTATCTTTTACAAATCGCTCACCCAACACAAGACCCAAGAGACCCTTAGAGTAGAGGATTACTAAAGGTTATTTTATGGCTTTAATAAGATTACGTGCATGTATGAGGAGTAGATGGATGCGCGCTGTGGTTCAGTGGATATCGGCATAAACGAGAAATTGGAGAGCCGAGTTCGAATTCCAGTTGAATTTTTTGCATTCACTTACACGCAAATACCCTTGGGAAAAGTATGAATCCGTCTCTTCTTCATTCAGGCTGGTGTTAAATATCGGAACAGATAAGGTTTTATAGCCTTGGTTGGTAACCAGTCTACCACAAACAAACGGAGACCTACTGTAAGAAAATTTTCTGCCCAGTCATTCATGTTTATTTAGAGACATGATCTCCCCCATGAATGTATCACGTATAGCAACTAACTGACTGACCGAGGAGTAAGTGAGCAGTGTAGATTATGAGGATATGTAGGATACATAACGGTTGACTTATTAGAAGGTAAAACTGTAATAATCAGAGAAACATTCTCTGGTGGGTTTGCTAGACAAAGCAACAGCTTTTTAGAAGAAGATGGCCAAACGGATCTTCTTTCATATTAAAAGAAAATGAAGGAAATGAGGTTGTTCCGCCTATCTGTACGTGTCATGACGAATCTTAGCTGTAAAAGTCTTATCTGCTGGAACCAAGGGAGATGTAGCTCGTCAGAAAAAAACAATGAAATATCGATAAATAAACGAGAGGCTTGTACCCTTGCCTCTGTGGGTGATAGCCTGTACGGTGAAAAATATTTCATCATCTACAAAGCTGGCTAAACGCATTTTAATTCCAACAAAACGGGAAAGAATTAAATGGACATTCCCAGCCCAGATATAGGAGTAATAGACCGTATTTTGTCGGATCATACGCGTGTCATGATATCGAAATTTGATTTACATCCATTCATTTTTCTTTCAGTCTACGGTTTCGCTTTAACAGGAAACAATTATTGCTTTTTAGTCTTTCGTGACAATGTCCAAAGAGTCTGAGCTCCAGGACCATGGATTAGTTTTAACGCTTTCATTACACCCGAGCAACGACGGGCTATACTGCTAGCATATATATATATATATATATATATATATATATGCGATTGTTAAATTGTCGCAATTATTTTATTATTTCACATATTCTTTAGGCTGAGTCTGATCTCCAGGACCATGGATTAGTTTAAAAGCTTTCATTACACCCGAGCAACGACGAGCTATACTGCTAGTATATGATACGCAGATGATTCAATGCTGATAGCAGCTAAAAAAAGAAGTTAAAGAAAGCAGAAAGAAATGACTAAATATAAGCTACAACAAAACAGCATGGATGTGGATCCCAAAACGCCAATTAAAAGTTGGAAATACAAAAATAAAGCAGATGCAGAAAATTGAATAGCTGGGAAGTGGGAAGGAAAGTGCAATAAGAAAATCCGAAGCCAAGGATGCATTCCAGAAGCTAAGTAGAGTATTAAGACACAAGAAAAATATTCAAGAAACAAGGAGGAGAGTACTGGATTGTTATGTGATCACTGTCCTTCAATATGGCAGTGAATGCTGGATAATCTCCTCAAGGATGAAAGAAAGACGAAGCAATAGAAGGCACAACATTGAGAACCAAAGGTAGAGTTAGGTGCTTTGTGGAGGGACAGAAGGATCCGAGCATTTTTCCATTCATCTTTAGTGATTGGTCGTCGTATATGAGATCCTTTTAAGGCCTAAAATGAACATAACTTCCAATGTAACGAAGCTATTCCGGCTGCTAGTCGTTAATGGCTTCGACGCAGTTGCTGGTCTCCAAGTCGATTAATGGTTTAATGATAACGGCACCAAAATATATTGTATGAAGCCCGAATAAGTTGCGATAGATGTCTTTATATACAAACAAATAGAAACAGAAAGAAATAGAATATAACAATAGAATTATAACTATCGCCAGTCACGGCACCAGATGTGACAAAGCCTGCGACGGAACCAAAAATATGATTACGGCCGAATAAGCCGCCGGAAGAGTCTGTTAACGGACGCTCGTGACGGAACGGACGCTCGCGACGGAACGGACGCACGCGACGGAACGGAACGGAGCGGAAGTTTCGTCTAAGCATAGTTTTTGTATTCTTAATATTAATTCGAGCTTTTGGTTGATAGTGTCTGTTCACTCCAATCGAAGTTTTCAAGTTTGTGATGATTCAAAATATCTTTGTTTCGCTTCACCCGAAGCTTTACGGAAACTGCCGAAGAAATGTCGCTGCGTGAGGTAGGTAGTGGTACGTCGTCGTCTGCTTTGTCTTAAACTCTGGTTGGTTCGTTGTTTAACTTTAACTCGTTTCGGTCGGTTGGTCTGCTGAACTCTTTCTCGGCTCTCTCTGTTTGTTTACATCTTCAGCCAGAAAATCTGTAGGAGGCAACCGTCTCTATCTCTACGGTCGTGGCTCCCCGGCTGGGAACCGTTACTCCCTTGTCGTTACATCTCGACTGGTCTCGTCTTGACTCGAACTGAACTCGAAATCAACTCAACTCCAACTCGAGTGAAACTGCAAATCTAACTGATTTTGGCTTTCCGGGGCTCTATATTTATGCGTGTCCCAAATTCTCTTGAAGAAGGCATGACGGACGCGGGGTGTCCATGCAAATCAAATCTTTAGCTAATGAAATCACTTCCACCTTCGCATTTGGAGACGGAGTTCCTTCCATTGGTTTAATGTTTTGGCTACGGCTTACTTTCCACTTTTACCACCTGTAAAACTCATTGCTTTCAATGGTACTTTTCTTAGTCACATTGTTTCCGCTTTGTCAAATAATGGCTGGCCGATGTGATGACCTCGTCTGACCTGCTGCCTAAACTTTCAAATGTTTTTTAATTCACTCTTATACTTAGCTAGTTTTTAATATTTCATGGTGCAATATTTTCTCTCTTGCGTTCATTTTGCAACCGAATAAACAATTTTATTATCTATTAGGCTTTTTTCTCGCTGCTCATATAGGAACAATTAATCTTCTCAGTTAATAATACAACTAATAATAAGTTCTTTCGCTCCGTAATGCTAAAATAGTGTTATATTTTTCCGCATGTAAAAATAGTGTTACGCCAATAGAGGATCAAAGCAAAGAGCGTCTTTGAAAATGCATTGTGACTGATAACAATTCCGAGTCAGCTCGGTAGTGTTGTAACGTCGCTGTGAGGATAGTAGGAGGATATGGCTTTTTCGCTTTATTTCTAAATTGATAGCTGGCGCCGTTTTATGGTTTGATGATATATTCTATTACTGCGCACACTTTTATAAACCATAAACACACACACACACATATATGAACTAACCCACTTACAGGTACACAGACACACATACTCACTACAATTACGACAGCAGTAGCAGCGAAAGAGTACCATTCGTTGAAAGGCATGGTCCAACATCGGTCGACGTGAAACCAAGCTCACCTATCATTTTGAAGATGAGATTCTGATTTCGAAATATTAATGAATAATAAATAGGTAATATCCAACACCTTCTTAACATTCTTTTATTATACTAAACGCATTGTGATAGCCTTCAAATACCTACCCATACACTCTTTTTTATGTTTCTAAATATATTTCTCACATTTCTTCTTCTTTCGCTTAGTGTTTGGAAACCATATTTCACTATATGCCAATGCGCTTTCGGATTTCAGTGTCGCAATTTCAATCCTCTGTTAAAACACATGTGTCATTTAAATCGTTGTACTCTGATTTTGGTATCTCTAAACTGTAATTTGCATATTGCGATCTTTATTAAATTCGGTCTTCTTGCAGTTTATGTTTAGTCCTTTCTTTCAGTGTCTTCTGTAGTTTTCTTTATGCGTCTGTTACCAACACTGTGTCATCTGTATATCTTATTGGATTAAAATTGTGACCATTAATAATGTGTTTTTGTACGATTCCTTATTCTTTCAGGATCGCCTCATGGTATAGGTTGAATATGTCCGATGAGTATAAATATGATTTTTTACGCCCGTTTTCTATGTTTTTTGTACTTAATGAATTTATTTTTATCTGTATACAGACATTATGCTGTTAGTATAAGGTTCTTGATGTTGGTGATTTTAAAATCAATCATGTGCAGAAATTTAAATACCTGGGGAGTGTGTTTAACAAAAAACTAAAAGTGCGATACGGGGAAATGAAGGCGTATTGGCATGGCTACGTATGCATTCCAGAAGCTGAGTAAAGTATTAAGACACAGGAAAAATTCACTGGAAACAAAGAAAAGGATTTTTATGTGATGTCTCCCCTTCAGTATGGTAGTGAATGCTAGACAATCACATCAAAGATTAAGTCTTCAAGCAACCGAAATGTGATTATACAGAAGGATGCTGAGGATACTATGGACGGAATATGCGAGCAACGACAAAGTTTTAGAAAGGATGGACACAAATGAAAAATGATACTTAACACCAGATAGATAGATAGATAGATAGATAGATAGATAGATAGAAACAGACTGAGATAGATAGATAGATAGATAGATAGATAGATACATAGATAGATAGATAGATAGATAGATAGATATGAAACGACTATGATAGATAGATAGATAGATAGATAGATAGATAGATAGATAGATAGAAACGACTATGATAGATAGATAGATAGAAACAGACTGAGATAGATAGATAGATAGATAGATAGATAGATAGATAGATAGATATGAAACGACTGAGATAGATAGATAGATAGATAGATAGATAGATAGATAGATAGATAGATAGATAGATATAAACAGACTCAGATAGATAGATAGATAGATAGATAGATAGATAGATAGAAACAGACTGAGATAGATAGATAGATAGATAGATAGATAGATAGATAGATAGATAGATAGATATGAAACGACTGAGATAGATAGATAGATAGATAGATATGAAACGACTGAGATAGATAGATAGATAGATAGATAGATAGATAGATAGATAGATATGAAACGACTGAGATAGATAGATAGATAGATAGATAGATAGATAGATATGAAACGACTGAGATAGATAGATAGATAGATAGATAGATAGATAGATAGATAGATAGGTAGGTAGATAGATAGATAGATATGAACAGACTCAGATAGATAGGTAGATAGATAGATAGATATGAAACGACTGAGATAGATAGATAGATAGATAGATAGATAGATAGATAGATAGATATGAACAGACTGAGATAGATAGATAGATAGATAGATAGATAGATAGATAGATAGATAGATAGATAGATAGATAGATGGGCACACATGAAAAATGATACTTAACATCGGGAAAAACAGCTGAAATTTTAGGGAGGGTTTAATGAGGAAAGATTGCTTAGAGAAACCGATGCTCATGGGACAGATAGAGGGGAATATAGACAAGGGAAAGCAACGTATGACATACATGATTGACTTGAGTAGATGAATAGTGAAGCGCGGATTGAGTGTGATAACAAGAGAAAGGGTATTAAGACCGACAAGAAATAGGGTGATGTGGAGGGCCATTATCACCTACTTCCTGAAAAGATATGGCAACCAGAAGAAGATAGTTTGGGATTTTTTTATATGCTTCTCACATACGTCAAGTTTACATCGTAGTTAAAACATATTTTAGTATTCAGAGAGAACCTATTTTGACTTCCATCAGTTTCGCTGTTGTTAACCTTCAGGTGAATCATTTGTTTCCCCTTCATAAGTTTCCAGTGACATGAACTGGAATGATTATATAGAATCATTTCCTTGTTCTGCAACTAGAAAAGATGGTTTACTGTGTACAGCCAGCTAATTCTTCTGCCAGAACTGTTCTTACAATTAATCTTATATTCGTCCTTGCATTGATATTGTTGCCAGCTCTGGTGATCCTGCTATATATCTCGAGATTCTCAACAAAATCCAAAGAGGAACCTGTAAAATTATCAGTCTTGACCTGGCATCTCGTCTACAGTCACTACCTCACCTGGTTTCCCTTTGTTGTCTGGCAGTGTTTTCTTCCTTGGTACCTCGAACGCATTAATATTCATGTTGAAATTGCTACATTCTTTTCGTAATTATATTCTAATAGTTACTATTCTTCCAATAATTACGAAAAACTCTTTTGGGATTTTGTTTTCTTGCCATCTCTGATCTAAAGTTCAACAAATAAAAGTCAAACTACTCAATGTACAGAGTTATTAAATGTGGGGTGGGATATGAAGTTCAGATGACATACACGGAAGAAGACCAACTCACCTCTATAACCGTTTTACTGTTGCTTTCTTTACCTCTCACCTACGATGTTTAAAAATTTGAATTCACCCGTCTTCCTAATGCCAGTCCATTTATTGTTTTTTTTTTCCTCACTAACGTTTTCTCATTTTACTGTCACTATCAGTAAACCAAGTGGCATTATCGCCTTCATTGAAGTGAAACTATTACCAGAAATTATCAAGATGAGATATTTGATACTACAAAATCGCAATTAAGAATGGAATCTTCTATATGCGTTGTAGTGCAAGATGTGCGTTTTGGTGTAGTGGAAATCGACTCGGAAAGAGAAGTCGGAGAACCGAGTTCGAATTCTAGTCGGATTCACTTATGTGCAAATACCCTTGGGAAAGGGTACTGATCCGTCTCTTTTACTACAGTTATAGGTTAAATAGCAGGACAGATTGGGTTCTATAGCCTTGGTCGGCAACCAGTCTACCGCAGAAAACAATAGCAACCTACTGCGAGATAATCTTCCGCCCAGTCAGTCATGTTTCGAGACATGATCGACCAAAGCGTGTATCACGTATGGCACTTAACTGACTGACTGAATATAATAGTAGGAATAATGATTAAGGCTTATATGGGTCATAAAGTGGGGGATCAGTTTATTACTTCATAACAATAGGAAACCGATCCCCCACTAATTACTACATAATAATATAATAGCTTTCTTTTCCCTTTACCTGTGAGTCAAATAACAGGACAGATTGGGTTCTATAGCCTTGGTCGGCAACCAGTCTACCGCAGAAAGCAATGGCAACCTACTGCGGGATAATCTTCTGCCCAGTCAATCATTTCTCTTTCAAGACATGATCGCCCAAGCGTGTATCACTTGTGGCTCTTAACTGACTGACTGAATGTAATAGGTGGAATAATGATTAAGGCTTATATTGGTCATAAAGTTGGGGGATCAGTTTATTACTTCATAGCAATAGGAAACCGATCCCCCACTAATTACTACATAATAATATAATAGATTTATTTCCCCTTTACCTATTAGTCAAATAGCAGGATAGACTGGGTTCTATAGCCTTGGTCGGCAACCAGTCTACCTGAGAAAGTAATGGCAACCTACTGCGCGAAAATCTGCCCAGTTAGTCATGTCTCGAAAGAAACATGATTGCCCAAATGTGTATCACGTATGTCACTTAGCTGGCTGCTATTCTAGTCGTAGAACTCAAAAGAAACTTAAACATTAACGTAAGAATTAGAAGTGATAAGTAAATTTATATGGGAAAGTAGTGAAATTTTCATGGCTTCTATTAATTAAGAATAATTTACAATGACAATTACTTAGAATTATAGTCACATTAAAGAAAAGTTTTCAGCATTAAGATACTATGACAAACTCATAGATTTTAAGTTAAATTGGTCATATAAATTGTTTCGAAAGAGACATGATTTCCCAAGTGTGTATCACGTATGACAATTAGCTGACTGATATTCTTGTCGTAGAACTCAAAAGCGACTTAATCATTAAGACTTAAAATTGATAAGTAAATTTATATGGGATAGACGTGAAATTTTCATGGCTACAATTAGTTAAGAATAATTTACAATGACAATCACTTAAAATTATAACGTCACCTCAAAAAAGTTTTCAGCGTTAAGATATTAACGAAAACCAATAAACGAACTCGTAGATTTTAAGTTAAATTGGTCATATAAATTGCAAGTCATGATGTGTTGACTTGTCTTTGATTTGCAATCAAAATTCTCGCCTGCAATTTCCTTTTCTCCACTTCCGTATGTTTGCTTTGCTTCGTTGAATGATTTGCAGTTATTGGATTTGTTGCTTGAGAAAAAAGATAAACTATTTAATTCACTGACAGGGGCATTACTTCTGTTGAATTTACGAGAGGGTTAAATAGTTGTTTGCAAATACAAAGGAATTGAACTTTATCCGGTAAGAGTTCAGCGAATCTTAAATGGGAAAACGCTCCCAAGAGACAGTTTTGCTGGTTTAAATTTACAGATCATTTGCATGTAGTCTTACGGTTAGCAACATAAAAAATCGAATCAGCGTGTTTTTTTTAATCATTTCAGCCCAAGCAAGGCATTCAACTGCCACTATAGCGCAGGGGGTTACATAGGGGAAGGTGCTGAGAGAGCGATTAGATATAGTAAATGTCAGAAGGAGGGTGATAGACGAGTAAGGAGGTACATAGGAAGATTGTTTGAGAGGATGGATGCGTGTTAGTGTGTTAGGAGGTGTCTATTGACCTTGCATTTAAACTCCTGGAGATTGTAGCTGTCGGGGAAGCAAGTATGTGGAAGGGAATTCCACAGTCTGAAAATGCGAGAAAAGAAGCTGTTGGAGTAGAAATTGCGGTTACATTTTATCGGTTTCACTGTAAAAGGGTGGGACCTAGTTGCTAATCTAGTATCTCGTGCAAATTCGTACCTAGGGAGCACCAGTGAATGTTGGTTTTAAATTACGAGATCATCTGGAAACACTTTCTTCCTCTATGAGTTAAGTAGAATATTAGACTAAGCTTTCTAACATTGGCTAACAACCAGTCTAAGAGAAAGAAAAAACACAAAAACGTAGAACCGAGAATATAAAACTACTTTACTCGATTTCACAGGAATAGAGTCATGACCGGCTATGTCTTGAACGGATATGGCGTTTATTTAGACCAGATTTTTTTTTGTTTTATCAGTTTTTAATCATTTTACCCAAAGGAAGGCGGAACTGCCACTAATATACAGGAGGTTACATTGAGAGAAAAAAACTGGGTACATGGGTTTCGAAGAAAGTATAAAAGATGTATGAAATTCAAGAAGATAGAAAAATGGCAAATGGTTATCTTCACATAGAGGATGAAAGGAATCTTGCGATATGAACGATATTCTTAGCATCTGGTAAGATTCTTTGCTCATTAGCTCAAGATGAACATCAGATCTGATAAAATGCGTTTGATCTCGACAGATGTCAATAAAAGGTGGTAATTGAAGCAGGTGTGGTTCGTGTGAAATAAGCCAGTGCTGATTTTCTTTTTTTTAAGTTCACTTACGCACAAATACCCTTGGGAAAGGTATTAATCCGTCTCTTCCCTCCAGTTATGGATTAAATAATAGAACGGACTGTGTTATATAGCCTTGGCTGGGATACAGTCTACCGCAGAAAGCAATGGCAACCTACTACGGGATAATCTTCTTCCCAGTAAGTCATGTCGCTTTCGAGACATGATCACCCAAAGCGTGTATCACGTATGGTACTTAACTGACTGACGTCACAACGGAGCGGTTTCCTGGAAACCCTCCCTTGATTAATTTAGACTTCTTTTGCGTACCTTGTTAATTTGAGTAAATGTTGTTCCTTACCTTGTTATGAAAAAAATCGGGTTATAGAATGAGTGGTTCGATTTTAATCAAATTTGATACACTCATAGAAAAAGACCTAAGAAACGATATTCAGAAGTTTTAAAGTTGCAGTTCATACAAAAGTGCCAGGAAATGAAAATTTGACTTACATCCATTCATTTTTCTTTCAGTCTACGGATTCGATTTAACTGGAAACAACTATTGCTTTTTTTAGTCTTTAGTTTCGTCCAAAAAGTCTGAGCTCCAGGGGTATGGATTAGTTTTAAAGCTTTCATTACACCCGAGCAACGCCAGGCTATACTGCTAGTAATAAAATATTTATAACTACTTTAACCACTATGAATTCAATTGTATGAGTGAGAGCCATGGGCCTTACGTTTCTGTTTTTTTAGTGTATTAATGCCCGATACGCTTCACTACTTTGAGATGAACATCTCATTTCAGATTTCCTTCATTAAACTGAGAAAATTGTTTGCATATTAAAGCGAAAGTAGGCTAATTCTAGGGTTTTTATTAGATAACTAAATTATATGGGCCAGAATTTATTTTAAAAGGTTTTGTAAACAAATGGGAAGCTTTGAATCGAAATAGAGGAAAAGTTCCTCCGCATTTCCTTTTAAAAATCTGGATTTCTATTGAGTAACCAATCACTAATTTTTAATAATTACATATCTTTTGTTAACGCACTTAATTCTGGAAAAATCCTTTCGGACTCCAATTAATAATAATAATAAGTGCGTGTAGTTTTTTTTTTTTTGTTTTTTTATTTTATTTTTTAATTAACACTGTGAAGTCAAATATTTTACATTTGAAAAACGATTCTGAAATTTCTTTATATCATTCAATACAAATCCTTTCAAGACATCTTGGCAAATGGAAGACATTGATAAGGTTCTCTTTGCGGATGAATTGCAGGTTATTAATTCTGAGCACGAGCTTCAATTGCCTTATATGCAGCATTTTTCAAACTACAAATAATTGAACTTTTTTTTTCGTGCTTCATTTCCGTTAAATAATTTACGTTCAGTCATTTAAGTGCCATACTTGTGCGATCATGTCTCGAAAGAGACATGACTGACAGGGCAGAAGATTATCCCGCAGTAGGTTGCCATCCAAGGCTATAGAACCCAATCATTCCTGTTATTTGACTCATAGCTAGAGGGGGAAGAGATGTATTATATTATTAAGTAGTAATTAGTGGGGGATCAGTTTATTACTTCATAACAATATAAAACTGATCTCTCACTTTATGCCCAATAGAAGCCTTATACAGTTTCTTCACATCTAGTATTAATGCAACGTTAATTACCATTATATATCATTTAAAACCCTGTTCCTTTTTGTCCTTTCCTCAGTCAGTTAAGTGCCATACGTGATACACGCTTTGGGCGATCATGTCTCGAAAATGAAATGACTGAGTGGGCAGAAGATTATCCCGCAGTAGGTTGCCATTGCTTTTTGTGGTAGACTGGTTTCCAACAAAGGCTATAGAACCCAATCTGTCCTGTTATTTGACTCATAGCTAGACGGGGAAGAGATGTATTAATACATTTCCCAAGGGTAATTGCGTGTAAATGAATGCAACGAATTAAAATGGATTTTGAACTCGGCTCCCCGATTTCTCGTTTTGAGCCGATATCCACTACACCACAACGCACACCCAATTTACGTTAAGCAACCTTAAACCTAGTCATTACCTGGTTAGATGACCACTTTTGAATACTAGATGCTGTAAGCTTAGATGTATGGATAGTGTAATGGTTTATGGCTTGCAATTTCTAATTAGAGACCTGAGTTCTAGCTCCTCTTGTGTTCTTTATATTCACATACACGCAAATATTTTTCTCCAACTATGGGTTAATTATTAAGACTAAAAAATTCTCCCAATCTAAAAATATTTTCTGGCTTTAAATAACCCCCAAATGTTTGATAAGCCGTAGAAAACTAATTAATCTTCAAATGAAATACTGATTAGCTACACAGGCATATATTTTAGATTTATTTGCATTCTATGAACTATAAAGGAATAGAATATAAGGTGGTTCCAAAGTGAGGGATCAGTTTATATATTGATTGTAATACAGAATTGACCCCCACACTTAATATCCAAGTTATAATTTTTTGTTTGTTTATCAAATTTTGATTAAGTGTAAATACACCTCATTTAACCCTCAGCTTTGAGTAAGATTTGTATTACTAAAACATTATTATAGCAATAAAAAGTTCTAAGCATCTAAAAGAATTTTCTGGCTTTAAATAACCTTGAAATGGTCGATAAGCCGTAGAAAATAAATAAGAATAAGAGCGAGTACACACGCCCATATATATATTTGTCAAGCGTAAAATTCATTCCCTGCAAGGCTCGAGATTCACTCAATATAATCTTACTGTAGAATGATGACGATAAACGTTATCTTACTGTAGAATGATAACGATAAACGTTATCTTACTGTAGAATGATAACGAATAATGTATTAACAGGAATCAAAATAAAGGTGTTTGGAAGTGAAAGTTATGTGTATCTTGATAGAGCAAATAATAAATCATGAAGAAATGTATTTTTTAATAAATTGAGTTCACAAATAAAAAATAATTCAATAAAACATATTTGCTTTTAATTATTTTTTTAATAAAGTATAACGAAAAATGTAAAACAAGCTGAAGAATTTTTTGTTTTTAATTATTATAAACTAGCAGTATAACACGACATTGCTCGGGAGTAATGAAAGCTTTAAAACTAATCCATGCTCCTAGAGCTCAGACTCTTTGGACGTTGCCACGAAAGACTAAAAAGCAATCGTTGTTTCCAATTAAAGCGAAACCGTAGACTGAAAGAAAAATCAATGGATGTAAGTCAAATTTTGATTTCCTGTTATCGATATCAAATAAGCTTTTTTGTGGTAAACTGAATTTTGAAGGCTAAATAAGTCCTCTGAGTAAATGGTATCTTGGCTGAGTCTAAGAACTGCAATTATATCTACTTAGAGCCGAACCTGAATCAAAAACGAAAATAAAAAACCTGAAAAAATTACAGACAGATAAACAGACACACACACAAACGTCTTGCCTTATATATATATATATATATATATATATATATATATATATATATATATTATCGATTTTCTGCACTATTGTAAAAACTGTCATCTTGAAACTTCTGCATATCGTTTCTTATGTCTTTGTCTATCAGTTGATCAAATTTAATTAAAATCAGACCACTCCTTCTATAACCCGATTTTTTCGATTATCGATTTTCGATATTTATCGTGGGTACCTCGACACAAAACCTAGCTAAGAACACTCGCAGACGCTTATAGTAAAACTGTGTAAATTTTCAAGAAAATCGGTTCAGCCGTTTCGGAGTCTATAGGTAACGGACACACACACACACACACACACACACACACACATGCACACATACAAACACAAACAAATTTCCATTTATAAATAAGTTTAGATAAAGTAAGTTGTAATGACATTTATTTTTTAAAAATAAAGCGAAATTCTTAGAAATATTTTTACACAAAATAATTATTTATCATTTACTTTATTAAAGATAATTAAAACAGAAAGAACAGATTTATATTTGAAAATGTTTCATTTGATAAAAAATATAAAATGAATAAAGTTTTAAACCTTCAAAAATTACTTTAATTCGGTTATCAAAATAATTACAATTTGCCGGGGAGGGAACTGAGCTGTCCCAGTGTTGAATGTCCCAGTGTTGATTTGGCCCAGTGTTGAGTTGTTCCGGGTTTCAGTCAGATGTATTTAGTTGTTCTTTTCCGGAAAAATTGAATACACTGATCCTCTATCCATCGAAAACTATTCGTTAAGCATGGCCAGTTAACAATGGTCTTATATCGCCACGATTTATGTCTCCAGAGTTGCGGTGAGATCGGAGTAACTTAACCAGCGCGCAGGCCTGAGACTCTGTGCAGCACGGACCACACGTCCCCGCCCTTGATCGAACTTTGATCGAACCGACATGGGAATATAAAGAAATTACATTCTGGGCAAGTATGGCGACAGGAATTCTTTGATTATTTAATAATTTCGGTTTTGAATAATATTGTGCTTTTATTTAAATTTTTTCTGAAATAAATAAATCAAACAAAATTTACACGTGCCATCGTGTTGATTATAACTAAAATGTTGAATTTCATTGTTTGAAATAAAAATTCAAACAGCTGCTGTTAAGAAATGTTTTTTTTATTTTACAGATTTGATTTCAATATATCTATAACAGATTTAGAAAGAGCTTTTCTCACGTACAGTATGAGGTAACAATAGAATCTTTACTTTTATTCTCCAGTTTCTTCCTTTCATACCATATCAACTACGAACTATGGTTTAAGTAGTAGAACTTGTATCTAGAATAAACATAGTTATCTTCAAAAAATGTTGATGCAATATTCCCGAATTTGCTGGGAAAGGATTCGAAAATTTGTAAACCTAAAAAATGATGTAATCGAGAAGAAGAAGAAAAGAAATGGTGTCATTAAAAATATCGTTACTTCATCGGTTCAACCAAGGGAATGATATAAACCCAACTCGAAATGTGGAGGCAGAAGTAAGCTCATTGGTTAGAGATTTGATTTGTATAGACACCCCGGGTCCATCACGCACCTCCCAAGAGAATTTGGGACAAGCATAAGAATCAAAACCCGAGAGAGCCACAGCAGTTGTTGCTGCCGAGCTAAAAAAAAGCAAATTTACCACCGCACTTCCGTAAGGCTTCGGTGAAAAGCCCTGATAATACTTTTTAAAACTTGGAAACTTGAAAGTTCCGATTATTCTTAAACAAAAACTTTCGCTCCGTTGTGAGAATAGAAATTCGACGACTGTTATATTCTGTTTCTGTTTGCTATTATTTTTTTCATATATATAAAGACTCTTTCCTCAACTTATTCAGGCGTTATCGATTTTTTTTTCTTTGGTGCCGTGTTTTTTTATTAACCAAATGTACGCGCGCGTCTGTCCTGGTTCGACGTGGTAAAGATACAGCTTGCAAGATTTCGGTGTGCCTTTCTTGGATCAGAATTCACAGCATGGGCAAGGGGGAGGGTCGTTATAATAGACGACTTTAAGACCAGCTACTGCGTCGAAGCCATCGGACGACTATCGACCCGAGAAAAAAAGAAAAGAAAATATTATTACAATTAAAAATATTTACACTATTTACATTACTCGGACTATTGCTATCTTTGTTGCCATTCCTTGTCCTTAAGGACACATGACCCAGTGAATATAGGCGTTGGGTAGTTCCAGTGACTTCACCCAAAAAGTTGTGAGTTCAATACCAGGCTACAGCAGTGGTGAACAAGTAACTTCGACAGTCCAGTTAGAGGGAGATAACTCAAGAAAACCAAAAGAGGCTTTGCATGAATGAGAATCATATATCCCAGTGATCGTAATAAAGAGTTCGCTTCAAAATTCCTAGCACCCGAAGAAGGCCGGAACGTACAACGGATGTGAGGCAGAGGATATCGGTTCGGAACGAGAACTCAGGGAGCCGAGTTCGAATTCCAGTTGAACTTGTTGCATTCACTTACATGCAAACAAACTTGGTATCCATCTCTTTTCTCCTGTTATAGGTTTATTATTATCTATTACAGAATAATGTCTCTTTCGAGACATGATCGCCCAAGCGTGTATCACGTATGGCTTGACTTACTGATTGATTACCTCATCTCAGAAATATAGACAAAATAAAAATATTGGATTGAATTTAAATAACCTAGAAAGTATTGATAGGTTGTAAAAAATCAGTCGATTAACTGTTCATACGTTAGATTCAATTTGTAATATTCTGAACAATTTTCTCATTTTCTGTTACGCCCAAGCGTTTATGGCTTGACTTACTAACTCACTACCTCATCTCAGAAATATAGACAAAATAAAAATATTAATTAGGATTTAAATAACCTAGAAAGTATTGATAGGCTGTAAAAAATCAGTCGATTAACTGTTCATGCGCTAGATTTAATTTGTAATATTCTGAACTGATTTTCCCATTTTCTGTTACACGTGCAAGACACATTATTTTACATATTGACAAAAGTTCCGGATGCAAATTTTAAGCGGCTGTCAGCTTTGAATTATCCTTATCCTTTCATATAAAATTCCTTTTCTTCTTATCTGGCCTTTATGTTACCTATTTCACATTTTTATCCTCGTTTGAAGTTTCTGCTTTTCAAATCATCCTAATCTCGTTTTCATCCTTTTGTCGTTTGCTTCATACATTTTTTACGCGTCTCGCTCATACGATGTTTTATATTTATTTATTTTAATTTCGTTTCGTCTCGTCTTATATTGTTTTTTTTTCTTTTTTACTCGATTTATTTTCAGATGATTGCCTCAATATTTTCAATGACATTCACCGAATTTCGATAAATGAGAGGGAACAAGGGACCTTTAACCACACCCACTATAATAGCGGCAATAAGAGAATGACATATTTCAGAGGTCGGGAATAAATATGTCGCTGAAGACAGATACGCGCGTTCGAGTGCGCGTGCGCACGAAAGAGAGAAAACTGTTGACAAGGTAAATTAAATGGCGAATCATCGGTGTTTAAGTCTTTCGATGATGCCTTCTTTCAGATTCTATAGGTTTCTACTCTGTCTTCTCTGTTGAAAATCACTCTGTACCCATCCTAATAACAGAACATTAGGTTGGCGCTAGTCCGAATGATGAGTAATCATGAAAAGGTATTTATTATAGATTGAGCAGCTGGACCTTAATTTGTTGAGTAAAATATTTTCTCTAAATATATTGTTGGGGGAGAAGTTCTGTCGGGTTTTAACTCAATTTCCTTTGCATCTAGATTTTATTTGTGATTTTATTTGTATAAGTCAATTAAATACCATAACTGATACATGCTTGGACAATCATGTCTTGAAAGAGACATGAATAATTGGGCAGAAGATTTTTCTGCACAACATTGCTATTGCTTTTTACGGTATACTGGTTACATACAAAGGCTTTTGAACACAATCTGTCCTGCTACTCAACCCATAGCTGAAGAGAGAATTGATGGATTATATTATTATATTAATAAGTCGAATTAATGGAGGACCAGCTTAGTACTTTATAACAAAAGAAGACTGATACCCCGCTTTATGTTTAGTAAAAGTATTAATTTTGTTTCCAACTATTATATTCAGTCAGTTAAGTGTCATACGTGATACACGCTTGAGCGATCATGTCTCGAAAGAGACATGACTGACTGGGCAGAAGATTATCCCGCGGTAGGTCGCCATTGCTTTCTGCGGTAGACTGGCTGCCGACCAAGGCTATAGAACCCAATCTGTTCTATTATTTGACTCATAGCTAGATGCGGAAGATATAGATTATATTATTAAGTAGTAAATAGTGGGGCATCAGTTTATTACTTCATAACAATATAAAACCGATCCCCCACCTTATGACCAGAAAATGCCTTAATGATGTTTTCAGTTATTATATTCAGTCAGCCAGTTAAGTGCCATACGTAATATACGCTTGGACGATCATGTCTCTAAAGACTGACTGAGAAGAAGAATTCTCTAGCGGTAGATTGCCGTTGGTCATCAGCAAAAAGGATAGCCCAATATGCCAAAAAAAGGGTGGGGGATACTAGAATCAAGCACGTACAACAATTTAAATACCTGGGAAGTGCTATAACAGAAGACGGAAAATGCGACACAGTGATCCCAATACGAATTAGCATGGCGAAGGAAGCATTCCAGAAGTTGAGTAAAGTATTAAGAAATAGGACAATTTCGCTAGAAACAAAGAAGAGAGAACTGGATTGCTATGTGATGTCTGTTCTTCAACATGGCAGTGAATGCTGGACAATATCATCAAAGATGAAGGAAAAACTTGAAGCAACTGAAATGTGGTTCTACAGAAGGATGCTACGAATATCATGGATCGAGTATGTGAGCAATGATGAGGCTTTGTAAATGATGGAAACGAAAAGAAAACTAATACTGAGCATCAGGAAGAGACATCTAAAGTTCCTTGGACATGCAGTGAGGAAGAAGGGCCTGGAGAACCTGATACTAAGGGGCCAGATAGAGAAAAAAAGAGACAGAGGAGGACTACGTTCATTTATCCGATTTTCTTTTCTGTGACATGATTCTCCACATTTTCCTGTTCCTTGAAGATCTTAATTTTTGTTGGTTTATATCTCTCAACCCTGATATAGCATCCATTTACTCAAACACAGCAAGTACGTCACGCGCTGCTTTCCTTTGTTCTTCATTTCCTCAATCTGTCCCGTGGGTATCAAATTCTCTAAGCCCTCCTTCCTCTCACTTCCTCGGCTCTCAGTGTTGCAATTTTCGTCCTATGTTAGAACATTTCTCAGATATTTAACCTTTTGTACTTTTTGATTTTAGTATCCCTGATTTGTAATGTAGATTTTGGGCTTACCCTTTTGCTGACAACCTTGATTTCTGTCTTCTGGGAGCTTATACCTTTGCCCATTCTTCCTTATTAATATCATTAGAAGCTTTTGTAGTTTCATTTCCGTGTTTGCTATCAACAGTGTGTCATCAAAACCAGAATTCTAATCTAAAATCTCTTATCAGATAAGCTTCGTTATATGAAAACATTCAATTTTTTTTTAATCATTTCACCCCGAGCAAGGCGGAAATGCCACTGATGTGCAGGGGGCTACATAAATATAAAAAGATTAATTAGAAAAGAGTGAGGAGTACAAACTAGTTAGAAAGGAGCGATAGAAAGCCGAGAAAGCAGGTGCGATTACAGGTACATAGGTGGGGAGAAAGAGAAGGTTATACGGGGGTGGGGAGAGAGCTAGAGTCCAGTGCTTAGTAGATGACTATTGACTTTGCATTTAAATTTCTGGAGGTTGTAGCCGACAGGAAAGCAAGAATACGGGAGCGAGTTCCACAGGCGGGAAGTGCGAGAGAAGAAGCTGCAGGAGTAGAATTGTCGTCTGCATTTGGCTAACCTGACTGTGAATGGGTGGGACCTAGTTGCCAGTCTGGTTGCACGAGTAAACACCTGTTGAGGAGGCACCAGTGACTTAAGTTCGTCCGCGAAAAAGCCATGAAAGTACTTATAGAACAGAAAAAGAGAGGCCACATTTCGACGATGGGAAAGTGGCTGCAGTCGAGCCGCCATATCAGTACCTATCACATTACAGACTCTCCTTTGGAGCCTGTCAAGAACAGTGAGGAGAACGGCAGGGGCGCCTAACCATAAATGGCAGCAGTACTCCATGAACGGCCGGATGGTTGACTTGTATATATGCAGGATGGATTAAGGCGGAAAAAACATCCTGGAACGACATAGTGACCCAACCTTCTTAGCAGTAGATTTTGCTATGGATTCAATATAGTGGTTCCATTTGAGGTCTGAGGACAGGGTAAGTCCGAGGAGGCGTAGTGTATTGCTCTCCGGGAGAATCGCTTGGTCCATGCTTATGGGAGGCAGAAGAGGTTGCCTGTAATGGTTGACAGATAACAGCTTGGTCTTAGATGAATTGAAGTTGACAAGCCACTTCTTGCCCCAGCTCACCACAGAGTGTAGATCCCGTTCAAGGTCAGCAGCGAGATTATGTCTGTCCGCCACGACAGGTTTCTTACTGGTGCGGGAGTATATGGTAGTGTCATCTGCGTAGATGCCTACTTGGGACTTGATCTCATCTGGGAGGTCGTTGATGAAAATAAGGAAGAGCGTCGGGCCCAGGATAGAGCCCTGTGGGACACCAGCATTCGTGCTGTAGGACGAAGAGGCACACCCATTCAGAACGACCTTCATTTTGCGGTTATTTAAGAAAGATTGGATTAGGTCAAGCAGGCGACCGGTAATACCATAACCCCGTAGTTTGCATAGGGGGCCAGAGTGCCAAACCCTGTCGAAAGCCTTGGAGATGTCCAGAGCAACCGCGCGAGCCTCGTCAGACTTATCAAGGGCCTGTAGCATGTACTCCGTTATGGTTGTTAACAGGTCGGCCGTGGACCTGGCAAAGCGGAAATGTTTCTTCTTCTTTTTATCAAACTTGTTCAGAAATATTTAAACTGTCAATTACAGACAAACGTCTTCTCAATAAGTAAAAATAAAACTTCCACTGAATGAAATTTGTTTTCCCATAAATCAAATCAAAGTAATGGGGTTAAATGAAAAACGAAAACATTATGACATTAGTGTAAATTATTGTAACAGTTATTCCCCTTGCTTAACAGCGATCCAATTTTACGATTAGGTGCCGTTTTGTTGTAGATACAAATTTTATTGACTTCTTCTTCTATGTGCTCTGTCCTTTCAGGACGTAGGCGATCATGGCTTTCCACGTCTCCCTATAGCCTGGTGGGTCTTAGCACGCCTTCTCCTGTTACACCATGCAACCCACGTTCTGTCATCCATTAGCTCAACCCCATAAATCTAGAATAGAAATGTATAGAAACTGGCATGGCCACAAAATGAGGGATCAGTTTATATATTGTTTATAGATATAGAACTGATCCCCCATTTTATACACACATTATAATTTCTTATAAACATTTGGCATATATATTCTTCTTCTATGTGCCCTGTCTCTTCAGGACGTGGGCGATCATGGCTTTCCACGTCTCCCTATAGCCTGGTGGGTCTTAGCACGCCTTCCCCTGTTACTCCACGCAACACTCGTTCCGTCATCCACCTGCTCAGGCCCTTCAAAGATGTTTTCCGCAGTTTTCCTCCGCCTCTTTTTCTCTCTATCTGGCCCGTTAGTATCAGGTTCTCCAGGTCCTTCTTCCTCACTGGATGTCCAAGGAACTTTAGATGTCTCTTCCTTATGCTCAGTATTAATTTCCTTTTCGTTTCCATCATTTCCAAAGCCTCATCATTATTCACATACTCAATCCATGATATTCGTAGCATCCTTCTGTAGAACCACATTTCCGTTGCTTCAAGTTTTTCCTTCGTCTTTGATGATATTGTCCAGCATTCACTGCCATATTGAAAAACTGACATCACATAGCAATCCAGTTCTCTCTTCTTTGTTCCTAGCGAAATTGTCCTGTTTCTCAATACTTTACTCAACTTCTGGAATGCTTCCTTCACCATGCTAATTCGTCTTCGGATCTCTGTGTCGCACTTTCCGTCTTCTGTTATAACACTTCCCAGTTATTTAAATTGTTGTACGTGCTTGATTCTAGTATCCCCCACCCTGTATTTGGCATATTGGGCTATCCTTTTTGCTGATGACCAACGGCAATGTACCGCTAGAGAAATCTTCTGTCCAGTCAGACTTTCGAGACATGATCGCTCAAGCGTGTATCACGTATGGCATTTAACTGACTGAATATAATAGTTAGAAACAAAATTAATACTTTTACTAAACATAAAGCGGGGTATCAGTCTTCTTTTGATATAAAGTACTAAGCTGGTCCCCCATTAATTCGACTCATTGTCGCACTTTCCGTCTTCTGTTATAAAACTTCCCAGGTATTTAAATCTTTGTACCTGCTTGATTTTAGTATCCCCCACCCTGTATTTGGCATATTTGGCTGCCCTTTTCTTGCAGTTTATTTGTAGTCCTTTCTTGTCACTCTCTTCAGATACGTTCTGTAGGAGGTCTTATAGTTTGTAGCTATCAGCACTGTATCATCTGCGTACCTTACTTTCAGTTTATATATATCTTTCTCTCTATCCCCATTCTGTCTCTTACTCTCCCTGAAAAAATTTGCTTTGCTAGATATATATACATTATGAAGTTTTGTGTAAAATTTGAAACCGTTTTATATTTACGGAATAGTAAATCCTTCCATCGAATTAAAACATTTTTTTATTAATATTCTTTCCTAAATATATTTTATCATTCTTTTTTTCTTCTTCTACTCCTTCTCTTCTCCCCTTCTATTCATTACCATCTTTATCTTTTCCTCTCCTTGTTTTTTTCTTCATCTTTTCTTCGTCTTCTTCTTTTCCTTCTCCTCTCCTTCTTTTCTTCTTCATCTTTTATTTGTCTTCTTCTCCTCCTGCTCTACCTCCTCCTCTTCTCCTTCTCTGCCTCTCCTTTTTCACATCCTTGCTTTCTTCTTCATCTCCTTCTTCTCTTCACCTTTTCGTTCCCTTCTTTTTCTTTTTATTCTCATCCTCCTCATAGTCTTCACCTTCTCTTCTCCTCCTCCTTCTTTTTCTTCTTTTTCTCCTCCTCCTCCTTGTTATCATTATTATTATTATTATCTTCTTCACCTTCTGTGTTTCTTCTCTTTTTTCTTTCTTCTTCTCCTCCTCTTCTCTTCGTCTTCCTCTTCTTCTTCTTCACACTCTCCTCGCTTTTTTCTTTTTCTTTGTTGTCGTCACTGTCTTTTTTACTGTCGAGTTTCGCTTTTTTTTTCTTTCCTAACCACTATTTCTCTTATTTTGACAAAATTGCTTTCTGTCCTTATTCATCTTTCAGGCAAATATTATACATAATAACATGGAGCCAAAAAGCAGTTTCTTTGATAAAAACCAGCAATAGACCAAATAATCCTGTTTGATTATAAACAGAATATCTACTTTAATACGAGTATCGATCAAAAATAATGTTAAAAAAAATCATTTCAAATTGTCGGTTATTTATAACGAGTTTCGTTAATCTTCGTTAATTTCCGTAACATGATGATTATCGTAAATAATCAGGCCGGTAGAAATAAATATATAATACTGTTTGATTATAAACAGAATATCTACTTAAATACGAGTATCGATCAAAAACAATGTTCAAGCAAATAATTTTAAATTGTCCGTTGTTCATGACCATTTCGTGAATCTTTATATATATATATATATATATATATATATATATATCCACAGATAAATCTGTTTCGCTGTATCACAGCTCATCAGTACGGTTAGATTCAGATTGCTTTTAACCCTGGATTGAAATCCGACCTAACCGAATTGGCGTCAGTCGGCGATTCTACCTCTGAGCTATGGGCGCTCGGTAGAAGAAGGCAGATTTTTTATCGCGTATATTATCATTATACACACCCAACAGCTGAGAGTGTTCTAATTCATTACTGAATGAACGATGCGTATTTCTAGAGTAGCTACTGTTTCAAAGTCTACCATTCTTCCAGAGTGCTCAATCAGGGTGTGAAATAAAGAGAGAAAGGGAGGGAGGGAGGGGCTTAAGCACGATAAAAATTTTGTATTTTGCGCAAGAAATCTATTTCAATGTTGAAAGCCTACAAGTTCTTGACTTGGGCGCTTTTGATCACCTTCTCTGGCTTGTCGCAGAACCATTTCTAGTCGATTCAAGTCAACATTTCGTAAATGGGCATCAATTCAGATGATATGCCAAATTATATTCAGTGCTTTTTTAACCCGAAACAAGACAAGCACAGATAGAAATCTGGTCCACAGAAAACTGCCGTACCCGAACTTCACTCTACATCTCATTCCTTCGGAATTCCCTTAGAAGACATAACCCGATAATCTCTCCTCATCATCTCCCGTCGGAATTCCCTTAGAAAACAAAGCCCGATCATCATATCTTTCGCCTCGGAATTCTATTAGATGACATAGCAGAATTAGACTGGAATTTTCACAAGAACAATTAAATAGTTTCATTATAAATCCTTAAGACACAATTAAATAGTCATGCTCAGATTGATATCAGAAAGACCAACTCATTTATAGATACCCGAAAAGTCTTTGATAAAACCCGAGCCAAAGAACTATTTGAATTGTTAAGAAAGCTTGATTTATGTGATAAAAATATTAGAATAATATGGAAGCTATATTGAGAGCAAAACACCCCTACATACAGATAGAAAACGAATTCAGTGCGATTCAAAAATATTGAACGAGTCGTAAGACGGAGGGGTCTTCTCCGTAAACATACAGTCATCGTAGTGAGGTGATTGTGAGAGATGTACTACCAGGAGTCGTTATTGGTAACCACAACCTCAACATTATAAGGTGAAGGTGTGCTATAGCACAATGTAGATAGCAAACACAGAAATAAAACTACAGGAACTCTTAGGTAGTGACGTAAAAGAAAGCAAGAAGCAAAGACTAAACAAAAATTTGCCAAAAAAATGAATGCATGGTACATAAGAAAAAGATTATCTTAAAATGCAAATTATAATTTAGTGATTGGAAATAGAAAAAGTATTTTTTTAATCGTATCACCCGGTAACGCTACTGATGTGCAGGGGGCTACATAAGAGTAAAAACTAGATAGGTAGAGAGTAAAGAGAAAGACGAACCAGTTAGAAAGAAGCATGAGAAGGATGGGAATACAGGTGTGATAACAGTTGCAAAGGTGGAGAGAACGGCAAATATATACAGGGTGCTGTGAAAAGAACTACAGTCAATTGTTTTAAGAGATTAAAATTGTTTAAGAGATTTAAATTCCTGGAGGTTGTAGCCGTCAGGAAAGCAAGAATATGGAAGCGGGTTCCACAGGCTGGAAGTGCGAGAAAAGAAGCTGCGAGAGTAGAATTGTCGTCTGCATTTGGTAGATCTAACTGTGAATGGGTGGGACCCAATTGTCAGTCTAGTTGTTCAGGGGCACCAGGGACTTTTCGTTTGAGCAGAAGCTATGAAAGTATTTATAGAACAGACAGGGAGAAGCCACATTCCGTCGGTGGGGAAGTGGCTGGAGTCGAGCAGCCAGGTTAGTACCTATCACATTACTGATTCTCCATTGAAATGAGATCAGACAAAAGAACTAAGCATCAGTTGCTTGAAGATGCAATGTATGTATAGCGAAGAAAACGGCGACTTACTTCGTCAAACCAAGCGACAGCGCGTCGCGTTAATACTACGACGTAAAATGCGGCGAAAAAGAAAATTACAGACCCAAAACAAGTCCGCCGCAGGAGTCGCTATGGGAGTGTATGCAGATCTTTGGTGTCCTCTCTGTGTTGTCGGCCAATGGAAAAAATTGATCGGCCGATAAAAGCAGTCGTTCTCGAAGCGAAGAGGGGGTTTAACTGGTTAGGTGGATAGCAGTTGGCGAGATTGGACCGGCGAGTTGAATTGTCAGCATTTTTCTTTTTCTAGCCCGAAATTTGAGCAATTTGCGAGAGAATATTTCCTACAATTTCATAAAATGTTTTGTTATATTTTCAAAAATTTGTTTATAACCATATCACCTCAAGCGAGGAATTTTGCTGCCACTGTTTTGCAGAGGGTTACATAGGAGGAAAGTTAAGAGAAAGAGTGACAGAAAAAAATTCTATTGAAATTGTATCCTTGTCCGCTTGTGTGGTATCATCGGTTTGAAAACATACTACATCCGGCAGCAAGGCCACTGATCGAGAGGTTTTAAGGAGCGTAGAACAATCTCTTAATTTCTGTTGTTCACAGATCTGCACTGATGCGGGGTAGCTAAAACTTCAACTAATAAGGTCACAAGTATAAACTTATATTTTTGTAATAAAAATACCGCCAATGTAAATAAAAAATATCTTCTTGTATTTCACTGAATGTTCGATAATCTCTTCACAGGTAACAGAAATATATTTTCAATAAGGTATTGAGAATGTGGGATGCGCGTTGTGGTGCGCTGGATATCGGCTCGAAACGAGAAATCGGAGAGCCGAGTTCGAATTCCAGCCGAATTCATTGCATTCACTTACGCGCAAATACCCTTGGGAAAGGTATTAATCCGCCTATTCCTTCCAGTTATGGGTTAAATAACAGGACAGATTGTGTTCTATAGCCTTGGTCGGCAATCAGTCTACCGCAGAAAGCAATGGCAACCTACTGCGAGATAATATTCTGCCCAGTCAGTCACGTCTCTGTCGAGACATGATCGCCCAAGCGTGTATCACGTACGGCACTTAACTGACTGACTGAATATAACAGCTGGAATAATGATTAAGGCTTATATTGATCGTAAAATGGGGGATCAGTTTATTACTTCATAACAATAGGAAACCGATCCCCCACTAATTACTACATAATAATATAATAGATTTCTTTTCCCTTTAGCTATGAGTCAAATAACAGGACAGATTGGGTTCTATAGCCTTGGTCGGCAACCAGTCTACCGCAGAAAGCAAAGGCAACGTACTGCAGGATAATCTTCTGCCCAGTCAGTCATGTCTCGAAAAAGACATGATCGCTCAAGCGTGTATCACCTATGGCACTCAACTGACTGACTGATTGAGAATACTGCGCCTCCTTGACCTAACCCTAACCCCAGCCGACACCAAATGACTACATTGAATCCAGAGCTAAATCTGCTGCTAGGAAAGTTGGTACCCTGAGGAGAGCCAGTCAGCTTTTCTCGTCTGAATCCATCTTGCGCATACAGTGTAACCCTGATATAAGAGAGTTGTCGGGATCTGATATGAATTATCTTATATCCGGGTTTGCTTTATATATTACCACAGGCTCTAATTTGGAGCCCGGATAAAATATCTCTTATATCCAGGTTTTCTCTTATACCCGGGTTTGCTTAATATACATTACCACAGGCTCTAATTTGGGGCCCGGATAAAATATCTCTTATATCCAGGTTTCTCTTATACCCGGGTTTGCTTTATATACATTACCACAGGCTCTAATTTGGGACCGGACAAATATCTCTTATATCTGAGTTTCTCTTATATATGGGTTTCTCTTATGCCAGGCGCTCTTATATCCGGGTTATACTGATAAATCTACCATCCGCGCGTGCATTGAATATGGCTGCCAAAATTTGGTCAAGTGCCGCTGCTAGTCATTTTGGTCTTCTTTACAAAATCCAATGAAGAATCTGTAATGTATTGATTCCGACCTGGTAGCTCAACTCCAGTCACTTTCTTGCCAACGTAATGTATCTTTCCCCTGTCTATTCTACAAATACAAGGTAAACAAAAAGTTCTGTCCGTTTTTAAAGAAAAAAAAAAGAAAACGCTTCACAGTATGTGTAACTTATATTTAGTCTTCCAAGTAATCGCCATCGGCATCCAGCACCTTCTGCCAACGTTTCTCCAGCTGTTCAATGCCCTTGCGGTAGGACTCGTTAGTAGGGGTTGACGTGAAAAGTCCGAGAGGGCTTTGCGCAAGTCTGCTTCATTGTTGAAGGATTTCCCACGAAGATGATTCTCCAGGGAACGAAAGATGTAGTAATCGGATGGCGCAAGGCCAGGGAAATAAGGTGGATGGCACAAAGTCTTCCACCCAAGTTGCTGTATGGTATCACTGACCACTCGCGCAACATGCGGCCTGGCGTTGTCATGGAGGAAAACCACACCTTTGCGATTCACAAGTGCTCGCTCCTTCTGGTGCAATGCCTCTTGCGCAAGTTTCAATTGCTGCGAGTATAGGTCTCTAGTGACCGTTGGTAGCAATTCATAATGAACCACTTGACGACCTGTCCACCAGACACAAAGCATAATCTTGCGTAGGTGCATAGGCGGTCTTGCGGTGTGAGGGACAGAATCCTGAGTAGAAAACCAATGTCTGGAACGCTTGGGAGTTTTGTACAAAACCCACTTTTCATCACTGCTTGGGACGATATGATTATAAAAAAATTATACTATTATAATGTGGATATAAAGTGGGAGATCAATGCTACATTACAATAAATATATAAACTGATCCCTTACTTTATGGTCACAGTCGTCCTTCTCTTACACATTTCCTGACACCCCGTGTAACCTGTTACTATTTCTCATAACTTTCCTCCCATGTAACCCCCTGCAAAATAGTGGCAGTAAAATGTCTTGCTTAGGGCGATATGATTATAAAAAAAAATTATACTATAATAATGTGGATATAAAGTGGGGGAGCAATGCTACATTACAATAAATATGTAAACTGATCTCTTACTTTAGAACCACAGTCATCCTTCTCTTACCCATTTCCTGACATCCCCTATAACCTATTACTCTTTCTGATAACTTTCCTCATATGTAACCCCCTGCAAAACAGTGACAGTAAAATGCATTGCTTGGGGCGATCTGATTATAAACAAAAAAATAAAAATAAAAATAAGTTCAGACCCTGTCCAGTTTCACGTAATTACGTCATCCCCGGACAGTCACAATCAACAATTGTTGTATTTAGACAGTTGCATTTTGATGTCAACACATTCCTTTGTTTCCAGTGTTCGATTTATTCCAACTTTGACACGGCTGATGCAACACCAGATTTTGTCATTGTCTTTGACGGCTGAAAACATATTTTTTTGGCTTGCGAAAATCTAATTCATTTCTTTTCTTATTTTTTTTATTTTTGGCCTTGAACGTTGTTTCTACATTATTTCTCTTCTGATCGAACAATTTTTGACACAATACACTTTTTTTTTTATTTTCCTGCATTCCAGTTTTGATTGAAATCATTGTTTATTTTTTTTTCGGCTTTCGACAGAAATAACATTTATTTAATGTAAATATATTCTGTGGGTCACAGACTGAATTTCATTGTTTTATATTTGGTGACCTCTTTTGGAATCTACCAAATTCTTTTTCGGTATAATCATCAGCAGTATCAACGTGTTCTTCTTATTTGTGGGCTGCAGTGACTGAATAAACAGGACATAACCAAGCAGACGATCGTGGTTTCAGCTGGTATTTTACTGCTGATACGAAAGCTTCAATGTCGGCTTTAACACAGGTAGCACAAAACAGTCTATTACGCTTTTCTTTCTATCTGTTGCTTCGAGTCTCTCTTTGTTCTTTGAAAAGATTGTCCAGCATTCATTGCCATATAGAAGGATAGATATCACATAATAATATATTATTCTTTTTCTTATTTGTGGAGATTGTACAGTATTCTCTGTCATGTACGAAAACAGATTACATATCAGTCTATCATTCTTAGTGTCTGTTGCATCTTGTCTCTCCTTCATCTTTAAGGAGAATATCCAGCATTCACGACCATATAGGAAGATAGATATTGCATTGCAGTCTATAATTCTTTACTTTGTGTCTGTTGCTTCGAGTATCTTCTTCATCTTTGAGGAGATTGTCCAGCATTCGCTACCATATAGGAAGACTGATATCATATAACAATCTATCATTCTTTTCTTTGTGTCTGTGGCTTCAAGTCTCTCGTTCATCTTTGAGGAGATTGTCCAGCATTCGCTACCACATAGGAAGACTGATATCATATAACAATCTATCATTATTTGCTTTGTGCCTGTGGCTTCAAGTCTCTCGTTCATCTTTGAGGAGATTGTCCAGCATTCGCTACCACATAGGAAGACTGATATCATATAACAATCTATCATTATTTGCTTTGTGCCTGTGGCTTCAAGTCTCTCGTTCATCTTTGAGGAGATTGTCCAGCATTCGCTACCATATAGGAAGACTGATATCATATAACAGTCTATCATTCTTTTCTTTGTTTCTGTGGCTTCAAGTCTTCGTTCATCTTTGAGGAGATTGTCCTGCATTCGCTACCATATAGGAAGACTGATATCATATAACAGTCTATCATTCTTTTCTTTGTGTCTGTGGCTTCAAGTCTCTCGTTCATCTTTGAGGAGATTGTCCTGCATTCGCTACCATATAGGAAGACTGATATCATATAACAGTCTATCATTCTTTTCTTTGTGTCTGTGGCTTCAAGTCTCTCGTTCATCTTTGAGGTGATTGTCCAGCATTCGCTACCATATAGGAAGACTGATATCATATAACAATCTATCATTCTTTTCTTTGTTTCTGTGGCTTCAAGTCTTCGTTCATCTTTGAGGAGATTGTCCTGCATTCGCTACCATATAGGAAGACTGATATCATATAACAATCTATCATTCTTTTCTTTGTTTCTGTGGCTTCAAGTCTTCGTTCATCTTTGAGGAGATTGTCCTGCATTCGCTACCATATAGGAAGACTGATATCATATAACAGTCTATCATTCTTTTCTTTGTGTCTGTGGCTTCAAGTCTCTCGTTCATCTTTGAGGTGATTGTCCAGCATTCGCTACCATATAGGAAGACTGATATCATATAACAATCTATCATTCTTTTCTTTATGTCTGTGGCTTCATGTCTCTCCATCGTCTTTGAGGAGACTGTCCAGCAGTTTAAGTAGCGCATTTCACAGCGGAATGATTAAAAATATAACTTTAAAGAATACCGAGAAGAAAATCACTAAATGAGTCCCAGTCAACGCGTTGATAACATAAACGCGTTCTGCTAATAGAGGTTTCTCGTCTGATACGTGAGCGGAAAGCGATATCTGTGGGCATTCGCGTAGTTAGAGTCTCCACGAGAACAGAGTAGCAGAGAAGTACATGACTCCGGAAGGAAGTCATGAAGAGATCAATACAGAATCTTTTCAATCTGATTTACACCTGAGAAATTTTTAGTGAGCGATTGAATCGAGAAGTTTAAAGCCTGAATGCCAGGGAGATTAGTAGCATTTATAAAACCATGTCAGAATTATCAGAAGGTTGATATCTAAATGTTATCAATGAGTGCGATTATGTTGACAGAACAACTAAAAATCTCATTAGTAGTTTCGGTGAATAACATCAGATTATGTTCTCTATCTCTCCGTCAGAAACTGTAACTAAGGTCCATTCTGCATAGATGTACCAAAATTCAGAACCTGTCGAGCCGTCTTTGCAGACAGGTGTTCCCAGAAACGAATAAATGCATGTCTATAAGTGTGAACAAATATAACTTTGCAAATAGTTGAAAGTCAAAATTTTAAGTGAGATGGCAAAAGAAAAACCCTGTAGGAAACGTTGGCGGAAATGCAGATGTAATCAATCCTTATTAAAGCATCCAATTGACATTTGAATAATTTAATAAAAGTACGTATTTCAAAGGCCAAACAGAAAATTGAGAAGATTTCGTTGGAGACAAAGAAAAAAGTACTGAACTGTTATGTGATATCTGTCTTCCTATATGGCAACGAATGCTGGACAATCTCCTCAAAGATGAAAGATAGACACGAAGCAACGGACACAAAATAAAGAATGATAGATTGTTATGAGATATCTGTCTTCCTATATAGCAACGAATGGTGGACAATTTTCTCAATGATGAAAAAGGGACTCGAAGCATCAGACACCAAGAAAAGAGTAATAGACTGTGATGTGATATCTGTCTTCCGATATGGCAACGAATACTGGAAAATCTCCTCAAAGATGAAGGATAGACACGAAGCAACGGACACAAAGAAAAAATGATAGATTGTTATGTGATATCTGTCTTCCTATATAGCAACGAATGGTGGACAATTTTCTCAATGATGAAAAAGGGACTCGAAGCAACAGACACCAAGAAAAGAGTAATAGACTGTTATGTGATATCTGTCTTCCTATATGGCAACGAATGCTGAACAATCTCCTCAAAGATGAAGGAGAGACACGTAGAAACAGACAAAAAAAAAAGAATCATAGGCTGTTATGTGATATCTATCCTTCTATATGGAAGTGAATGCTGGACAATCTTCAGAGTTGAAACAGAGACTCGAAGCAACAGATTGAATTTCAAGACTAATAACTTGTTCTATGATAGCAGTCTTCCAATATAGCAGTGAATGCTGAAAAATCTCCTCAAAGATGAAGACAGAGTCGAAATAGCAGACAAAAAGAAAAGCGTAATATATCTTTCCTCCTATATGGCACCGAATCCTTGACAATCTTTTCAAAGATGAAATAGAGACTGGAAGCAACAGAAATGTGCTTCTACAGAAGGATACTGTTGGTATCATGGAGCGAATATATGAGAAACAACATGGTTTTGGAGAGAAAGCTAACGAAAAGGAAACTTATACTTGACATCATGAAGATCCGGCTGATTCTTTAGGGACACGTAATAAGGACTGGAGAACCTAATCCTCACAGGAAGGATAAAGAAAAAGAAAGACAGGGAAAAGCATCGCGAGACCTATTCGATTTGTATGGCCAAATAGATGGCAGATCAGGTTTTTGGAGGGGTAAGAAGAGAAAGGTGTTAAGATCTACAGGTTATAAGGAGCTAAGGAGGTGTGATTAATACGGATTTAAAAGTAACTCTCTTCTCTTCAATTATTACACATTTTACAATCCTTTGAGAAATCAAATTTGGACGAATAGGAAAAACATCGACCCGTTACTGAAGGAAAAATACGAAACCAAAATTTACGATTCGATGTTAAATTAATTTTCAAACTAATGAAAGGAAGCGATTTGCAAAACTGAGAGAGAAGTTAACAATCTGATAAGAAAAAATATTTTGCTTTAAAAGAAAAAAAGAGACTCGAATCAGTCAGAGATGGAAGAGAGATTAGACACGGGGAAGATGTGACAAAAGAAACTTCAATCCACTGCACCGCACATAAGGTCAAGAGATTTAAGCCACTGAACCGCACATAAGGTCAAGAGATTTAAGCCACTGAACCGCACATAAGGTCAAGAGATTTAAGCCACTGAACCGCACATAAGGTCAAGAGATTTAAGCCACTGAACCGCACATAAGGTCAAGACATTTAAGCCACTGAACCGCACATAAGGTCAAGAAATTTAAGCCACTGAACCGCACATAAGGTCAAGACATTTAAGCCACTGAACCGCACATAAGGTCACGACATACATTTGTTCTCCTTCTCCTTCTCGATTGCAATTTTCCTTTACCTCTTCATCTTTATCCTCACAAAGTCAACAAAGAAGAAGACGACAGAAACAACAACAAGATGCTTCAACTGACTCCTAAAAATGAACGTCACGATCAGTACACTTTTCCGTTATTGGTTTCTTTTTATTTTCATTTTCTCGCCGGCCGTAAAAAAGGAAAGGAACTTTATTAGTATCATGTTAATTCTGTATACACACATTCTGCTGCTTACTGCTAGAACTTTGGATTCACTTAATTATGTACTGCATTTTCTCTTTGAACATTTAACGCCTACAAATTATTCTTTTCCGTTAATACAATTCTACTTTAAACATGAAATACTTTTATTTTTCCAATCCTCAACCTTCTTATAATTCCTACAGTTCTTAAGTTGTGGAGAGTTAGGCTATGTTTGACACAAAGCCAATTTAATAAAATTTAACCTTTTTCCTACTTCACAGGGCCATGATTCCCTACGTCCTGAAAGAACACGCTACGTTGAAAGGAGAAGAAACTATCAATATTTGCAATTCCACGTGGTTAATCCAAGTATATGACTATAGGCGTGAATATAAGGAACACAGATTTGCATATTTCTAAATCATGCAAATGCCTTTGAACTTGGACAGAAACGACCAAGACTTGCTGATCAACGACAAAAGGAGTTACTTCTTGACTAAAAAATAATCGCCTAATATTTGCCTATCCAATAATCAGCTAAATCTTCATTTTCTAAAATATAAACGATAAATATTTACCTATTCTCGAATCGAATAAACGTTCTTAGATTCAATTGTAATGTGATCGATCCCGACTTGGTTGCTAGGATACAGTCGCTTTCCCACTGACGTAGCGTGGCTTCCCTGTGTCTCTTCTACAAATACTTCTGTTCCGATAAACTTAGTTCAATGGTACCCCCTATATATGAATTTCCTCGACCACAAGATTAGCAACTAGGTCCCACCCTTTTACAGTAAAACCTCTGAATTGTAAACGCAAATTCTTTTCTCGCACTTTCCGCCTGTGGAATTCCCTTCTGCTTACTTGCTTTCCCGACAACTATATTCTCCAAGAATTTAAATGTAAAGTCAATAGTCATCTCCTATCTCACTAACTTACATCCTCTCTCTCTCATGCTTTTTTCTCCGTTCACCCCACTCTGATCAGTATTCTATTCCTTCTCGTACTCTCTTTTTGACACACCCTGTAGCCTGTCACTGTCTGTTATAACTTTCCTCCTATGTAACTCCCTGCACAACAGTGCTTGGGGAGATATAATTATAAAAAAAATTCTATACTATTAAAATGTTAATATAAAGTGGGGGATCAATTCTACATTACAAATCAATATATAAATTGATACCTCGCTTTATGGCCACATCCATCCTCCTCTTACCCACTTCCTGACACCCTCTATAAACTGTCACTATTTGTTAGAACTTTCCTCCTATGTATCCCCTTGCACGACAGTGGCAGTAAAATGCCTTGCTTGGGGCGATATGATTATAAAAAGAAAAAGTCTATACTATTAAAATGTTAATATAAAGAGGGGGATCAATTCTACATTACAATCAACATATAAATTGATCCCTCACTTTTTGGTCACATCCATCATCCTCTTACCCACGTCATGACACCCTCTATAAACTGTCACTATTTTTAGAACTTTCCTCCTATGTATCCCCTTGCACAACAGTGGTAGTAAAATGCCTTGCTTGGGGCGATATGATTATAAAAAGAAACTGTCTATACTATTAAAATGTTAATATAAAGTGGGGGATCAATTCTACATTACAATCAATATATAAATTGATCCCTCATTTTATGGTCACATCCATTCTCCTCTTACCCTCTTCCTAAAACCATTTATAAACTGTCACTATTTCTTTCCTCCTATGTAACCTTTTGCACAACAGTGGCAGTAAAATGCCTTGCTTGTGGCGATATGATTATAAAAAAAAAATACAAACGACCAATATTTATCTCTCTACGAGCCAAGTAAACGTTTTTAGATTAGTGGATCGAGTAAAATAAAAACAGCCAATCTATCTTTCAAGCAAGTAAATATTAATAAATTCACTAGAAACAATCAATATTTGCTAATCCACGTTGTTAATATGAGTAAATAATTCTAGACTTAAATATAAATGACAAATATTTGCGTAGGCGCATGTCAGAGAGGGTTTTAGGAGAGATACCAAGAAAAAGGCATTCCACCGCCACTATAGCGCAGGGGGTTACATAGGGTCGAGGGAGTGATGGGAAAGGATGGTTAGATATAGGAAATGTTAGGAGGGATATAGAGAGGATACCGAGAATGAGGGTTGGTTAGATGGTGAGAGTGTTTGAGAGAATAGATGCAAGTTAGCTTGTTAGGAGGCGTCTATTGACCTTACATTTAAACTCCTGGAGATTGTAGCCGTCGGGGAAGCAATCGTTTGGAAGAGAATTCCACAGTCGGGAAGTGCGAGGAAAGAAACTGTTGGAGTAGAAGTTACGGCTGCATTTTATCAGTTTCACTGTAAAAGGGTGGGATCTAGTTGCTAATCTAGTATCTCGTTCAAATTCGTATTTAGGGGGCACTAGTGATCTAAGTTCATCGGAGCAGAAGCCGTGAAAGTATTTATAGAAAAGACACAGGGAAGCCACGTCGCGCCGGTGGGATTGAGACTGCAGGCGGTCTGCCAAGTCGGTATCTATCACATTACAGACCCTCCTCTGAACCTTATCGAGAAGCCCGAGGAGAACAGCAGAAGCACCCGACCAGATATGGCAGCAGTATTCAATGCACGGGCGGATGGTAGATTTATAAATGTACAGGATAGATTCAGACGGAAAAAACTTCCGGGCCCTACACAGAGAACCGACTTTCATAGCAGCGGATTTAGCAATGGATTCGATATAGTCATTCCATTTGATATGTCTCTTTCGAGACATGATCACCCAAAGCGTGTATCACGTATGGTACTTAACTGACTGGCTGAATATAATAGTTGAAAACATGATTAAGCGCTTTAATCAGCATAAAGTGGGGGATAAGTTTTACATTGTTATGAAGTAATAAACTGACACCCCACTAATTACTACTTACTAATATAATACATCTCTTCCCCATCTAGCTATGACTCAAATAGCAGGACAGATTGGGTTCTATAGCCTTGGCTGGCAACCAGTCTATCGCAGAAAGCAATGGCAACCTACTGCGGGATAATCTTCTGCCCAGTCAGTCATGTTTGTTTCGAGACATGATCGCCCAAGCGTGTATCACGTATGGCACTTAACTGACTGATTGAATATAATAGTTGGAATAATGATTAAGGCTTATATTGGTCATAAAGTGGGGGATCAGTTTATTACTTCATAACAATAGGAAACCGACCCCCCACTAATTACTACATAATAATATAATAGATTTCTTTTCCCTTTAGCTATGAGTCAAATAACAGGACAGATTGGGTTCTATAGCCTTGGCTGGCAACCAGTCTACCGCAGAAAGCAATGTCAACCTACTGCGGGTTAATCTTCTGCCCAGTCAGTCATGTCTCTTTCGAGACATGATCGCCCAAAGCTTGTATCATGTATGGCAATTAACTGACTGACCAAGAGAAAAATAATATTAGCGTCAAGGGTTAGGGATGGGAGCATAAATCCATGATCGCCTACATCATGAAAGGACACGGCACATAAAGAAGAAGGGTGGCTTCTTACTGGCTGATTATTGATTTTGTATATTCTGCAGATATTCCGAATATTCTTTTTAGAATCATAAAATAATTCCGCTTGTTTCTTCCTTAGTTACTTTGTTCCTCCGTCCGTTACGACACTGAAGAAAGATAACACACTTACTCTCTACACAAGCTTTTCCTTCCCCTCTATCTATTTATAATCTATAAACGCTACTCTCTTTCCCAAACGGAAGGGTAGTAAAGAGTGAGAGAGTAGGAGGAGAGAGCCTATAACATTACCGTAGCAGTAGCAGCTTAAGCTGGTGATTATAGCAGTAATTGTGTGTGTGTGTGTGTGTGTGTGTGTGTGTGTGTGTGTGTGTGTACTGTACAATATAGTAAAAGTACGTAGGTTTGTTGTCGTATCCCGTGACCTAATAACGAAATTTCTGGCCTCTACACCAGAGGCCATTACTCAGTTAATCTTTTCGCTTTACAATGGACACAGGAGCCATGATTTTTCAGTAATAAAAAAAAAAACATTTTCTCTTTCAAAATCTCTCACAAAATAGCGTACAATATTTTGGTTATGGTCTGTGCATACGCCGCTCAATATGATATAAGATTTCAGTAAAGTAGCTTCTATGGACATTACTCTTATAGACATTTTAATAAAATTACACTCTTTGTTATCGTTATTTTATTATCCAATACCTTTATGTTTGAAGACGTTATCATCATTTGTAGTATGACAAAGTAAGATTTTTCCAGGAAATCATAATTATCCTTCCGTGGAAATTACACGGGTTCCGCTAGTGACTTTATTATTTTTTGGTAATTTTATTTTATTTTTTTTCCGCGTGGATCATGACTAAATTATTTTACCTAATCCAATCAGGATCTTTCTTTAACAGAATCATCTGTTCCTATTTAAATTTTTATACTTTTCTTGAAAGTAAAATCAACTTTATAATACAGATAAATCCATATTTGATGCTTTTTCATTTCTATATATCTCAAGATTCATTAAAATATCTAAAGAAGAATCTGCTATGTTACTGATCCTGACCTGCCATCTCCGTTTCAGTCACTGTTCAACCACCGTAATGTAGCTTTTTTGTGTCTTTTCTATAAATATTCTCATGGTAATTGTTGAAACTACATGAATTTAGTTGGCAAATAGTTATCATCATTTTACTGCTGAAATAGTTACATATAACTCTAAGTCTTATTCCAATAGTTTCTTCTAGCAATAATCGAATGCTGAACCCCTCTGAAATTTTGCTTTTCTGCCACCTACAATCTTCTAAATTTCACAAAGTAATCTAATCTAAATCATATAATTGTGTATTTGAAAATCGTTCCCTCTTTTATACAGGGTTCTTTGAAGATGAAAGACAAGGCATTATAATTAAAACTTTTATTTATTTTTCTTGCATACTTAGACATGGTGTGCAAGAAATTTCTAAATGATCTTTGTGTAATATATTACCTTGAACGTCAGAGGTAATCAACAGGTACACCCGGCCTTAGAGGAGATGAACAAAAGACACGTGTAGTTGACAGATATATCCGGTCGTGGATGATATCAACATGCAACAACAAAAGAAAAAACCGCAAACAGAAAACAACTGGCTAGAAAGACGATGGCCGGCATAAATATGACTTACAGATACATCCAGCCATAAATAAATATTAGGTTGTGCCAAAAGCTCTTAAACACTTGCAAAAAATTGAAAGTTTACTCGCCAAGTAATCTAAGGTTACCAGAAAACACTTGCAAAAAATTGAAATTTTACTCGCAAAAACAAAAATTATTGCTCATAATAAAGACCATCATTTTCCAAGATCTTCTGACAAGCTTTCGGATCTGGTCAAAGTACCATTCAGCCGGCTTCGAATCAAAGAATTCTCGACACGCTTCCTCGACTTCCACAAACGAGTCAAATCGGCGGCCACTCAGAAAGTGTTGCATTAAGCGGAAAAGCACGTAATCTGATGGAGCACAGTCAGGACTGTAGGCTGGATGTGGCAGAACCTCAACACCGTCCATCTCTTCAAACTTGTCTTTGGTCTTCTTGGCGGTGTGTGGCTTGGCATTGTCCTGCTGCATCAAAGCGCATTTTCGGTTGATCAGAGCCGGGTATTTTTGCGTCAACTTTTCGTAGACCCGCTCAAGTTGCTGACAGTAAAGTTCGGCACTGATGTCACGACCATTCGGAACCAATTCAAAATGCACGATTCCTTCAAAGTCTCACCAAGCGCACAACATGACTTTCTTGCCGAATCGATCTTATTTTGGAACCGACGGTGTCTCTTGCTCTTTCTGAACCCATTGCTGGTCTCGATTGGGCTGGACCAGATAGACCCATTTCGCAAGGGTTTACGAACTTTTGGGACAACTTAATAATATAAATCATTAAAAATACTTAATGTAACGAGTTATTAAATGAGGTGAAGTTTTTAGGACGTTGACAAAAGCTAAGATTATGAGAATGAGGCGGACAGATAATGATTAAGAAATGAATACAATATGGGAACCATTAATATGGAGTGCTAGAGAAAATCATTAGCATAAAAAATGATAAGATGAGCTCTGGTACAAAAAAATGTTTACTGAAAAAATTAAGCTTATGTCTTCAAGGAAACATGGCCCAGTGGATATAGATGTTGGTTGGTTCTAGTGACTTGACCCAAAGAGTTGTGAGTTCAATACCAGGCTACAGCAGTGGTGAACAAATAACTTACAAAGTTGAGTTAAAGAGAGATAACTACATATTTATTGGAAGTGGCATTGCACATGGAATGAGAATGATATGCCTCATTCTCTTAAAGTGTTTGGTTTGAAATTCTTAGTACAACATGACAGTAAAGATGAGGACAGCAGTTTGAACACCGTAGATAATGTAAATGGAATTTTACCATGAAAATGCCTTGGAATTGGAAAGTTTGAGATTGTGATGTTTAGAAAAGCATCCACAAAGAAATTCGTTCCACGATGTAAGAATTCTGTAGAAAATATCTGGGCGAAACCTTCTCGTTATAATTGGGAGAAATGTGGCTGTTTCGACACCGTTGACGTAGCAAAGCATTTTCTAGCTATAAATATCTACTATTGATGGATCAGTTAAGTGCCATACGTGATACACGCTTGGGCGATCATGTCTCGGAAGAGACATGACTGACTGGGCAGAAGATTATCCCGCAGTAGTTTGCCATTGCTTTCTGCGGTAGACTGGTTGCCGACCAAGGCTATAGAACCCAATCTGTCCTATTATTTAACCCATAACTGGAGGGAAGAGACGGATTAATACCTTTCCCAAGGGTATTTGCGCGTAAGTGAATGCATGGAATTCAACTGGAATTCGAACTCGGCTGCCCGATTTCTCGTTCCGAGCCGATATCCACTGCGCCACGACAGCGTATTCGGCTTTTATATGTCGTTCTTTCAATTTACTAATTCTATTTAGTCGTTAAAAGGGAAACGTGTTTCTTTACGGTCTAATTCTTTTAACCATTTCTTGAAATCTATATTAGAGGGCTACCAAAATGCAACAGCTGACAAGTTGCTCCCAACACTTGCACTTCCTCTTACGACTTCTATATACCGTGTCTCTTCAGGAAGTAGGCGATCATGGTCCTCCACATCTCTCTATCCCTAGCTATTAACACTCTTTCTGTTTTTGAACTCAACTCCTTCTACTTAGTTCTATCAAATTTGTCACGCGCTGCATTCCCTTGTCTCTTCATCTCTCTTGACATCAGAATCTCCAAGCTGTCTTTTTCCTCTATATAACCTAGAAACTTAAGCTGTATTTTCCTGTTGTTAAATGTCAGTTTCCTTTTCGTGTCTATCCTCCCCAAAACTTAAACCTTACTCACATTTCCTGTACATAGTATCCTCAGCATCCTTCTGTAGAACCACATTTTAATTGCTTCAAGTCTTTTCTTCATCTTTGATGAGATTTTCAAGAATTCGCTTCTATATTAAAGAACAGACATCACATAACAACCCAGTACTCTCTTCTTTGTTTCCATTAGAATCTTATTGTCTCTATTCAGATTCTGAAATGCATCATTAACCATGCCAATACGCCTTCAGATCTCAATGTTGCACTTTCCGCCCACTGTTTCGACTCTTCCCGCATATTTAAATTTTTGTACCTGCTTGATTTTAGTATCCCCAAAATGCAGTTAGCATTTTGTGCTCCTCATTTTACTGATTGCATGCATTCAGTTTTCTTATACTACCGGTTTAAATTTTATCAAGTGCTTCTTTCTTGTAGTTGTGTTTAAAAATCAGTCAGTCAGTTAAGTGCCATACTTGATACACGCTTGGGCGATCATGTCTCGAAAGATATTGGGTAGAATATTGTCCCGCAGCAGGTTGCCATTTCTTTCTGCAGTGGACTGGTTGCCAGCCAAAACTATATAACCCAATGTGTCCTGTTATTTGACTCATAGATAGAGGGGGAAGAGATATATTATTAAGTAGTAATTAGTCGGGGACCAGTTTATTAATTCATAACAATATAAAACTGATCCCAAATGTAGAAGCCTTAATCATGTCTCCGCTATTATAATCAGTCAGTCAAGTGTAGACGTGATACACACTTTGGGCGATCATGTTTCGAAAGAGTAGGTTGCCATTGCTTTAAACCTCATCATTGCTCACATACTCGATCCATGATATTTGCAGCATCCTTCTGTAAAACCACATTTGAGTTACTTCAAGTTTTTCCTTCATCTTTGATGATATTGTCCAGCATTCACTGCCATATTGAAGAACCGACATCACATAGCAATCCAGTACTCTCTTCTTTGTTTCTAGCGAAATTGTCCTGTTTCTTAATACTCTTCTCGGCTCCTGGAATGCTTCCTTCGCCATGCCAATTCTAATTCGGATCTCTGTGTCGCACTTTCCGTCTTTATCACAATTTCCCGTTATTTAAATTTTTGTACCTGCTTGATTTTAGTATCTTCGACGTATCTTGGAATATTGGACTGCCTTTTTTACTGATGACCATACATTCAGTTTTCTTGCAGTTTATTTGTAGTCTTTTCTTGTCACTCTCTTCAGCTACCTTCTATAGAAGGTTTTATAGTTTCCTTTCTTTGTCTGCTATCAGCACTGTATCATCAGTGTATCTTAGGTTGTTTAAATTGTGGCCTCCGATGACAAATCCAGGCATAACTTCTAGGGTCCTCAAAATATTCTTGCTGTACAAGTTGAACAGATCCGGTGAAAAACTCATCCTTGTCTTACGCCCCTTTCTATCTTTGTATATCTACTCAATTCGTTACCTGTCAGTTTGCTGCCAGTAAAGATTCTCGATTACTCTTAAGTCTTTCCTAAATATGTCAAGGCTACCGAGTATCTCCATCAATTCTTTGTGGCGTATTTTGTCAGACGCTTTCGCATAATCAATAAAGCACAGGTATAAGTCCTTCTTCATTTGAATTGCCCTTTCAGAGAGCATCCTAATCGTGAATATGGCATTCCTTGTTCCAGATTCTTTGACGAAACCGCACTGTTCTTGTCCTATCCCTGGCCTGATTCTGCTTTTCGCTCTATTCATCAGGATTCGGACGATCAGTTTTGTTATATGGCTCATTAAACTGAGGGTTCTGTGGAGCGCGCACTCATTTGCTCCTGGCTTCTTAGGAAGTGCTATGAAGATAGACTTGCTGAGATCATCTGGTATTACACCATTATGATAAATTTAATTTATAATTTCTGTAATTTTCTCTATGCCGAATTCTTCCAGGGCTATCAGTAGCTCTTTGACTATGCCGTCTGGTCTAGTTGCTTTCTTTCTTTCCAGTTTGGCTATTGCAGATTTCTTTTCAGACTTTAATATTTCCGGTCCGTCCTCATCTTTGTGTATTCTTGTTGTGGAAAATATTTTTTATATATTCTTCCCATCGTTAGAGTATTTCCTTTTTCTTTAATATGATTGTTCCATCCTTAGATTTTATACATCCTGCTGAAGGCAGGTTTTTTGTCCTGTCAGTGCTTTTATTCCTTTATGCATGTCTGCTTTAATATTCCTACTCAATCTCTCTACTTCTGCACATTTGGCATTGAGCCATTTCTCTTTAGCCTGTCTGCATTTTCTCCTTATTTCCTTGTGTAGTTACCTGTACTCCATTCCATGTCTTGATACCATTTTCTGCCTCCTTTGCATCATGTCAAGAATCTCTTCAGTCATCCACTTGTTTTTTCTTCTGCGCCTGATTTTCTTTGGGGCAATGTTGCTTGCTGATGACACTATCGCTTCATTTAGTGAGTCCCATTTCGATTGACCTTTTCCAATTTGTTCTTCGTATTTAATTTTCACGCTGTTAGTGTATTCTATCTGTAGGTTGAGGTCATTTACGAGCGCTTCTTCAATCTCCTGAGTTTCACCTTTAGTTTGCAGATGACTGGGACATGATCGCTTCCACAGTCGGCGCCTGGATAGGCTTTGATTTGAACCACTGCATTTCTGAATCTGCTGTTTATGTTTACATAGTCTATCTGGGTTTTCGTGTCGCCTACTGGGCTTCTCCATGTTCATAGACGTCGTGGATGTTCTTGAAACCAGGTGTTAGTTATTACCTGGTCATTTGCCAAGCACCATTGTACTCATTTTTCTCCTCGTTCGTTGCGGATTCCTAAACCAAAGTTCCCAGTTGTCATACCTACCCTCTCCTTGCCTACTTTGGCATTCCAATCTCTTATGATGAACCTGATTTCTTGGTTTTTACATTGAGCCTTGGCATCTAGAGTGGAAGATTCAATTTCATCCTCAGTGCTTTACGTTAAGGCTATAGAACCCAATCTGTCCTCTTATTTAACCCATAACTGGAGGGGAGAGACGGATTATTACTATTCCCAAGGGTATTTGTGCGTAAGCAAATGCAATAAATTCAACTTGAATTCGAACTCGGCTCCCCGACTTTTTGTTCCGAGCCGATATCCACTGCACCACACTACAACGCACATCCTATAAACATAAACAAGTCTTTTTTGTACTTAAAATTGACTTCTGTTGAACACTGTTTCAATGACTAATTTCAAACATTTTTCAGCATAAAGTTTAGATTTGAAGACCCCCAATATTCATGAGATATTAGCAGCAAACTAAAGATTAAGAAATATTAACGAAATTCATGCAATGAGTTGTTAATGTTTTTTTTTCTGTGAAAATAGACTGATGTATCCAATCTGCGATTCGAAACCGTTGCCAAAACCATCTTTAACTGCTGCAAGATAGCGAATTTGACATGTTGCGAAAATCATACAGCTGCCCCCAAAACGTGCTCTGGCAAAGATGTGTTGATTTCTTAATTTCGTCAGTAAACAAGGCAGGATTTCTGAAAGTCTCGCACCAAAGGAATTTAATTAACCCTAGGGCAAATGAAGTATTCTGACGTTCTGTTTGCTGACTTCGTTTATTTAATTCATTCTGGTTGAAATTCATTATGCAACCTAACTGTGTATTTGCATTTTTCCGTATTATTTTTTATTTTTCCTAAATTTTATTCTATTTTTATACGTTTTTTATTGTATATTTTTTTTTCTCTTTTCTGTTTATTCATTCCACATTCTTTCGACATTCCTTGACATCTTTTTTCTTGAAGTATTTTTTCCAATTCTTATTTTGGTTTTCTGTTTCGTGTTTATATGAATTATCATTATATATAATACTATTATAATTATTATAATCGACATCATAATATTTCGATTTTTGCTATAGCCACACCAGTTACAAAATCTTCGGAAAGACCAACGGCAGGTAGATGTGTGTTTTTATGGCTACATTTCACTGTTTGTTTTTATGGCTCCTATAACGTCACTCGAATTATTCTTCTTTTATGTGCCCTGTCCTTTCAGGACGTAGGCGATCATGGCTTTCCACGTCTCCCTATCCTTGGTGGCTCTTCTCCTGTTACACCATGCAACCCCGTTCTGTCATCCACTAGCTCAAGCCCATAAATTTAGAAAAAAAGGTATAGAAAATAGCGTCGCCACAAAATGAGGGATCAGTTTATATATTGATTATAATATAGAATTGATCCCCCTATTTATACCCACATTATAACAGTTGGTTTATATATTATTCTTCTATGTGCCCTGTCCCTTCAGGACGTAGGCGATCATGGCTTTCCACGTCTCCCTATCCTTGGTGGCTCTTCTCCTGTTACACCATGCAACCCCGTTCTGTCATCCACTAGCTCAAGCCCATAAATTTAGAAAAAAAAGGTATAGAAAATAGCGTCGCCACAAAATGAGGGATCAGTTTATATATTGATTATAATATAGAATTGATCCCCCTATTTATACCCACATTATAACAGTTGGTTTATATATTCTTCTTCTATGTGCCCTGTCCCTTCAGGACGTAGGCGATCATAGCTTTCCACGTCTCCCTATCCTTGGTGGCTCTTCTCCTGTTACACCATGCAACCCCGTTCTGTCATCCACTAGCTCAAGCCCATAAATTTAGAAAAAAAAGGTATAGAAAATAGCGTCGCCACAAAATGAGGGATCAGTTTATATATTGATTATAATATAGAATTGATCCCCCTATTTATACCCACATTATAACAGTTGGTTTATATATTCTTCTTCTATGTGCCCTGTCCCTTCAGGACGTAGGCGATCATAGCTTTCCACGTCTCCCTATCCTTGGTGGCTCTTCTCCTGTTACACCATGCAACCCCGTTCTGTCATCCACTAGCTCAAGCCCATAAATTTAGAAAAAAAAGGTATAGAAAATAGCGTCGCCACAAAATGAGGGATCAGTTTATATATTGATTATAATATAGAATTGATCCCCCTATTTATACCCACATTATAACAGTTGGTTTATATATTCTTCTTCTATGTGCCCTGTCCCTTCAGGACGTAGGCGATCATAGCTTTCCACGTCTCCCTATCCTTGGTGGCTCTTCTCCTGTTACACCATGCAACCCCGTTCTGTCATCCACTAGCTCAAGCCCATAAATCTAGAATATAAATGTATAGAAAATAGCGTCGCCACAAAATGAGGGATCAGTTTATATATTGATTATAATATAGAATTGATCCCCCTATTTATACCCACATTATAACAGTTGGTTTATATATTATTCTTCTATGTGCCCTGACCATTCAGGACGTAGGCGATCATGGCTTTCCACGTCTCCCTATCCCTGGTGGCTCTTAGCACGCCTTTTCCTCTTACACCACGCAACCCCCGTTCTGTCATCCACTAGCTCAAGCCCATAAATCTAGAATATAAATGTATAGAAACTAGCATTGCCACAAAATGAGGGATCAGTTTATATGTTGATTATAATATAGAATTGATCCAAAATTTGATACCCACATTATAATTTCTGATAAACAGTTGGCATATATATTCTTCTTCTATATGCCCTGTCCCTTCAAGACGTAGGCGATCATGGTTTTCCAAGTCTCCCTATCCCTGGTGGCTCTTAGCACGCTTTTTCCTGTTACACCATGCAACCCTCGTGCCATCATCCACCTGATTAGGTCCTTCAAATATGTTATCCGTTGCTTTCTCCTGTCTCTTTTTCCCTCTATCTAGCCTGTTTGTATCAGGTTCTCCAAGCCCTCTTTCCTCATTGCATGCCACATAGACTTCCGCTGTCTCTTCCTGATGCTCAGTATTAATTTCCTTTCCATCATTTCGAAGACCTCATCATTGCTCACATGGTCGATCCATGATATTCACAGCATCCTTCTGTAGAACCACATTTCAGTTGCTTGTTTTTCCTTTATCTTTGATGATATTGTCCAACATTCACTGCCATATTGAAGAACTGACATCACATAGCAATCCAGTACTCTCCTCTTTATTTCTAGTGAAATTGGCCTGTTTCTTAACACTTTACTCAACTTCTAGAATACTTCCTTCGCCATGTCAATTCGCATATCTGTGTCGCACTTTCCGTGTTCTGTTATAACACTTCCCAGGTATTTAAATTCTTGTACTTGCCTGATTCTAGTATCCCTGAATATCATGGACGAAAAATCTTCTTCGTGTGGCGTCTGTATTTATCAAGACAATTTTTGTATTACTCGTTATCTGGAATTTTCAGGGATTTTTTTCAATGTGTTATTGTGTTCCTTTAATATCATTCCAAGAGCACCAGCCATGACTGGTGCTATTTTTATCTTCACATTCCACAATACTTTCTATTTCAACTTACCGGTATTTATACTTCCTTTACAGTCTGCTGTGCACGCAATATCATTAGTAAACAAGTTTTTTTCGGTTTTTGACAATTATCATTAATTTTATTATTATTGTTATTTTTATTATCATTATTATGTTTTTGTTATGATACGTCATATGAATTATAATAAGAATAATATTATATATATATATATATATATATATATATATATATATACATTCATATGTAAAATTATACTCAGTTATGATCTGAGATTAAGGACAAGATGGTGAAATAAAGTAAAGACAAGAGGAAAACTATATTTTCAATCGCCTACGCTAATATCACCTTTACTTTTGGAAATTATACTAAAACAGACTATCATACATAATAAAAAGTTTTAAAAAACGGTTGAATTCCCTTCATTTTAACATCTCATGACTTTGAACTACACATGAAGGAATTCTAAAACAGACTAATATACATAATAAAAAGTTTAAAAGAAAACCGTTGAATTCCCTTCATTTTAATATCTCGTGACTTTACATTACACATGAAGGAATTCTAAAAACTAAAATATTCTGTTAATCTTTTGAAATGATTTGTGAGCGTTTTTGTGATTGTCAACACTGTTTGTTTATAGATACGTCATTTAGAATAAAGCTCATTTCGTCTTTTTGCCTTGATAAAGTCCATCAAAGGACGAAACGCGTAGGCGATTTAAAATAAAGTTTTCCTCTTGTCTTTACATACATATGTATTTGAACATGTCAGATAAAATAAATTGCAAACATATCTGCTTGTTTTTAATAACATCCGTTCATACTCACTGAATAGCTTTCACGTATTACAATCAAAAGATGTCAGAAATGAACTGTAACATTGACAGATGTTATTACCACTTATTTCTCAAGATTCCCAAGTACTTTTTGAGATCATCTTCGGGATTGTGAATTATGTTAACAAAATATAACCGTAAAACTATGTTGCTAAAAATTACTGTAATTTTATTCCGCTTCAAATATAACAATTGACCAATTACTAGCGTTCGATAGAACGTGACATTTATCTAAAATGAAATTTTTTTTATACGTTGTAATATCATGGCCATACACGTGTTAATGCATGAAAAAACTGTTCTTCTTACAAACATTTTAGAACATTACTACAATATTCACAGCTGATTCTATTAATTAACAGCTTAAGTATTTTAGTGAATATTGCCTCAAGAATCTGTAGTTTGCTTTTGTTGTTTTTTAGGATAGTTGTGTTATCGATCATCATTTTTTTATTATATATATATATATATATATATATATATATATATATGCGTGGACGTATATCTCGTGGCCTAGGGGTAGAATCGCGTCGCCGACTGACGCCGATTCGGTCGGGTTTAAGTCCTGGTTTAGGAAGCGAATGGAGTCTACGTCGTACTGATGAGCTGTAATACAGCGAAAGAGATCTGTGTGCGGATGACTATCGTATATATATATATTGAAAAACAGTAGCTACTCTAGCATATACTCATCGTTAATTTCAGCAATGAATTAGAACACTCTCAGCTATTGGGCGAGTTTAATCATAATATACACGCAAAAAAGTCTGCCTCCTTCTGCCGAGCTTCCATAGCTCAGAGGTAGAATCGTCGACTGACACCAATTTGGTCGGATTTCAATCCTAGGTAAAAAGCAGTCGGCTGTCTAACCGTACTGATGAGGTGTGATACAGCGAAACAGATCTGTATGGCTTTATCCACTGTTGCTGTACGTGTGTGCGTGTGTGTGTGTGTGTGTGTGTGTGTGTGTGTGCGCGCGAGTGTGTATCTGTGTGTGTTCTAGTTGGGTTTTTTATGATCTAATGGTGTGTGTGTGGAAAAAGTGATAAAGCCAGCTATTCATAGATGGGCAGCTAAAAATCACGGACATTCTGAGGATTTATCTGCCATTCTGATGATGAGATTATAGTCTTGAAATATCAATATAATAATAAAAGGTCATACAAACACCTCCCCACCTTCCTTTATTTCATTCAACGCATTGTGACAGCCTTCAAGACATAACACATACAACTATTTTACGCAATGCTTCAAGCAAATTACAAAACTTTACTATATATATATTCCATTTTTAAACGAGTTATTTTGCTACCCAGGTTTGTACCATGAGTGGTGTCTTCAGGCGATTTTTAATTTATACATATATATATATATATTAAATCCAAAAGATGAGCAAATAGGTAAATTCCAAAAAATCGATCGTGTTAATATTAATTTTATATTTAAATTGATCAAGGTGATCGATGTAAATAGTATGTTCTATTCACAAAGCCAAATATATATATATAGAAAAAAAGAATAAGATGTCTTTTAATGTCGAGCGATGAATCTTTATGCCTGCTTTCCCCCTGTCTGACATCGTGCTGGCAAGTTCACAAGATTTGTTAATGCCCCCCACCCCAATTTTAACTTCCTGTGTATGAATATGAATTTGCGCTTCTTCCGATATAGAAATCTTGTCGCACATATGAATTAATAAAGGTTTTGTCTTCCACCGTTGCTGATGAAGCAACGATTTCCTCGTTGAAACGGCCATCCAACGGAATTAAATTTCGATTTTTTTTGTTATTTTTTACATATATATATATATATATGTGTGTGTGTGTGTGTGTGTGTGTGTGTGTGTGTGTGTTTGTGTGTGTGTGTGTGTTACGGAAATTAACGAAGAATAACGAAACTGGTTATAAACAACCGACAATTTGAAAAGATTTGTTTGAACATTATTTTTGATAGATACACGTATTTACGTAGATATTCTGTCTATAATCAAACAGTATTATATATTTCTTTCTACGAGCCTGATTATTTACGATAATCATCATGTTACGAAAATTAACGAAGATTAATGAAACTGGTTATAAACAACCGACAATTTGAAATGATTTGTTTGAACATTATTTCTTATAGATACACGTATTTAAGTAAATATTCTGTTTATAATCAGTATTATATATTCATTTTTACCGGCCTGATGTTTTGCTATAAATTTTTGTTACCAAAATGTGTGTCATTCGGCAGGACTTGAACCTGCAATCCCTATCCACATAGGGGAAGCTGGTAAGTGAGCTGGCCTGTCTTAGATATGGTTATTACGATGAATTCGAAAATTGTGTAATAGGCTTAATTTGACTTCGTTTAGACTGATCGTCATTCGTGGTTGAGAGGTCAAAGGAATGCCAGATCACTTGGTGGCTTCCCCTATGAAGATAGGGGTTGCAGGTTCGAATCCTGCCGAATGCCTGAAATTTTCGTAATAAAAATTCATCGTAAATAATCAGATCGGTAGAAATAAATATATAATACTGTTTGATTATAACCAGAATATTTACTTAAGTACGAGGATCGACCAAAAATAATGTTCAAACAAATGATTTCGATATATATATATATATATATATATGTGTGTGTGTGTGTGTGTGTGTGTGTGTGTGTGTGTGTGTGTGTGTAGGGTAGGTATGGATGTAATAAATTCCGTATCCAAAGCCACACTGTTCTATAAAAATAAAACTCAGTACATATAGTGTTAACAATATTTATTTGGAATTTGTAACATAAATGTTATAATATCAATACAAAAGTAGCTATTTTGTTTCGACATTACCTGTATAGCTACTTTTTAGTGATATTATAACATATTTTTGTTTATATATATATATATATATATATATATATATATATATATATATATATATACTGCTTTCCAAATATCCCAACTCTCTAGCAAAAAAACCGTAGAAAAAATGGGTTCTGTACGTTGTCCCACGCGTACCAAACCTATTAACATGCGATGGGATTGGCCGATGGTCTTTCCCAGACACAATCGCTCTGAACACTTAAAGTTTTTCAAAGTAAACCTACGACTCCTACGGAGATTCGCTTAATGCACCCTTGGGAGACACGCGCCGAATCACGTGAATAACATTGCAAAGCAGGCCTCCGATGGTTGAGAGTGAAAGGAAAAACGAGAGGGTGAGAGACTAATTTGATGGCGACAAGAAACATGCCGACTTCGGTTA
>JBBBDQ010002266.1:302500-337500 GCA_037127315.1 Ascarosepion bandense | reverse complement strand
AGAATTGGCTTGTCAACTTCAATGCGTCTAAGACCAAGCTGTTGTCTGTCAACCATTACAGGCAACCTCTCCTGCCTCCCATAAGCATGGACCAAGCGATTCTCCCGGAGAGTAATACACTACGCCTCCTCGGACTTACCCTGTCCTCAGACCTCAAATGGAACCACTATATTGAATCCATAGCAAAATCTACTGCTAAGAAGGTTGGGTCACTATGTCGATCCAGGATGTTTTTTCCACCTGAATCCATCCTGCATATATACAAGTCAACCATTCGTCCGTGCATGGAGTACTGCTGCCATTTATGGTCAGGCGCCCCTGCCGTTCTCCTCAGTGTTCTCGACAGGCTCCAAAGGAGAGTCTGTAATGTGATAGGTACTGATCTGGCGGCTCGACTGCAGCCAATTCCCCATCGTCGAAATGTGGCCTCCCTTTGTCTCTTCTATAAATACTTTCATGGCTTCTGCTCGGACGAACTTAAGTCACTGGTGCCTCCTCAACAGCTGTTTACTCGTGCAACCAGACTGGCAACTGGGTCCCGCCCATTCACAGTTAGGTTAGCCAAATGCAGACGACAATTCTACTCCTGCAGCTTCTTCTCTCGCACTTCCCGCCTGTGGAACTCGCTCTCATATTCTTGCTTTCCTGACGGCTACAACCTCCAGAAATTTAAATGCAATGTCAATACTCATCTATTAACCACTGGACTCTAGCTCTCTCCCCAACCCCGTATATCCTTCCCTTTCTCTCCACCTATGTATCTGTCATCGCACCAGCATTCTCAGCTTTCTACTGCTCCTTTCTAACTAGTTTGTACTCCTCACTCTTTTCTAATTAATCTTTTTACAGTTAAGTAGCCCCCAGCTCATCAGTGGCATTTCTGCCTTGCGCGGGGTGAAATGATTAAAAAAATAATGTAGATAGAAATGATTTGTTTGAACATTATTTTTGATCGATACTCGTATTTAAGTAGATATTCTGTTTATAATCAAACAGTATTATATATTTATTTCTACCGGTCTGCTTATTTGCGATATTCATCATGTTACGGAAATTAACGAAGATTAACGAAACTGGTTATAAACAACCGATAATTTGAAATGGTTTGTTTGATAGATAAATAGTAACTGCAATATTCGCTATTCTATTAAAATGTGACATTCGCTATTCTTTATTCGAGTAGCCAGGGCTACTCTTCGTCGAAGCTGCCCTTCTTTGACTACTTTCTTGTCTACCACCAGAATGGATGACACTAGTCTCCGAGAGAGAAATGCAATTCGCCTCCTTAGCTTTTTTTCTCTCAAACGAAATGACTACATCGAATCTGTAGCTGCATCTACTGTTAGGAAGGTTAGGTCACTATGTTGGGCCAGCAAGTTTTTGTTCGTCAGAATCAATCTTACTCATTTATAAATCTACAATTCGTCCGTGTATTGCATATTGTTGCCACATCTAGTCGGGTGCTCCTGCTATTCTTCTTTAGGTTCTCGACAAAATCCAAAGGAGGATCTGCAATATAACGGGTCCGGACTTAGCAGCTTACCTTCAGTCAATTTCTCAACGACATAATGTGGCTTTCCTCTGTCCTTTCTACAAGTATTTTCATGGCAACTGCATCTGACGGACTTTTTCCCCTGGTTCCCCGGCCACATGTATTTACTTGTGCTTACTAGATTGGTTAATATGCATCATCAATCGTTATCTTCTATCAACTTGATTCCCATCCATCTCTTAACTTTTCTTCGAAACTCCCTGTTTCCCCCCCCTCTCTCTCTCTCTCTCTCTCTCTCTCTCTATTGTGTAACACCCTCGCACACCAGCGGCGGTCTTGCCTTGCTTGGGATTTAATTATAAAAAAATATATTTCTCAAGCCCAAACACAGTTATCGTTCTTTCCAGTATTGATGTAAGAAGAGCTTTCCTTCCTAAACAAAATATTGACGATGTTATTCTTTTCTCTTCGATATATCGTCGTCTTGCGACCTTGACCTAGATAAAACTCACTACACCCCTCCAGTATTCCCTGTGCATTTGGAACCCTGGCGCAGTTTGCAGCGAAATTCATAATCTTGTCAAATAGCTGAATACTTGATGCCTGGCCAGGGCTACCAAGGGTGTTTTTATTGTGACACCAACACTACATGGGTTGCCTCTAGGCCCCATCCTGTTATTTAACCCATAACTGGAGTGTAGTGACGGATTAATACCTTTCCCAAGGGTACCAGTGCTGAAGTGAATTCAGGGTACTCAACTGGAATTCGAACTCGGCTCACCGATTTCTCTTTCCAAGCCGATATCCACTGCACCACAACGCACATCCCTCACTAACCGCTTACAGTACCTGGTATTCTCAAGCGATCACCTATTTAAGCACTGACCAGGCTCACTGTTGCTTAACTTCGGTGTTTGAACGAGAACCGGTGTATTAAACGTGATATAAGCCGTAAGCATGCACATCCGTCACTAATCGCTTACAGCACCTGGTATTTCCCAGAGCGGTCACCCATCTAAGTACTGACCAGTCTCAAAGCTGCTTAACTTCGGTGATTATATTCACTAGCCTTCCCACGCAAGGCCGGATGTGACACATGGTCATTTTAAAGTGGGTATTCCCGGCCATATAGCCGGGCCAAAAATATGTCTGTCTATTTTTACCGAGTCGTGGTTCTACCCTCCGGCGGAACCACGACTGGGTTTGTGCTCTCTGCTCGGAAGCAGAGAGCGCCCTCTACCGAAGGCAGAGTGCTGACAGTGTCAACAGTAGCAGAGGCAAGTCTGCTACGCAGTGATTAACTTCGGTGACCAAACGAGAACCGGTGTATTCAACGTGATATAGGCCGTAAGCATGCACATCCGTCACTAATCGCTTACAGCACCTGGTATTTCCCAGAGCGGTCACCCATCTAAGTACTGACCAGTCTCAAAGCTGCTTAACGTTGCGGTTGGAAATCCTTAGAGAATGGTGTTTCTATTATTTAGTAGAGATCATTATGAGATTATCTAAAGGTAGTCCACGTCATTTTCATATTTCCTGTTCTCTCCACCTAGTACGAAAAATTTTACTAATAAAAGGAAATGAATTTTCATAAATTTTCTTTTAAAAGATAACGTTTATTACCATCATTACTAACTACCTGATGAGACATTGTTCTTTCAATGTCTAAACAAAATGTACTCTTTTGTAGTAGATTGTAGTTTGAACATGTTCTAAACTATAATTTATAATAAATATTCATTGCTCTATTTTTTATTGGGCACTGTTTTCAATTAACATTTTGAACCTTATAAATATTTTCTTCATTCCTTATTCATCTGTATATATATATACAAAATAATCCATTACAAATTGTCGGTTGCTTATAACCAAGTTTCGTTAAAATTCGTTAATTTCCGTAACATGTTTACATTTGTTGACATTAACGATACATTTCAGAGCAGATATGGTTTGTTTACGGTAGATCGAAAATTTTGTTATATAAGCCTGATAAAAACCTTGCCTAATCAAGAGGCTATTCATGGTCGAGTGGTCAAGACGGTACTAGATCAAATGGTATGCTTCCCCTATATAATAGGGGTCGTAGGTTCGAATCCTGCTGGGTAGCACACATTTTCGTAATAAAAATTTATCGTAAATAATCAGGCCGGTAGATATAAATATAAAAATGCTGTTTAATTAAAAAATAATGTTCAAAATAATTCATATATATATAGAGAGAGAGAGCGCGCACCAGTGGCGGTACCACGTTGCTTGGGGTGAAACGATTAAAAAGAACAAAAAATATCTTTTTTTTTAATCAGTTCACCCCAAACAAGGCATTTCACTGCCACTGTTGCGCAGGGGGTTACATAGGGGAAAGTGATGAGAAAGAGTGGTTAGGGGGTTACATAGTGGAAAGTGATGAGAAAGAGTGGTTAGGGGGTTACATTGGGGAAAGTGATGAGAAAGAGTGGTTAGGGGGTTACATAGGGGAAAGTGATGAGAAAGAGTGGCTATGGGGTTACATAAGGGAAAGTGATGAGAAAGAGTGGTTAGGGGTTACATATAGGGAAAGTGATGAGAACGAGTGGTTAGGGGGTTACATTGGGGAAAGTGATGAGAACGAGTGGTTAGGGGTTACATTGGGGAAAGTGATGAGAAAGAGTGGTTAGGGGGTAACATAAGGGGAAAGTGATGAGAAAGAGTGGTTAGGGGGTTGCTAGGGAAAGTGATGAGAACGAGTGGTTAGGGGTTAGCATTGGGGAAAGTGATTTAGGAGAAAGAGTGGTTAGGGGGTAACATAGGGGGAAAGGATGAGAAAGAGTGGTTAGGGGTTACATAGGGGGAAAGTGGGATGAGAAAGAGTGGTTAGGGGTTACATAGGGGGGAAAGTGGGATGAGAAAGAGTGGTTAGGGGGTTACATTGGGGAAAGTGATGAGAAAGAGTGGTTAGGGGGTTGGCATAAGGGAAAGTGTTGAGAAAGAGTGGTTAGGGGGTTACATAGGGGGAAAGTGATGAGAAAGAGTGGTTAGGGTTACATAGGGGGGAAGTGATGAGAAAGAGTGGTTAAGGGGTTACATTGGGGAAAGGATGAGAACGAGTGGTTAGGGGTTACATTGGGGAAAGTGATGAGAAAGAGTGGTTAGGGGTGCAACATAGGGGGAAAGTGATGAGAAAGAGTGGTTAGGGGGTTACAGAAAAGTGGATGAGAAAGAGTGGTTAGGGGGTTACATTGGGGAAAGTGATGAGAAAGAGTGGTTAGGGTTACATAGGGGGAAAGTGATGAGAAAGAGTGGTTAGAGTGGTCAGCACAGGGGGAGTGATGAGAAAGAGGAGTTAGGGGGTTACAGGGGGAAGTGATGAGAAAGAGTGGTTAGGGCTACAAGGGGGCATGCTGAGAATGAGTGGTTAGAAGCTAGGGGGAAAAGATGAGAAAGAGTGGTTAGGGGTTACAGGGGAAAGTGATGAGAAAGAGTGGTTAGGGGGTTACATAGGGGGAAGTGATGAGAAAGAGTGGTTAGGGGTTACATAAGGGAAAGTGTTGAGAACGAGTGGTTAGGGGGTTACATAGGGGAAAGGATGAGAAAGAGTGGTTAGGGGGTTACATAGGGGGGAAGTGATGAGAAAGAGTGGTTAGGGGGTTACATAAGGGAAAGTGTTGAGAAAGAGTGGTTAGGGGGTTACATAGGGGGAAGTGATGTGAAAGAGTGGTTAGGGGTTACATAAGGGAAAGTGTTGAGAACGAGGGAATAAATGGTATAGGGGAAGCGTTGTGAAAGAGTGGTTAGGGGCTATATAGGGGGAAAGTGATGAGAAAGAGTGGTTAGGGGGTTAAGAAGGGAATGTGTTTAACGAGTGGTTAGTGGCTATATAGGGGGAAGTGATGTGAAAGAGTGGTTAGGGGTTGGTTAGGGGGAAAGTGATGAGAAAGAGTGGTTAGGGGGTTACATAGGGGGAAAGTGATGAGAAAGAGTGGTTAGGGGGTTACATTGGGGAAAGTGATGAGTAGTATAATAGTTACATAGGTAGAAAAGTGATGAGGAAAGAGGGTTAAAGTTACATAGTGGAAAGTGATGAGAAAGAGTGGTTAGGGGGTTTCATTGGGGAAAGTTATAGGAAATGTCAGAATGAGGGTGATAGACGGGTAAAGATACCGAGGATGAGGTCTATCTAAGTTATGTCAATTTCCGTCAGCTAATATCTGCCTATCTGTTTTTCTATCTATCTATCTATCTATCTATCTATCTATCTATCTATCTATCTATAGGGTAATTGTTAATACTTTTGGAATCTTATTAAATCCGTGACCGGCGTACACTTAACTTTCCCGGTATTGTCCATAAAACGCTATAATTAAATTTCTTCCATATTTTCCGTCTTTTCTATGCCCAAATGTTATTTTTTTCTTTGAAATTTGTTATTTTCTTGTTTTTATTCTTAATTCAATGAATATTCAGTGACCTGTTTGTTATTCAGAAGTGATAACTATTGTCTGCTCTTCCTTTGACAAGGAATGTTTGTAGTTCCCGCTCAGCAACAACTACACGTCAACAATGAACGCTTTTGATTTTAAACATTTCAAGATTTGTTCTCTCACCGGGAATACTTTATTCTTTCAGTCAGGTGTGTGTTTTTCATATATTTAATAAGATGGAAAAAACAGAATATACATACAGTTAAAAACATTCAAACATCACTCTTGAAGCTAAGCAGTCAGGTGATCACAAAAATATACATTACTGGAAATCCATCATTCCTTATAAATCAATTGAAAACAAGAAAATAACAGAAGAAAATAAAAAATAAGATCTAAACTTATTTATAAATGGAACTGTGTCTCTGTGTGTGCGTCTGTCTGTATGTGTGTGTGTGTATCCGTTACCTATAGACTCCGAAACGGCTGAACCGATTTTCTTGAAAATCTACGCAGTTGTACTATAAGCGTCTGCGAGTGTTCTTAGCTAGGTTTTGTGTCGAGGTACCCCCGATAAATATCGGAAATCGATAATCGAAAAAAATCGGGTTATAGAAGGAGTGGTCCGATTTTAATCAAATTTGATGCACTCATAGACAAAGACATAAGAAACGACATTCAGAAATTTCAAGGTTGCAATTCTTACAATAGTGCAAAAAATCGATAATATATATATATATATAAAAGGCAAGATGTTTGTGTGTGTGTCTGTTTATCTGCCTGTATGTCTGTATTTTTCAGCCCTTTTACTTTAGTTTTTGCTTCGGGTTTGGCTCTAAGTAGGTATAATTGTAGTTCTTAGTCTCAGCCATGATACCATTTACTCAGAGGACTTATTTAGCCTTCAAAATTCAGCTTACGACAAAAAAACCTTATTTGATATCAATACCAGGAAATCAAAATTCGACTTACTTCCATTCATTTTTCTTTCAGTCTACGGTTTCGCTTTAACTGGAAACAACTATTGCATTTTAATCTTTCGTGCCAACGTCCAAAGAGTCTGAGCGCCTGGACCATGGATTAGTTTTAAAGCTTTCATTACACCCAAGCAACGCCGGGCTATACTGCGAGTAAAATAATAAATAAGAAAAAGGGTAAATTTGCGTTTTAGGTACCGAAGGCTTTTCCCGCTTCAAATTTATCAAAAATAGCATTATTTCTATGCAAATGTATATGCTGAACTCAAATCAACAATTAGTTATTGAAGAAACCTACGTTTTTTGATCTGAACGTCTATAAAAATCAAACTACAGCTTATCTCCCGTAACTCTAATGCAGTCATATAATTAACTGCTGAATGACTTTCTGCGTAGGACAACAAATTTCGGTCTATTTTCGGTCGATTTTCTTCCTTTACTGAAACTTTCGGCTATTTACTTCCTGTAATGAAAGTAATACGCTACGCTATTGTATTTCTACGCGGATTACTTTCATTACAGGAAGTAAATATCCGGGAGTTTCCGTAAAGGAAGTAAATCGACCGAAATTTGTTGCCTACGCAGAACGTCTTTCTGTAGTTAATTACATGACTTCGTGAGAGTTACGAGAGAGAAAAAGTGCAAGATATAGTTCGTTTTTTGATGGACTTTCAGATCAAAAAAGGTAAGTTTCTTCAATAACTAATTGTTGATTTGAGTTCAGCATATACATTTGCACAGAAATAATGCTATTTTGGATAAATCTGAAGGGAGAAAAGCCTTCGAGACCTAAAACGAAAATTTACCAGAAAAAGAAGAAAAATGATAACCTGATAACATAACATTCATCAAGAGAAAAAGAATCAAACTTACATTTCTGTGTTAGACTGGTTGCCTACTAACCATTACAACCCAATCTGTCCTGATATTTAATCTACAACTAGAGAAAGAAAAGACGGATTAATACCTTCCCCAAAGGCATTTGCACGTAAGTGAACGCAACGAATTCAACTGGAAGACGAATTCAGCTCTCCGATCTTTAACTCTCAGCTGATATCCACTGTACCACAGCGTACATCCGCGAGAATAGCATAAATCGACTACCATAGACGAGAGTAACACGGATGGAATATAAAGCAAATGAAATAAAGGAGGAAAATATACTTAGTCTAAGAGAAATAGTTCATATTTCTATGGCATATGAGATACGAAAGCTTGGATATTTGAAAATCACAGTATATCTCGCAGGCAACAAGGAGAGAGAAAATAACAAGTAATATATTTAGCGAGCTTGCGTAAGTTGATGGCAGAACAGATTTTCTAAGCGCAGTAAAACAAATATTGTTACGAGCTACAAAGGACAGAAAATTATGAACATGGCTGATCAGCAAATTTCTGAGAGATCACTGTTAATCTGATAAAGTTCTTCCAAGGGTCAAAACGCATAACAGTGGATATTTTCCTTTGTAATTAGCGCCCATAGCCTAGAGGTAGAATCGCCGACTGACGCCAGTTCGGTCGGGTTTCGCTCCTTGGTAAAAAGCAATCGGAGTCTAACTGTACTAATAAGCTGTGATACAGCAAAACAGATCTGTCTGCAGATGACTATATATATATATATATATATATATATATATATATGTGTGTGTGTGTGTGTGTGTGTGTGTGTGTGTGTGTGTGTGTGTATATATTAAAAAAAGTTTATCTATGGGTAAAAATGCTGGATATCAAAAACAGTGCGCGCTTTAATATAAAAGTGCGCATGAACATTATCACTAGTGACGACAGTCTTTTTATATTAAAAATATTAAGACAAAGTTTCTTGTAACAAAATTAATTAATTGTTGGGACCCTGGGACAACAAACGAAATGAGGCTTGTAATTCGACGATCCGCATGAAGTGATGGGAATTTCATTTCTCTTGTCACTCAATCTAGTTCTGTTGATTGAGAAACGATAACCAATTAAGATTATTCCCATTGTGTTGTAAATAATGGCAAGGTTTGAAATTAGTGGAAGCACTTAACCGATTGCTCCGTTAATAATTACGCGGTAACGGGCAGAGAAGGGGAAGAGAAGATGTTGTATACCCTTCTTCGGGTAAATACTGCTATACCGACGAAAGTAAGCCGAAACCAATATGACGGATTTTCCCAGCTTTAATGATAAAAACGCCGACACGGATATAAAAAAATATACAAATATATTTTTGTTCTATTTCTTCGGTGACTTGTTTTGTGGGGAGGAGAGGTTAATCGGGGATAGGCAAGCGCGCACACAAGGGACAGCTGACTGCGGTTGCATCTTCTGTTCTCTTCTGTCTTTTATCTGAACTGACTGATTGCTGTTTCTCTGATCTATTAAGTAGGTGAGCCTCGCTCGACACATGGTACTCCCGCGGCATTTTTTTAATGTTTTGAATGTTTATTTTGTTTAGCTTGACCTCTGTTCGTCAAAACAAAAGCCAGCCTGCACCTGGATTTTTCGCACTCTCTGACATTTCAAAACAACATCTGCCTTCCCTCAAATCCTGCTGGCCCTGAGATTTTTAGTGCAAAATACACTTTTTGACAAAATTATATCCTGGATGACAGGATTTGTTATTGGAGGCCACAACCTGAACAACATAAGGTATGTGGACGATACAGTGCTGATTGCGGACACGGAAAGGAAACTACAAGACCTCATACAGAAAATAGCACTGGAGAGTGACAAAAAGAGACTACAAATAAACGTTAAGAAAACTGAGTGCATGGTCATCAGCAAAAGATACAACCCAAAATGCCAAATACAGGTGGGAGATATCAGAATCAAGCAAGTACAAAAATTTAAGTACCTAGGAAGTGTTCTAACAGGAGATGGAAAGTGCGACACGGAGATCCGAAGGCGAATTGGCATGGCAAAGGACGCGTTCCAGAAGATGAGCAAAATACTAACACACAGGAAAATCTCAATAGAAACAAAGAAAAGAGTGCTGGACTCCTACGTGATGTCATTTCTTCAATACGGCAGTGAATGCTGGACAATATCATCGAAAATGAGGACAAAACTGGAAGCGGCCGAAATGTGGTTCTACAGAAGGATGCTACGGATATCGTGGACTGAGCATACAAGCAACGACGAGGTGTTAGAAAGAATGGCAACAAAAAGGAAATTGATACTGAGCATCAGGAAGAGACAACTGAAGTTCCTGGGACACGCAATGAGGAAGGAGAGCCTGGAGAACCTGATACTGACTGGTCAGATAGAAGGAAAGAGAGACAGAGGAAGGCAGCGGATAACATATTTGCAGGGTCTGATCAGGTGGATGACGGAACGGGGGTTGCCAGGAGCAACAGGAGCAAACATACTAAGAGCCACAAGGGATAGGGAGACATGGAGAACCATGATCGCCTACGTCCTGAAGGACAGGGCACATAGAAGAAGAAGAAGAAAAAGCTAAAGAACATATAACAATAACGGGATGAAAATTACACTGTCTTTGAAATTACGATGCATAACACCCGGAACAAAATACCCTAAGAAACGCCTTGACAAGACACCTTGTTTCGCTCTGAGCTAGTTCCCCGCCTTTTTATTCATCCTAGACATGTGATAAAGATCCAATATTGGACAATTTGCAGAGGCCCTTATCTAGATAGGTCAATCTTTTTCTTCTGCTAACGGGAAAACTTGAATGTATCTAGTTTTGAAAATGGTGCCCGCATGCAAAACCGGCCCACTTTTTGTTTATTGGCATACCCTCCTATATGAGCTATTTAACCAGGGAACACTAACCAGGGATATATAGTACTCAGCTCAAATGACGCCATTTTAATTACAATTTAATTAAATCTTCAATACCTGATTGTCGATACCTAAATAATATGTTATTCCGTTCCTATTAATGTTAACTCAAAGTACAAATGTTGAAGTGACTGCATATAAAATCTCTCAAATAAAGATTTATATTTAATTTTTTTTGATATTTTTAAAGTGGAGTATGATATACAAGTGATTAGTAGAGGTGTAAGTTTAATTGATGGTTACTATTCCAGGGTTAAATCTAAATATTTCTGTAAAAAAATTAATTTTATTTTTCAAAATAAAATTATTTAGTGAGACAAGTCTTACTAATTAACCCTTAGGTGAGGGAGAACAGGTAGATTCATACTTTTTCAAGGAGTATTTGCGCGTAAGTATTTGCGCGTAACAAACCCGAATGGAATTCGGACTGTGATCTTTGATTACAAATTCTGAGCCACTATCCATTACACAATCCACACATCCACGCTTAGAGCACCTGGTATTCCCAAACGATCACCTATTCAAGTACTGACCAGATTCGACGTTGCTTACCACTTTTGTACTGATGCGCGTTCAACTGGAATATTCTTGGGGTGTTAACATTCTTTTTCAATCGCTGCCGATCGCGTTTATCTGTTAGGAGTGGGCGTCTTCAGTTTTCATCTGGGACTCATCACTGTCTTGATGTGATTTTTTTTTTTATAAGCGTTTCACAAGCAAGGCATGTCACTGCCACTACTGTGCAGGGGGCTACGTAGAGTGGAGAAAGGCTGATTAAATATAGGAAATAACAGAGGGTGGGTGATAGGCGGGTGAGGATACCGAGAATGAGGGTTGGGTAGATGAGAGTGTTGTGAGAATAGTTGGGAGTTAGTGTGATAGGAGGTGTCTATTGACCCTACATTTAAACACCTGGAGATTGTAACTGTCGGGAAAGCAGACTTGTGGAAGGGAGTTCCACAGGCGGGAAGCGCGAGAAAAGAAGCTGTTGGAGTAGAATTTACGATTACATCTTATTTGTTTAACTGTAAAAGGGTGGGGTGATATATTTTTATTATTATCTTGATACTATTGCCAACGAACGTGCGAGATCTACGGTGACCTCAAAGTACCGACTGCCTCGTCTATCTGTTTCTGTGATTCAGGTGGAAAATGATGTTAAATCTTGTCTATGTCCTATGAATACACTGTCACAGCTGACGAGTCTATTTATTTATTGCGCACACAGGGAACCTGGGATTGATTCTGTTTCTACATATGAGGGATAATAAGACTGGTGCACTGCTGTTTGCAATTTCTTCGGGATTAAGTCGCACAGCATGGCTATGATTTACAGTGAAAACTGACAAATAATCGTAAAGTATTCAATACGTATTTATGCAATTCGATAGATAGATAGATAGATAGATAGATAGATAGATAGATAGATAGATAGATATGAACAGACATAGATAGATAGATAGATAGATAGATAGATAGATAGATAGATAGATAGATAGATATGAACAGACATAGATAGATAGATAGATAGATAGATAGATAGATAGATAGATAGATAGATAGATAGATCTAAGAGACTGTGATAGATAGATAGATAGATAGATAGATAGATCTGAAGAGACTGTGATAGATAGATAGATAGATAGATAGATAGATAGATAGATAGATAGATATGAACAGACATAGATAGATAGATAGATAGATAGATAGATAGATAGATAGATATGAACAGACATAGATAGATAGATAGATAGATAGATAGATAGATAGATAGATAGATCTGAAGAGACTGTGATAGATAGATAGATAGATAGATAGATAGATAGATAGATAGATAGATATGACCAGACATAGATAGATAGATAGATAGATAGATAGATAGATAGATAGATAGATAGATAGATAGATCTGAAGAGACTGTGATAGATAGATAGATAGATAGATAGATAGATAGATAGATAGATAGATATGAACAGACATAGATAGATAGATAGATAGATAGATAGATAGATAGATAGATAGATATGAACAGACATAGATAGATAGATAGCTAGATAGCTAGATAGATAGATCTGAAGAGACTGATAGATAGATAGATAGATAGATAGATAGATAGATAGATAGATAGATAGATATGAACAGGCGATGAAAGATAGATATTTTGTATATTTCTTCACTAGACAAATTAATAAAAATTCTAAAAACTGAAACGTTGACGTAATAAAAAAAAGGCAAGGATAAAAATCACATTAATGTAGCTAACAAATCCCATACTATCATTTCTATCATTGAGTGACGTGCTTCTTCATGATGGAGTTATGGTTCTCTACAACTTCAGGTTTTTTGGAACTCGTAATTTTTACCGTTATTTTTCGTAAAGCCTGAAGATTCATCCATTTATTTCAGCTCATGTTATGTTGTACGCTGTTTTCCTTTGTCCTTTCTGTCAACAATCTGTCCAAGGAGTATCAGATTTTCCAAGTACTTCTTCATTTCTATGTGATCCAGAAATTTCCATTTCTTTTCATTTTCTCCAAAAACTCATCGTTGCTCACACGTAATGTGGTAAAATTTACCCCTAATATTAAAGATCTTTAACAAAAATAATGAAAACGTCAGCTTAGTTGCGCAAAATTTTTCGAAAAATCATTATCCCATCATACCAGTATTAGACTGAATTACTGTATCAATAACAAAAACAACAACGTTAAGCAATTTAAAAAATATATATGCACTTGCAGAAAAAGATGTGTCCCTTAAATGGCCAATTTTTGACTGAAAATAGTGTATACCGAGCGAGCATATATTCCGACAGAGATGTCAAATATTATATTACGTCTTCTGAAAACCATTGGAAATTCTATTTTTATCACCATCAAGTGAATTTAGGCAATAAAAGCTGTCACCTCTCTGATCAGAGTACAATTTAACTAACTTTTCTTAGAAAAACATAATCATATAGGTAATATCAGACAGATTTTAGTCAACAATACAATAATCCTCACTCATACACACAGTAAAAGGAACCTTCAGATATTGGAGGACATCTACATTAAATCCAAACAAGCCAAACTTAATAAAATCACGTTTAAATCTGGTCATAAGACATTACATTGCATTTAAATATATGGTTCTGTTAACACTTCGAGCCCTCACGCGGTGTGACGACATAGAAACGCATTACAAATTTACGAAGAGCGTTTGCTATTTTTGGTAACTGTTATCGTTACTTAGCAAAGATTTATGTCCACACAAAATAAAATCGTCGCAGATGGTGGATGTTTTTATGTTAACGTTCTTGTAACCTCTCGGAAGATGGCTCATGTGAGCCGAAATCTTAGAACCAACTTAATAAAATATTATCCAAATGTTGGAGAATTTTTGTCTTTATTTTCAACTGAAATTAAAGCAAAAATACGATGTTTAGAACGGCTCATGATTAAATATAATAGACATTCATTGTCTCTTATATTTAACAGTATATGTTTAGAAAATTATCTGCTGCCTCGATACACTAAATGTATATATATATATATATATATATATATATATATATATATATACTAGCAGTATAGCCCGGCGTCGCTCGGGTGTAATGATCCATGGTCCTGGAGGTAAGACTCTCTGGACATTGGCATGAAAGACTTAAAAGCAACAGTTGTTTCCAGTTAAAGCAAAACCGTAGACTGAAAGAAAAATGAATGGATGTAAGTCAAATTATTGATTTGCTGGTATCGATATCAAACAGGTTTTTTCGTCGTAAACTGAATTTTGAAGCCTAAATAACATCTCTAAGTAAATGGTATCATGTCTGAGACTAAGAACTCCAATCATATCTACTTAGAGCCAAACACGAAGCAAAAACTAAAATAAAAAGGCTGAAAAAAAATACAGACATACAGGTAGATAAACACACACACACACACACACACACACACAAACATATCGTAACTTTTATATATATATATATATATATATATATATATATATATCATCGATTTTCTGCACTATTGTAAGAACTGCAACATTGAAACGTCTGAATATCGTTTCTTATGTCTTTGTCTATGAGTGTATCAAATTTGATTAAAATCGGAGCATTCCTTCTATAACCCGATTTTTTCGATTATCGATTTTCGATATTTTATCGGGTGTACCTCGACACAAAACCTAGCTAAGAACACTCGCAGACGCTTATAGTACAACTGCGTATATTTTCAAGAAAATCGGTTCAGCCATTTCGGAGTCTATAGGTAACGGATACACACACACAGAGACACACACACACACAAACACAAAGTTCCATTTATAAATACGCTTAGATTAAATGTATATATATATATATATATATGTGTGTGTGTGTGTGTGTGTGTGTGTGTGTGTGTGTAACGAGATAGAGAGGGAAAACCGAAGGGTATAATTCTGACTTAGCAGTGACTGACTGTGAAAAAGTAACATTGATAGACATAAACCCATTTTTTAAAGATTTGAACTTTTCAACACGTTAGTAATCATCCTGAAACTGGTTTTCTTTTTCAGATTTAATTTTATTAATGGAGATAACAGAGTTCTCTCTTGAGTGATAATTTTGAATAAGATTTTTTATTTTATTCCTAATCTCAAAAAAAAGAAAGACGTCGTCTGAGTGATTAGATTACTGCCAGTTTGCGCCAGTACAACCACCTGTTATCATCTCCCTATATATATATATATATATATATATATATATATATATATATATATATATATATATATATATATCACTTAATAAGACACAAGAAGTGTAAAAATAAAATAGCTACTTTTATAGTAATATTATAGTATATTCATGTTATAATTTCTGAATAAATTATATATATATATATATATATATATATATATATATATACATACATGTGTGTGCGCGCAATGTTCAGGCTAAAATTTTATAGTTACTTTAATATGGAAAACTGGATGTGCGTTTTTGGTGCAGTGGATATTGGCTCGGAACGAGAAATCGGGGAGCCGAGTTCGAATTCCAGTTGAATTGATTGCATTCATTTACGCGCAAATACCCTTGGGGAAGGTATTAATCCGTCTCTTCCCTCCAGTTATGGGTCAAATAACAGGACAGATTGGGTTCTATAGCCTTAGCTGGTAACCAGTCTACCGCAGAAAGCAATGACAACCTACTGCGGGATAATCTTCTGCCCAGTCAGTCATGTCTCTTTCTTGACATGATCGCCCAAGCGTGTTTCACGTATGGCACATAACTGACTGAATATGGAAAACAAAGGAAATATTTAAGCCAAATTTATTTTATTGTAGAAATAGAAAAAAACGTCGTACAGGTTATAATAAAAATAAAAAAATTCACTTAAAGAAACCACCCTCAGCATCAGCCACGGCCTTGATCCGACCCCAGAATCTGACACCTGCGGCCTTCATGGTGTTCTTATTGCTTACTGCAAAAGTGGATCAGATAGGCATTGGTGTCTTTTTCTATCGCGTCTACACATCATACATAAGATTTCAATAAGTGAAATTAGAGGTCCAAACCGTGTTGCTGGTGAAGTTATAACAAATATCTATTAACCATTTTTGACACTTTCTGGTGGTGTAGCAGAGAGCTGGATGTTGCTGCCACACATATGGTCTTCAAGCAGCCACCCTTACCAACTCAGGCTTTACTGTTCATGAGAAGATACTGTTTGTGACAAGATAGAATGACCATTCAGTTTGCTGGATCTGGAAACATGTTTCTGTGAATATAAAACAAAGTATTTTAAACGGGATATGCGTTATCCCCAGTTTGTTCATGATTCGGCTTTTAATAAATATTTACTAGACAATACGGGGTTTGTAACAAGATAGACTGACCATTCAGTATACCCTGCATTTCCGCATATTAAAAGGTTTTTTTTTTAATTAAATTAGATTGACCGCCTCTCTGAAGCGAAAGGTCATTTTGTTCGCTCTTAAGGTAAGCACATATGTGAGGGATTTTTTCAAACTTCTCCTCAACAGAAACCTTTTACATTAGTTCTTTTTATTCGTATATATATATATATATATATATATATATATATATATATAATGTTTCCCTCTCTCTTCTCGGTTTTTACTAAGTTGAATTATTACATTTGTATTTTCTGCATCTGGCAGCAAGGCCTCAAATTGGGAGGTTGTGAGGAGCATGGAACCACCTCTTAATTGCTTTTGTTCCCATGTCCACTCTGACCCGGAGTGGTAGCACCTGTTAGGGTCTCAGTAAATAGTTAACCTTCAAACCGGGGTTAAAACACTATGAAAGTATAAAAATTGACTTTTATAGAAAAGTATATATTTTTTTAAGGAAAAATATTATGAACAATACATTTTTGAAGGAAAAAAATTACTGCCATAACACATATTTGAAAAAAAAAATCACCAGCAATACATTTTTGAATACAAAATTAGAAAGCATCTTCAGTTTTCTAAAAAGAAAAATAATAAAAATTATTTTCATCAAAATCTGACTAAGTCAATATTCTTACTATAACCGAACATTAAAAAAACATTTTTAAAACCTTACCTTTTTGGCATTAAATAACCCACAGAGGTGTTGATATGCCGTTAATCAAAACTCAAACTCAAACTCAAACATTTGTATTTTACTGGTGGTCCCTTTTATCTATTTGTCAATTAATAGTTACCTGCATATTCGTCTGACGAAGTGTTGGCTGAAAAGGACCCTTTAAGAACAATGTTTATATTACGTGTTTATATTGTTGAGTTGTGATTGTTTTGGCAACAAGATTGTTGTCTTTTTCAGTGGTTTTCCTGATAAAAGTTATATTTTGCAATCAAGTTTTTATAACGGGGTGGAGACGGGTGCGATAACAGTTTTAGTGCAAAATATTGTTATATTAACTGAGCAGGTTCATAGCGACTTCGAAGTTACGTGACACCGTTATGATGTTTTTACTCATCAGGGCTGAGTTTTTGCCTCCCCCCCCAAATAAACAGCCCCGATGAGTGAAGATTCCATAACGGTATCCTCACGAACCTTCGAAATCTACATTAACCTACTCAAATAAGGTAACAAATTCTTTGCACTAAAAGTATATATATATATATATATATATATATATATATATATATAAGATTACATAAATTGCAAACATTATGTTTGTTTATTTTTAATAAAACCCATTCATACTCAGAGATATTCTTTCGCGTATTACAATCAAAAGATATCAGAAATTATCTGTAACTTTGATAAATGTTATTTTCATTCATTTCTCAAGGTACCCAAGTACTTTTAACCTCTTTCTGAGATCATCTTCAGGAGTGTTATGGTAACAAATGTAACCGGAAAACTGTGTTAATGTTTGCAAATTATTTAATCTAACATGTTTAAAAGAAATTTTGCTGCCTAAACGCACAACACACACAATATATATATATATATATATATATATATATATATGTGTGTGTTGTGCGTTTAGGCAGCAACATTTTTGCTAATATATATATATATATATATATATATATATATATATATATTGTGTGTGTTGTGCGTTTAGGCAGCAACATTTTTGCTAATATATATATATATATATATATATATATATATATTGTGTGTGTTGTGCGTTTAGGCAGCAACATTTTTGCTAATATATATATATATATATATATATATTGTGTGTGTTGTGCGTTTAGGCAGCAACATTTTTGCTAATATATATATATATATATATATATATATTGTGTGTGTTGTGCGTTTAGGCAGCAACATTTTTGCTAATATATATATATATATATATATATATATATTGTGTGTGTTGTGCGTTTAGGCAGCAACATTTTTGCTAATATATATATATATATATATATATATATATTGTGTGTGTTGTGCGTTTAGGCAGCAACATTTTTGCTAATATATATATATATATATATATATTAGCAAAAATGTGTTTTTAATCAAACATGTTTCACTTTTAACAAGCTTCTCTAGAGATTTATTTAGGACAAATGATTTAAAAATCCAAGAGACAGCATGTAGATTGAGGTTTAGTTTCATTGGTCAGATACGTGTCACGTGTAATAAAGCAATGTCTGAATACTAAATGTAGAAGAAAAAGCTTGTCTCTTTAATTGTGTGTGCCAACGCGTAATGAAAAATATTAGATGATTATTATGAATGTGTGTATATGTAAACGAACATAATGTGTGTTAAGCGTATCTAAACAACAGACAAATTAAGTGTGTGTGTGTATATGTCGGTAATATTTGCATGTGTGAATGACAGTGACGAAATACATACATAATTTCATTCATTTAGTTATCAGACGACCTAAGATTCGACCATGGGGTGTCTTTAGACACCACTTGGTAGAAACCTAGGTCACGTAATCTGATCGTTTACAAATGAAATATATATATATATATATATATATATTCAGAAATTATAACATGGATATGTTACAATACCAATACAAAAGTAACTATTTTGTTTCGACACTTCTTGTCTCTTGTCAATTGATGTGGTTGTTTTAAATCAAGCAAGACACCTTTAAACAGGGGGGCATTATTGTATGTACAATGTGGACCAATTAGCTTATATATATATATATATATATATATATATATATAAGAAAAAATTTAAGCAGACACGTTATTTCATGGTAAATCGGAAGTATAGGCCTATTTCAGGCGAACCATCAAAAGCTCCCGTCTTTATTGTACAGAAGATTTTACTTAGAGCGTTATCCTACCACTGTATGTACAGGATACTGCATTGGATTCTTCTATATCTTCACCGCAAACTTATATATATATATATATATATATATATATATATATATATATATATATATATATATATATGTATGTCAGATTGAATAAATTGCAAACAATGTGTTTGCTTATTTTTAATAAAATCCGTTCATACTCACGGAATATATTTCGCGTATTACAATCAAAAGATGTCAGAAATAAGCTGTAACGTTGACAGATGTTATTTTCATTCATTTCTTAAGGTATCCAAGCACTTTCAACCTCTTTCCGAGGTCATCTTTCATTAAAACAGTTAAGCCGTTAATTAATAGAATCTGCTAAGAATACTGTAGTAAGGTTCTAAAATAGTTGTAAAAAGAACGGTTTTTTCATGCATTAACACGTGCATGACTATGACATTAGAACATATAAACAAATTTTGGATAATTTTCACGTTATAATGAAAGGTAAGCAATTTGTCAACCGTTATATTTGAAGCAGGAAAAATGTACAGTAATTTTTAGCAACAAAGTTTTCCGGTTACATTTGTTACCATAACTCACATCTCTGGCAGTATTCACAACTTTGACAGAAGGTTTGGAGATCGTAGTTACAACTAATAGCGATTTTATTGACCAAATGTACTCCTTAGTATCTGATATGCCCCCATATATATCATTCGAGGTAGTTAAGTGGGAGACTTTGTACCATCCACCTTATTCACCTGACCTTACGCCATCCGATTACCACCTCTTCCGCTCCCTGGATAACCATCTTTGTGGGAAATCCTTCACAAATGAAGCAGACATACGCAAGGCCCTCACGGACTTCTTTGCGTCAAAACCACCCAAGTTCTACCGCAAGGGCATTGAACAGCTGGAGACACGTTGGCAGAAGGTGCTGGATGCCGATGGCGATTACTTCGAAAACTAAATGTAAGTTACACATACTGTGAAGCGCTTTCTTTTTTTCCTTTAAAAACGGACAGAACTTTTTGGTTACCTTGTATATGAATATATATAAAGTATATCGAGGCAGCAGATAATTTTCTAAACATATACTCTTAAATATAGCACTCCATGAATGTCTTTTATGTTTAATCATGAGCCTTTCTAAACATCGTATTTTGGCTTTAATTTCAGGTGAATATATATATGTATATATATTGTGTGTATTTAGGCAACATTTTTTCATTGATGCATGTTTCATTAAATAATATAGACAAGTTTTGTCGATTTATTTTATGTAAACCTTTTTTCATATCGTCTGATAAGCTTAATAACATTATCGCTGAAAGAGCAAAATTTATCAAAGATGACAATTGTGTTGGTTGTAATGAACAGTTCGCTCATATATATATATATATATATATATATATATATATATAAAACGAAGTTTAAAGAAATGGTCTTTAAACAAGCAAACTTGCGACCCCTATTCGCATAGGGGAAGGCACTAATTGATCTGCCGCGTCTTAGACCTTTCTACCTCGAATGACCAACAGTCTAAACGATGTCAAATCAAGCCTATATAACACAATTTTCGATTCATCGTAATAACCATATCTGCTCTGAAATGTATCGTATTGTCAACAAATGTAAACATGTTACGGAAATTAACTGCCGAATGACACACATTTTCATAACAAAAATTTATCGTAAATCTTCGTTAATCTTCGTTAATTTCCGTAACATGATGATTATCGTAAATAATCCGGCCGGTAGAAATAAATATATAATATGGTTTGATTATAAACAGGATATCTACTTAAATACGAGTATCGATCAAAAATAATGTTCAAACAAATCATTTCAAATTTTCCCTTGTTTATAACCAGTTTCGTTAATCTTCGTTAATTTCCGTAACATGATGATTATCGTCAATAATCAGGCCGGTAGAAATAAATATATAATACTGTTTGATTATAAACAGAATATCTACTTAAATACGAGTATCGATCAAAAATAATGTTCAAACAAATCATTTCAAATTGTCGGTTGTTTATAACCAAGTTTCGTTAATCTTCGTTAATTTCCGTAACATGATGATTATCGTCAATAATCAGGCCGGTAGAAATAAATATATAATACTGTTTGATTATAAACAGAATATCTACTTAAATACGAGTATCGATCAAAAATAATGTTCAAACAAATCATTTCAAATTGTCGCTTGTTTATAACCAACTTTCGTTAATCTTCGTTAATTTCCGTAACATGATGATTATCGTAAATAATCAGGCCGGTAGAAATAAATATATAATACTGTTTGATTATAAACAGAATATCTACTTAAATACGAGTATCGATCAAAAATAATGTTCAAACAAATCATTTCAAATTTTCCCTTGTTTATAACCAGTTTCGTTAATCTTCGTTAATTTCCGTAACATGATGATTATCGTCAACAATCAGGCCGGTAGAAATAAATATATAATACTGTTTGATTATAAACAGAATATCTACTTAAATACGAGTATCGATCAAAAATAATGTTCAAACAAATCATTTCAAATTGTCGGTTGTTTATAACCAAGTTTCGTTAATCTTCGTCAATTTCCGTAACATGATGATTATCGTAAATAATCCGGCCGGTAGAAATAAATATATAATACTGTTTGATTATAAACAGAATATCTACTTAAATACGAGTATCGATCAAAAATAATGTTCAAACAAATCATTTCAAATTGTCGGTTGTTTATAACCAAGTTTCGTTAATCTTCGTTAATTTCCGTAACATGATGATTATCATAAATAATCAGGCCGGTAGAAATAAATATATAATACTGTTTGATTATAAACAGAATATCTACTTAAATACGAGTATCGATCAAAAATAATGTTCAAACAAATCATTTCAAATTTTCCCTTGTTTATAACCAGTTTCGTTAATCTTCGTTAATTTCCGTAACATGATGATTATCGTAAATAATCAGGCCGGTAGAAATAAATATATAATACTGTTTGATTATAAACAGAATATCTACTTAAATACGAGTATCGATTAAAAATAATGTTCAATCAAATCATTTCAAATTGTCGGTTGTTTATAACCAAGTTTCGTTAATCTTCGTTAATTTCCGTAACATGATGATTATCGTAAATAATCAGGCCGGTAGAAATAAATATATCATACTGACTGATCATAAACAGAACATCTCCTTAAATGCAAGTATCGATCAAAAAATAATACTAAATAAATATGGGTATTCGAAATCAGCACAATTATAGTATAATACCGTTATAGATATAGATATATAGATAAGCATAAACAAAGTCACATTTGTAAGTATATGTGTTAATGTACGCATATGTATATATGGATAGAGGTTAATATAAATGTGTGAGTTAGTTTATGGGGTCAAGCAAACACACGTATCCATGGAAGTTTCTTCAGAGGTCAACCCCTTCACAACTGGTCTGAACACTCCCTGTCGATCTGACGCCAAAGCCTAAGTCCTGACTCTCTTTTCATTTTTTTCTTTTCCTTCTTCTTATTTTTATTTTTATTCTTATTTTTGTACTTTTTTTATCCTTCTCTTCAGTTAAAGAAAATGCTTATTCCGGCAAAGTTTTTTGTACCGAATGGAAGGAATATTGTATGGTCTGATGAAATGAGCCAATTAAGCTCATTGATATGAATTATAATTTATAACCAATTTAAATGACGTTTTGAGTTTTCCTTTATAAATATATATGTATATATATAGTTTTCCACCAATATACGAGAAGACTACGTGCTTAGAGTACCCGCGAATAGTGGACATGTTCAATAAGCCTGCCTTTAAATGTGGAAGATTTCGTAAGATTTGTTTGCACAGAAAATCCGAGCATACACATACCGATTCTCTTTCATGAGCCAATATAAAACATATACATTTATACATTCAATAATTAAAACACGTTTTTCATATTACCGTTGGTTTACGAAATTTTACCATATGCTGGCATCTGCAAAATAAAAGAAATACAGCCACTTTTTTACTAGCCAATCAGCAGCAAGGAAAAAATATATTTTATTTATTTTTCCACAAACTTATAAATACGCGTAATTTTGCCTTTTTCTTCAGAGTGTAGCAGGTCGTGAAAAGAAAGTCTCATCCAGGCGATATACCTTTTTCACACTCTCTGTCACTCTCTTTTACACCGCACTTATTCAGTCTCACATTTCCTCAATACTTGCCGGCAACAAAAAAGAAAGAAGAACAAGGACATAATTTCCGTTTTCGTTCACACTCAGCAAGAACATGTCGATTTATTAATATTCTACACACTCATAGCGGCATCAAATAGTTTTTTCTTTACAAATCAATTTTGTATGATTTTAATAAACTGAACTCTTAAGCAGACATTCAAAAGAAAAAATTACGCAGAACTTTTAAACATAAATGTTATTTTATAAAATCAAGTTGATGTAATTCTTCTCAAACATTCAAACAAAAATAATTTACGCAGAACTTTTAAACATAAATGTTATTTTAAAAAAATAAAATTGATGTAATTCTCACATATTCTCACACATTCTAAAGAAAAAACTACGCAGAACTTTTAAACATAAATGTTGTTTTAAAAAAATCAAGTTGATGTAATTCTTCTCACATATTCTAAAGAAAAAACTACGCAGAACTTTTAAACATAAATGTTGTTTTAAAAAAATCAAGTTGATGTAATTCTTCTCACACATTCTAAAGAAAAAACTACGCAGAACTTTTAAACATAAATGTTGTTTTAAAAAAATCAAGTTGATGTAATTCTTCTCACACATTCTAAAGAAAAAACTACGCAGAACTTTTAAACATAAATGTTGTTTTAAAAAAATCAAGTTGATGTGATTCTTCTCACACATTCTAAAGAAAATACTACGCAGAACTTTTAAACATAAATGTTGTTTTAAAAAAATCAAGTTGATGTAATTCTTCTCACACATTCTAAAGAAAAAACTACGCAGAACTTTTAAACATAAATGTTGTTTTAAAAAAATCAAGTTGATGTGATTCTTCTCACACATTCTAAAGAAAAAACTACGCAGAACTTTTAAACATAAATGTTGTTTTAAAAAAATCAAGTTGATGTAATTCTTCTCACATATTCTAAAGAAAAAACTACGCAGAACTTTTAAACATAAATGTTGTTTTAAAAAAATCAAGTTGATGTAATTCTTCTCACACATTCTAAAGAAAAAACAACGCAGAACTTTTAAATATAAATGTTGTTTTAAAAAAATCAAGTTGATGTAATTCTTCTCACACATTCTAAAGAAAAAACTACGCAGAACTTTTAAACATAAATGTTGTTTTAAAAAAATCAAGTTGATGTGATTCTTCTCACACATTCTAAAGAAAAAACTACGCAGAACTTTTAAACATAAATGTTGTTTTAAAAAAATCAAGTTCATGTAATTCTTCTCACACATTCAAAAGAAAACACTTTACGCAGAACTTTCTGGCAAGCTTTCAGAATCTCGTTAGCTTGGTAGATAAGAGTAAGATAGAATGAGATAGATAGATAGATAGATAGATAGATAGATAGATATAAATGATTTAAATAATATAGACAGATATAAATAACTGAACTAAGGTATCTATATATATATATATATATATATATATATATATATATATATATATTGTCATTCGCAGACAGATCTGTTTCGCCGTATCACAGCTCATCAGTACGGTTAGACTCCGATAGATAGATAGACAGATAGATTGATAGATATAAATGATTTAAACAATATAAACAGTTATAAATAACTTAACTAAGATAGATAGATAGATAGATAGATAGATAGATTTGACTGAACTGAGATAGATAGATAACAGAAAGAGATAGATAGATAGATAGATAGATAGATAGATAGATAGATATGAACAGAAAGTAATAGATAGATAGATAGATAGATAGATAGATAGATAGATAGATAGATAGATAGATAGATAGATTTGACTGAACTGAGATAGATAGATAACAGAAAGAGATAGATAGATAGAGATAGATAGATAGATAGATAGATAGATAGATAGATAGATAGAAACAAACAAACAAAGAAAGAAAGAAAGAAAGAAAGAAAGAAAGAATATGTAATCTCACGAAGGTCAATTTTTTGAATATTTGCAACGATGCAAAATATTGTATGTGGAGTATTATTCTAAAAATGAATTTGTATATTTTATATTTATTTTCTTTTTTAAAAGAATCGCTGCTTAGCGATCGTCACACTCTCGAGGTCAACCGCCTGCTGCTAGCAAAATATTATAAGAAATCCCCAAGCCCTCTTGGAAAACTTTTGCTCTCTCTCTCTCTCTCTCCTCGGTTTGTACATTTTCTTCCCAGTCTTTTGTAGAGAATTCTGTAATATTGACTCCAAAGGCTAAAATTCCGCTTTCTTTCCTCGGAAATAAATGAGTAACAGTTGAAGAAAACCTTTATTTATCTATTTTCGTGTTGATTAATTACATTTTTTGCTTCTTTCGTTTCCAAGGATGATTTTATTACACTGAGTTTCTTTCGGGTATTTCAGCAGAACCCTTTGATATTTGTAACTGAGATTCGGGAGAAACGTTTTCGCAAGGAAGGAATATCATAAACCTCACGGGTGTACACAAGCACACTCTCGCATTGAACGAGAAATAGGAAGGCTTTTCGAAAGGTTTTAAGACAAATGGCGAAGTAGGAAGAAAGGAATACATTTGTTTCCTTTGAGTTTATAATCGAGTTTCCACAGATGCTTTTATTCTTCAACAAAAGCTGCTTCTACCGAAAATTGTCACAAAGATTCGCTTTGTGGAATCTCCATCCATGATATTACCCAGTAGTCTAATAAATAACCATTATGAGCGAAAGCCAAAATTGTAAAGGTAATAGTAATATTAGTTGTTTCCTTATAAGAAAACATCTTGCATTCATTGACCGAGCAACCAATATGACCGTCTGCTGTAATTTTAATAAACTTTCACTTAAGACATGTTCACTTAAGATATTTTGTTGTGAAAATTCGCTTTTCATTTTTTTTAATCACCCCAAACAAGTTGGTACCGCCACTGTAGCGCAGGGGGCTACATAAGAGAAGACTGAATGCTTAAGCAGGAGGAGAGTGAAGGGAAAGATGAACGATTTACTGGGGATGTCAGAGAAAGGGCAAGAGAAGGATGGATATACTAGTGTGAAAACAGTTGCGAGGGTAAAGTGAGAAAGGAAAAGAACATGATACACGAGGTGATGGGGGAAAGGAAGGACTGGAGTCAAGTGAATAAGAGATAGGAATTGACAATGCATTGAAATTTTTGAAGATAGTCATTTAAGTGCCATACGCGATACACGCTTGGGCGATCATGTCTCGAAAGAGACATGACTGACAGGGCAGAAGATTACCCCGCAGTAAGTTGCCATTGCTTTCTAAGGTAGCCCGGTTACCGACCAAAGCTACAGAACCCAATCTGTCCTATTATTTAACCAATAATTGGAGGGAAGAGACGGATTAATACCTTTCCCAAGGGTATTTGCGCGTAAGTGAATGCAAGGAATTCGACTGGAATTCGACTGGAAGACAGTAGCTGTCAGAAAGGCAAGTATACGGAAGGGAGTTCCATAGGTGGGAAGTACGAGAAAGCAAGCTGATGGAGTAGAAGTGGCGGCTGCATTTAGTTGATTTAACTGGAAAAAGGGTGGGACCCTGTTGCTAGTCTGGTTGCTCAAGTACATTCTTGTGGAGGAGGCATCAGTGAGCTAATCTAGTCAGGGCAGAAGCCATGAAAACTTTATAGAAGAGACATAGGGAAAGAACATTCCGCCGGTGAGAAAGTGGCTGGAGGCGAGCTACCAGGTTGGGGCCCGTGGCTGTTATCGCTGTTTCCAGTATTAATGGAATGGCTGCCTTCCTAACCATTTGTTTACAGCAGTTTGGTGCGTCAACATCTTGATTATATTATTATTTTCTCTGCGCGTTACATAACCATTTTAATTGTTACGGCCTACAAGTTATATGCTTTCTGTTATTTGTTACTAGCAGTATAGCCCGGCGTTGCTCGGGTGTAATAAAAGCTTTAAAACTAATCCATGGTCCTGAAGCTCAGACTATTTGGACGTTGGCACGAAAGACTAAAAAGCAATAGTTGTTTCCAGTTAAAGCGAAACCGTAGACTGAAAGAAAAATGAACGGATGTAAGTCAAATTTTGATTTCCTAGTATCAATATCAAATAGGTTTTTGTCGTCGTAAACTGAATTTTGACGGCTAAATAAGTCCTCTGAGTAAATGGTATCATGGCTGAGACTAAGAACTACAATTATAACTACTTAGAGCCAAACCTAAAGCAAAAACTAAAATAAAAGAGCTGAAAAAATAGACATACAGGCAGATAAACAGACAGATACAAAAACATCTTGCTTTATATATATATATATATATATATATATATATATATTGTCATCCGCAGACAGATCTGTTTCTGTTTCGCTGTATCACAGCTACATCAGCACGGTTAGACTCCGATTGCTTCATAACCCAGGCCCGAAACCCGACCGATTGGCGTCAGTCGGCGACTCTACCCCTGGACCACATATTGACACATGTTCTCTTATTCGTTCTCGGCAGGGTTAGGGTTATTTTTAGTTGATCACCAACAATGGATTTCACAAATATGACGGTGATAATTTAGGGTGAAAATTTTAAGATTCAGTTGAACTTATGAATCAATTCATTAAAAAAAATACTGCCTGAGTTGGTAATGAAAAGTTGGTGTTTTAAGTCAGATTTCGTAATTGTCGTTTTGGAATCAGCGTGATACGCGAACTTTGACTGAAGCTGTGCCTCGTTTAAATAATGACTAACTATACAACATAAACATCCTTATGTTTCCTGCTTAAATGCATCGATCATCATAGTAATAGTTTTTGAAACATTTTCAAATTTCATAGGATACAAAATATAGCGGTTCAATGGTTTCATTTATTGTCAGGTTCGCATTTAAGACCATGATTGACTTCTACATAAGACACCTTATAGAATCACCCAAGGCTGAACTTCAAGAGTCAGCTCACAGACGAGTGTATAAAGAAATCGGTTCATGGATTTTCGATGATCAATACTTATGTTTCCGATGTCCTGCTTAGCACTTTAGAACACGCGACTTGATTAATCGGTGCACAACCGCTCAATAAATCCAATCGTTAACATGACGCAATGAACAATCCAAACGAGTAAATTCGATCTGGTTGGATTGAAACGTTCCGACAAGTATCTTTCTTGTCCTTCGCAATGGAGTCAAACTTAACAATAAGGTTTTTTTTTTTTTTTTTCTATTCGGTGACCCAATCAGATTATCATCGGTGTTTGAGCTTTTTTTTGTTTCATTTTCACTGCAGCGTTTACCCTGTATAAGGCCTGAGGCCACTCGAGGTCAGTCAATTAAGTGCCATGCGTAATATATGCTTGAGCAATCATGTCTCTTTTGATCCATGACTGACGAGGTAGTTCTTTTTACTTTTTTTTTTTTTTTTTTAATCATTTCACCCCGAGCAAGGCAGAAACGCCACTGATGTGCAGGGGGTTACATAAATGTAAAAAGATTAATTAGAAAAGAGTGAGGAGTACAAGCTAGTTAGAAAGGAACAATAGAAAGCTGAGAAAGCAGGTGCAATGACAGATACATAGGTGGAGAGAAAGGGAAGGTTATACAGGGGAGGGGAGAGAGCTAGAGTCCAGTGGTTCTTAGATGAGTATTAAATTTGCATTTAAATTTCTGGAAGTTGTAGCCGTCAGGAAAGCAAGAATACAGGAGCGAGTTCCACAGGCGGGAAGCGCGAGAGAAGAAGCTGCAGGAGTAGAATTGTCGTCTGCATTTGGCTAACCTGACTGTGAATGGGTGGGACCCAGTTGCCAGTTTGGTTGCACGGGTAAACACCCGTTGAGGAGGCATCAGTGACTTAAGCTCGTCCGAGCAGAAGCCATGAAAGTATTTATAGAAGAGACAAAGGGAGGCCACATTTCGACGATGGGAAAGTGGCTGCAGTCGAGTCGCCAGATCAGTACCTATCACATTACAGACTCTCCTTTGGAGCCTGTCAAGAACACTGAGGAGAACGGCAGGGGCACCTGACCATAAATGGCAGCAGTACTCCATGCACGGACGGACTTCCGTAGTAGATTGCCATTTCTTTTTGTGGAGGACTGGTTGCCGATCAAGGCAACAGAACATAATCTGTTCTGCCCTTCAGCTTATAGCTGGAATGACAAGTGATTAATTCTTACCAAGGGTATTTCCGCGTTAGTTAATGCAAAGAATTCAACTGGAATTTGATGTAAAGGGTTAAGTTTATATGGATATGAGAGAAAGGTAACGGTTGACTTTAGATTTGAACATGTAAAGATTGTAGTTATCGGGGAAACACATTCTCGGGTGTTTATTCCATTCGGAATTGGTTTGACAGAAGAAACTGTTTGAGTGGAACTTCTCACTGATGAAATACTAAGGGAATGTAGAGGGTTTGCGACTGTGCCAGTGGCATGACGATGCAAGCGATGAAACTTAGACTTAGTGCAACCAAAGAATATAGTCTCTCCAAGCACTTTCGGTGGAAGTACCGACACAGCAGTAAGAGACTTGCAACATCCTGCCCGTAAGAGAGAGAGAGAGAGAGAGAGAGAGAGAGAGAGAGAGAGAGAAAGGTTGAAAATAATTATTTTAATTATGTTCGTTCTAAATTTATCTTATTAAGTAGAAAAAATACAGATATTTTGTTTGGCTTACAGTCTTTTATATTTTTTTAGCCTTCTCTATTTTAAACATTTTGAGAAATGAATATAGAATATTATAGAATTTGATATTATGACAATGATTTCTTAAATAGGAATACAGCAAGGTCTCAGCCTGTCCCAAAATACTAGAACTCGTAAATTCATGCACTCAAGGCATTATAAAGCTTCATTTTAGATCGTATCAACTAAGATAAAAGGATAAATTGCCTGACACGCTTTTTTGGATTGACAGAGTTGGAAAAACATAAGTAATCTTGTTTAATGGAAGTAATTCTTGAAATGTTTTATAATTGAAAAGAAAAATCTGGTAATGAAGGTTATATGGATATAAACTGTATGGTGAGTGGCAGTTTCACACTTTACTCAATCTTTACATTGAGCAAGGGACACTAGAGGTAGTGTCACATTATGGGTGGTTTATATGGATATGAGGGAAAGATAAGATTTAACTCTAGACTTCAACAGGTTGAGATTGTAGTAATCAGGGAAACATACTTTTAATAGGGCAGCTGTTCGTGGGAAGAAACTGTTTGAGTGGAACTTAGTTTTCACCAAAAGAATACGGAGGGAACGTAAATGGTTTGCTGATATGTAAGTTGTAATGTGGATATTAGCTGTGAAGGTTAGACCTGGTGGAAGTAAGGGATATCGTTTTTCCAGGCACTTTTCATAGAGGTAGTGATAGAGCAGTGAGATACTTGCCACTTTCTGACTGTGAGAGAAAGAGAGGTCGGAGGGTAGAAAATAATTGTTCTCCAACAATAAATCAAAGACACTTTTGAACACTATCGACTGGAAAGAACGTGATATTGTGACAATGATTTCTCATGGAGGAATACAGAAAGTTCTCTGTCTGCCTTCAAATAGTAGAACTCGTAAATTCATGCACTCAAGGCATTATATATAGCTTCATTTCAGATCATAGCAACAAACATAAATGGTGAAATTTGCCTAACACATATTTTTGGATTGACAATTATACCAGAGTTGGAAAAAAAAAAAAGCAAAAGTAATCTTGCATAATGGAACTAATGTTTGAAGTTTTTTCATGATTGAAATCAACTGGTAATGAAAGTTATATGGATATAAACTGTATAGTGATTGGCAGTTTCACACTTTTATCAACCTTTGCATTGACCAAGGGACACTAGAGGTAGTGTCACATTATGGGTGCTCTATATGCATAGGAGGGGAAGATAACAGTTAACTCTAGACTTTTTTTTTAATCGTGTCACCCCAAGCAACGCATTCCACTGCCACTATAGCGCAGGGGATTACATAGAGGGATTGGGTATAGGAAATGTCAGAAGGAGGGTAATAGACGACTTAGGATGTACATAGGGAGAGAGTTGGAGAGAGTGGGTCTGAGTTCGTGTGTTAGGAGGTGTCTATTGACCTTACATTTAAACTCCTGGAGGTTGTAGCCGTCGAGGAAGCAAACATGCGGTAGGGAATTCCACAGGCGGGAAGTGCGAGGAAAGAAGCTGTTGGAGTAGAAATTGCGGTTACATTTCATCGGTTTCACTGTAAAATGGTGGGACCTAGTTGCCAGTCTAGTATCTCGTGCAAATTCACATCTAGGGGGCACCAGTGATTTAAGTTGGTCAGAGCAGAAGCCATGAGAGTATTTATAGAAGAGGCACAGGGAAGCCACGTCACGCCGGTGAGAGAGACACTGCAGGCGGTCAGCCAAGTCGGTATCAATCACATTACAGATTCTTCGCTGTATTTTGTCAAGGACCCGAGGAAAATAGAAGGGACACCCGACCAGATGTAGCAGCAGTACTCAATACACGGGCGGATGGTGGATTTATATAAGTGCAGAATAGATTCAGGCGGAAAGAATTTCCGGGCCCTGCACAGAGAGCCGGCTTTCATAGCTGCGGGTTTAGCAATGGATTCGACGTAGTCATTCCACTTGAGGTCCGCTGAGAGTATCAGGCCAAGCAGGCGTAGTGATTTACTCTCTGGGAGGTAAGCCTGTTCCATGCTAATGGGAGGGCGGTGCGGTTGTCTGTAGTGGTTAATTGACAGCAGCTTCGTTTTCAAACTTCAACAGGTTAAGATTGTAGTAATCAGGAAAACATACTTTTAAGAATCTGTTCCATGGGGGCGCTGTTCACGGAAAGAAGCTGTTGGAGTTGAACTTAGTTTTCGTCAATGGAACACTGAGAGAATATAGGTAGTTTCTTACAGTATTTACGCGATTCGGACTAATGTCCTCATCTTTGTTGCCATTTGTACGACGTTTCGGCGGTTTGTACACTAGGAATTTCGAACCGGACCCTTTATCACAATCACTGGAATATATTATCTTCATTTCTTGCGTAGTAGAGCCTCGTCTTGTAGTGATGAGTTATCTCCCTCTAACCCCATAAGTTACTTGTTCATCACTGCTGTAGCCTGATATTGAACTCACAGCTCTTTGAGTTAAGTTACAGTAAATAAACAACGTCTATATCCAGTGGGCCAGAATTTATATTTCAATTTTTAGATGTTAATGCTTTCTCTAGTATTTTTTACCAGAATACGGAGTGCCAGAGAACATCATTAGTATCCAAATTACAATATGAGCTCTAGTTCTTCAAGAAGAAGGCCGGAGCGTACAACGGCCGAAACGTCGTACAAAGGGCAACAATCATGAGGACAATAGTCCAAATAATATGAATGAAGAGACATGGCACATACTCTTCTATGTGCCATGCTCTTTCAAGATGTAGGCGATCATGGCCTTCCACCTCTCCCAATCTCTGGTAGCTCTAAGCACGTTTTGTTCTGTTACTCTTCCACCAAAAGCAAAGATTCTCCAAGTCTTCTTTTCTCATTACATGTCCCAAGAACTTCAGCTGTTTCTTACTGATGCTCAGTATTAATTTTTTTCTATTCAGTCCTTTTTAAGAACTCATCATTGCTCACATTCTTGTTCCATATCTGCACCATCCTTCTGTAGAACCACATTTCAGTTGCTTTAAGTTTTTCCTTTATCTTTAATGATATTGCCATACTGAAAAACAGACATCACATAGCAATCCAGTACCCACTTCATTGTTTCTAGCAAAATTTTCCTGTTTCTTAATACTCTTCTCGGCTCCTGGAATGCATCCTTGTGCTTTTGGATCTCATGAATATAAATGTATAGAAACTGTTGTGGTCACAAAGTGAGGGGTCAGTTTATATATTAATAGTAATATAGAACTGATCCCCCACTTTATATCCAGTATTCTTCTATATAACCACATTTCAGTTGCTTGAAGTTTTTCCTTCATCTTCGATGATATTGTCCAGCATTCACTGCCATATTGGAAAACAGACATCACAGCATTTCAGCACTCTCTTCTTTGTTTCTAAGAAAAAAGACTGAAAAGTAAGGTTTGGGGAGTTCCCGTTTAAATATGGCAACAGTACCCCATTTCGGCCTGATCTGGCTCTTATGAAATTTGATGATATCATGAGGAGTTCTACAGGGAACCGATCATTTTGTCAGAATCTTCAGCGAATGGATCGCATATCCTCTCATGAAACGGGGAATACCTGAGGGGTCATACGTTTATTGTGGCTGGCAGCGATGCTCTCCCTGTGTATCTATGTCAGTAAAAGATTAGAGATAACAATGGCGATTATCTCATTATTTGTACAATTATTTTCAATATCACGTTAATCTTTAATTTGAAACACAAATTTTCGTTCTGATATATGAGAGGCAAATCTTCTAGAAAAGAGTACTTTTTGTACAACGTATATAACCTACATATATCGTTTCTTGTTTACATAGATAAAATCTCAAATTGAATAAATTCATAAGCAACATGAATTGTATAAAAGTAGTTGCTTGAGAGTAATATCATTTTCAAAAGATTTATATTTATCGATTATTATTATTATTATTATGATTATTATTATTATTATTATTATAAAAGTCATATTCTGTGAAATACCTAGGGTGACAAATGAAAATGCTGAAAACTTAATATTAATGCACGGCTATTTAACACGGTATTAAAATAACTATCTTTGACGTGACTGTGAAATATATATACTTGGGAGTTGCTTACTTATTATTATATTACATATATATATATATATATATATATATATATATATATATATATATATATATATATAAATGTAAACTTGTCGTTATACTCGTTTCGAAAAACCCTCCGAGTACATACGTTTTAATGGTAATAAAAAAAGAACGAGCGAAGCATTTGAACATCAGTCAAAGTGCGTAGCCCAAAGAAAACAAACCCGAGACGATTAACCTAAAACAAAAAGCGCTCAATACGCAAGTAGAGCAAACTAAGTAAATAACAAACCTAGAGAGCCAAAGAACCTCCCAAGATTTCACCAAATTGGATCTTCAAGAAAAGTTGGTTAAAGAGGCTAAAATAAGACAATAAGATATAAGAAACTTCGAAATCTAATATATATATATATATATAGTCAATAACTAACCTAGAGAGCCAACGAACCTACCAAGGCTTCACCTAATTGGATCTTCAGGGAAGGAGAGCCAACCTTCCCTGAAGATCCAATTAGGTGAAGCCTTGGTAGGTCCGTTGGCTCTCTAGGTTAGTTATTGACTATATATATATATATATATATATATATATATATATATATATATAGGAAAAACTACTAAAAAGTTGTAAGTTTAAAAATGTATTTTTCTGACTATTTATTTATTTATTTATTTCTGTTACTATATTGTCATTTCAGACCATCCTCGGCCTTTCATCAGAAACAAATGATTTTAAAATTTAAATTAGAAACGTTTTCGCGATCAGCGTTCGTGGAGAGATTGTTTACATCACGTGATGCAAAAAGCGACAGATTTTTTTTTTAATATT
>JBBBDQ010002266.1:222500-297500 GCA_037127315.1 Ascarosepion bandense | reverse complement strand
ATAGTTGTTTCCAGTTAAGGCGAAACCGTAGACTGAAAGAAAAATGAATGGATGTAAGTCAAATTTTGATTTCCTAGTATCGATATCAAATAAGATTTTATTTTCGTCGTAAACTGAATTTTGAAGGCTAAATAAGTCCTCTGAGTAAACGGTATCATGACTGAGACTAAGAACTACAATTATACCTACTTGGAGCCAAACCCGAAGCAAAAACTAAAATAAAAGGGCTGCAAAAAAATACAGACATACAGGCAGATAAACAGACACACTCACAAACATCTTGCCCTTTATATATATATATATATATATATATATATATATATATATATTATCGATTTTCTGCACTAATGTAAGAACTGCAACCTTGAAACTTCTGAATATCGTTTCTTATGTCTTTGTCTGTGAGTGACTAACATCGGACCACTCCTTCTATAACCTGATTTTTTCGATTATCGATTTTTGTTTTTATCGGGGGTACCACGACACAAAACCTAGCTAAGAACACTCGCAGACGATTATCTTACAACTGTGTAAATTTTCAAGAAAATCGGTTCAGCCGTTCCGGAGTCTATAGATAACGAACACACACACATACAGACACAGACACATGCACACACACAGAGAGACAAAGTTCCATTTATAAATAAGTTTCGCTTCTTTAGAACATGTCCAAACTATAATCTACTACAAAAGTGTGCATTTTATTTCGATATTGAAGGCACAATGTCTCATCAGGTAGTAAGCGCTATTTTTTGAAAGGAGATGAAAATTAACTTCTTCCTCCCTCTATGCATTTTCTTACTTTTCCCTCTTTGTTAAGTTCAGACGCTGTGTCACCAAAGCTTGTATATGAATATACTTTAGTTCCTATCTAAATCTGGCGTCTTTTTTTATCCTTCAACAGGTCTCATTAGTCCTTCCTCTCATATTTTCCTTTTTTTTTTTTGGTTTTTTATTTTCTCTGTACCCCCTTTTTGTGATTCCACATTCTTGTTTCTCATTTTCCCTTCTCCTCGTACACAAAAAAATTGCCAATATAAATAAATTTCCATTAAGATGTCCTTTATGATGGAGCTTGATATGAATGATAGGATCAAACTAAAGAATGGTCCTGTGACACATGCACACACCTGTGGAATCACACACACACACACTTGTGGAAACACACACACTTAGGCAATCACGTAATTGTATGTATCAAAATTTGTATGTAACCATTTTACATTGAAATAAATGTAAGCTGCTTCCTGATTGGTTTGAGCTAGCCAAGCAGAATCAAGGTAAGTGAACCACATTTTACCGCCAAATCGTAAGGATGTTTGAAATAGACCATACTTCCGATTTACCATGAAATAACGTGTCTGACTTAATTTTTCTTATATATATATATATATATAGAAACATTTTTGGGTACAGAAAATGAGTATTGCTTTAAATGTTATAAATTTTATGTTACAGGGCATAATGAGGAGAAGATATTAAAAAAACAAAACCGGTTTCGCTCACATTCGTCAAAGTTTTTTTATGTTGGGAGAACTTAACGTAAATTGTACGTGGTTCGAAGATTTAAAAAGCCAATGATGGGAAAGGGGAATGAACCGCTAAAGTAAACAATCTCGGTGTTTACAAGGCCTAGTAAACCATCTCGCTGTTTACAAGGCCTAGTAAACAATCTCGCTGTTTACAACAGAGATGGTCTTCAAAACCTGACGTAAACAGTCTCCAACACCTTCAATTGAAAAAGTGAATGTTATGTGGACAATCCACGATTTGCCGCGTATTTTTCCCCAGTTTGAACCAGAATTTCTTACGCACACATTATATAGAAATATACGAGTTTTAAGTCCAACTCACTCCCTCATAAAAATTCATTCTTCTGTACAACTACAAAAATGAACGTTATTCATGAACTCTCAGATTTGAACAATTCTTTTTAGCAATAATATTCCTTACACAAATTTCTTATCACACTGATAAATCTTAAAGCAGCAATGGACATTTCAACTTACGTCAAAAGCTCTAACACAAATTTTCATTCAGTCCATGAAAGACATTTTCAAACAAACAATTTCAACTTCTATGTAATGTATGTATTTCTTATTAATATTTTCGAAATACACTTTATAGTTGCAAATTGAAGCTTTGACAATTTCATTCCACTTTCCATTTCCTTGTTTGATGAATGATTTTCAACGCTCATAAAAATAATGGTCGATTGTAAGGATATAGTTATGAGGTTCTTTGGGAAGTGGCCTTGTGCCATGTAAAAATCCACCAGAGAAATTACTCTAAATTAACTTTGCAGCGAATCCCCACAATACCATAGCCCTGTAGCTTGCAAAAGGCCGGCGTACCAGACCCTATCAATTGCTTTGAAAATATCATCTCCAAAACCTCATCGTTGTTCACATGTTCTGTCCATGGTATCCTCAACATCCTTCTGTAGAATCAGATGTTGGTTACTTTAAGTCTTTTCCGGTACTTTCCGATAACACTCACGGATCTCCACGATTACTCTCAACTCTCCACTGCTGTTCTCTCTATGGCAGGCGTATATGTATACTCAGTCGAATTTATTATCATATACAAAAGGGGAGATCCCACAACAGTATTATTATTATTATAAAAGTCATATTATAGATTTTGGTTACTTTGTCTTTCCTTCATCTTTGGTGAGATTGTCCAGCATTATCTCTCATATTGAAGAACAAACATCACATAAAAAAATCTAGTACTCTCTTTTTTTTTTTATTTCTAACGAAATTTTCCTGTCTCTTAATAGCTTTTCTTTTTTTTTAATCATATCACCCCGAGCAAAGCGGTAATGCCACTGATGTGCAGGGGACTACGTTAGAGTGAAAAGATTGGAAAAGAGAAAGCCAGAAACAACATCTTAAACAGGGAACAAGGGATGAGCCTCTTAACCTGTTCAATAGACGAGGGCGGAGTGTGAACCGGGCGATAGTTTCTACGTAGTTTCTGGAATGCAACCTTGGCCATGCCAATTTCCGCTTTTGATCTTACTATCGCACTTCCCGTCCTCTGTTAGAACACTTCCGATGTATTTAAATTGATGTATCTGCTAGATTTTAGTAGCCTCGGAAAGTAGTTGGCATTTTAAGCTCCTTTTTTTTTTACTGATTATTATGTATTCAGTTTTTATGCAGTCAATTCTTTCCGCTTTAGCCACTTCTTGTGAGTTTTCTTTTAGTTTCTTTACTAGCCTCATTCAGTGGAAAGTCAGGCAGTTAAGTGCCATACGTGATACACTCTTTGGGCGATCATGTCTCAAAAGAGTCATGACTGACTGGGCAGAAGATTATCCCACAGTAGTTTGCCATTGCTTTCTGCAGTAGACTGGTTGCCAACAAAGCTATAGTAACCAATCTGTCCTGTTATTTGACTCATAGCTAAAGGGGGAAGAGATGTATTATATTATTAAGTAGTAATTAGTGGGGGATCAGTTTATTACTTCATAACAATATAAAACTGATCACCCGCTTTATACCTGTAGAAGCCTTAATCATGTTTTCAACTATTATATTCAGTCAGTCAGTTAAGTGCCATACTTGATACACGCTTTGGGCGATCATGTCTCAAAAGAGTCATGACTGACTGGGCAGAAGATTATCCCACAGTAGCTTGCCATTGCTTTCTGCAGTAGACTGGTTGCCAACAAAGCTATAGTAACCAATCTGTCCTGTTATTTGACTCATAGCTAAAGGGGGAAGAGATGTATTATATTATTAAGTAGTAATTAGTGGGGGATCAGTTTATTACTTCATAACAATATAAAACTGATCACCCGCTTTATACCTGTAGAAGCCTTAATCATGTTTTCAACTATTATATTCAGTCAGTCAGTTAAGTGCCATACTTGATACACGCTTTGGACGATCATGTGTTGAAAGAGTCATGACTGACTGGGCAGAAGATTATCCCACAGTAGCTTGCCATTGATTTCTGCGGTAAACTGGTTGCCAACATGTCCTTTTGCGCATTTCTTTTAAACAAACTACAATTATCTTTATTTTAATTTGCGAAGCTTAGCTGAGTGCGACATTGAACTATGGTATCCTCAGCATCCTTCTGTAGAACCATATTTCTATTGCTTCAAGTCTTTCATTTATTTTTAATGAGATTATCCAGCATTCGCTGCATATTGAAGGACAGAAGTCACATAATAATCAAATCCAGTGAAATTTTCCTCTCTCTTAATACTTCTTTTTAATCGTTTCACTCCAAGCAAGGCGGTAACGCCACTGATGCGCAGGGGGATACATAAGAGTAAAGGATTAGATAGAAGGGGAGTAAGGAGAAAGACGAACCAGTTACAGGGGGGATCAGAGAAAGGATGGGAATAGAGGTGTGATGACTGCTGCAAAGGTAGAGAGAAAGGAAAAGATATACAGGGTGATGTAGAAAGACTGATGCGCAGGGGGCTACATAAGAGTAAAAGATTAGATAGGAGGAGAGTAAAGAGAAAGACGAACAAGTTACAGGGAGTATCAGAGAAAGGAGCATGAGAAGGATGGGAACACAGGTGTGATGAAAGTTGCAAAGGTAGAGAGAAAGGAAAAGATATACGGGGTGATGTAGAAAGACTGATGCGCAGGGGGCTACATAAGAGTAAAAGATTAGATAGAAGGAGAGTAAAGAGAAAGACGAACCAGTTACAGGGGGGTCAGAGAAAGGATCGGAATACAGGTGTGATGACAGTTGCAAAGGTAGAGAGAAAGAAAAGATATACAGGGTGATGTAGAAAGACTGATGCGCAGGGGGCTATATAAGAGTAAAAGATTAGATAGGAGTAGAGTAAAGAGAATGACGAACCAGTTACAGGGGGTGTCAGAGAAAGGAGCATGAGAAGGATGGGAATACAGGTGTGATGACTGTTGCAAAGGTAGAGAGAAAGGAAAAGATATATGGGGTGATGTAGAAAGACTGATGCGCAGGGGGCTACATAAGAGTAAAAGATTAGATAGGAGGAGAGTAAAGAGAAAGACGAACCAGTTACAGGGAGTGTCAGAGAAGAGAGCAACAGAAGGATGGGAACACAGGTGTGATGACAGTTGCAAAGGTAGAGAGAAAGGAAAAGATATACAGGGTGAGGTAGAAAGAAATGGAGTCAAGTGCATAAGAGATGGGTATTAACATTGCATTTAAATTTCTGGAGGTGTAGCCGTTAGGAAATCAAGAATATGGAAGGGAGTTCCACAGGCGGGAAGTGCGAGAAAAGAACCTGATGGAGAAGTAGAATACTTTATTCACCTTCTGGAATGCATCCTTGGCCATAGGAATACGCCTTGGGATCTTAGTGTCGCACTTCTCGTCCTTTGTTATATGTAGTCATGTCTTTCCGTTTTCTTTAACCACGTCTTGTAAGTGTTCTTTTAGTTTCTTTACCAACGTCGTTCAGTGGAAAGTATTCTTTCTTAAATAATGGAGTCTGATACCTGAGCTTTTGACCGGCAAGGGAAATCGACATTTCCTTTTGTGCATTTCTTATAAACAAACTACAATTATCTTTATTTTATTTTTCCGAAGTTTAGCTGAGTGCGACATTGAACCATGGTATCCTCAGCATCCTTCTGTAGAACCACATTTCTATTGCTTCAGGTCGTTCGTTCATTTTTAATGAGATTATCCAGCATTCGTTTCATATTGAAGGACAGACATCACATAATAATCCAGTACACTCTTTGTTTCTAGCAAAATTGTCCTGTCTCTTAATACTCTGCTTAGCTTCTGGAATGCACCTTTGGCCATACGAATACGTCTTCGAATGTCAGTGTCGCACTTCTCGTCCTCTGTTAGAATATTTCCCATGTATTTAAATTTCTGTACCTGTTTTATTTCAGTAGCCTCGGACGGTAGTTGGCATTTAAAGCTTCTCTTTTTACTGCTGACCCTGCATTCAGTTTTCTTGTAGTTTATACGTAGTCCTTTCTTTGCGCATTCTTCAGTTACCTTAAATCTAAAACATTTAAGTTTTCCCTTAAAATGATCCTTTTTTTTCTAATTGCCAGCATAAATGTTTTTATTACTTGAGATCCTTATTAAGTAAAAGAAATGAATTCTATTTTTTATAGTTGATCATTCGTAACGTAAGCTAGGATATGTTGGAGCAATGCAATGAAATCTTTTTCGATATTTTTTCCATGTTCAATTCGTTCTTCAATCTCTGTTTCAGCTTTAAATGAACGGTTTATGAGCAAAGGTCACAAATCAATTATTCGATCTCTTGGTAATATATAAAAATCTGGTGGAAGATGGGATTTAACCGGAGCAAATGTAATATATCGTGCAATGTATGGATTGATTCACCGTAGCTACTGTAGAAATTATGAAAAACGAGGAACTCCGGACACGGATATCAACTATCTTGTCTCAGTTGATGTCTCTAATTCATTCCATTGATTTATAGATAAATCGCTTGAAAGCCAAGCTGATCAATTGCAGTTAACAACAGCAGATGAAGATTTCACTTGTAAGGCCTTTTTTTTCATAAAGTTATTTAGTTTAGTGTGTTTGATTCGATTTATGGGATTGTTTATCATATTTACGTCTTTCGTTTGAAACACAGTTTTGCAAATTACATTTAATTGGCTTTCTTTCTTTCTTTCCAATTCCACAACTTGCTTTTTACTTTGTTCTTTCTTTTTTTCTTTCATTTTCAAATTTTTTTTCTAATTTTACTTCTTACCTTCTTGTTCGAAAAAAACTCATATACACTTTCTTTGGTTTCAAAAACTTCTCTTTAATTTTATCTTTCTTTCTCTCTTTCTTTCTTTCTTGTCTTCGATTTCTTTCTTTCTTTCTTTCTTTCTTTCTTTCTTTCTTTCTTGTCTCCGATCTCTTTCTTTCTTTCTTTCTGTTTTTCTTTCTTTCTTTCTTTCTTTCTTTCTTTCTTTCTTTCTTTCTTGTCTTCGATTTCTTTCTTTCTTTATTTCTTTCTTTCTTTCTTTCTTTCTTTCTTTCTCTCTATCTTGTCTCTGATCTCTTTCTTTCTTTCTTTCTTTCTGTCTTTTTTTCTGTTTTTCTTTCGTTCTTTCTTTCTTGTCTTCGATTTCTTTCTTTCTTTCTTTCTTTCTTTCTTTCTTTTCTCCGATCTCTTTCTTTCTTTCTGTTTTTCTTTCTTTCTTTCTTTCTTTCTTTCTTGTCTTCGATTTCTTTCTTTCTTTATTTCTTCTTTTTTTCTTTCTCTTTTCCTTTCTTTCTTTCTGTCTTGTTTTCGATTTCTTTCTTTATTTATTTCTTCTTTTTTCTTTCTTTCTTTCTTTCTTTCTTTCTCTCTCTCTTTCTTTCTTTCTTGTCTTCGATTTCTTTCTGTTTTTCTTTCTTTCTTTCTTGTCTTCGATTTCTTTCTTTATTTATTTCTTCTTTATTTCTTTCTTTCTTTCTCTTTTTCTTTCTTTCTTTATTGTCTTCGATTTCTTTCTTTCTTTCTAGTTCCACAAATTACTTTACTTTTCTCTTTCTTCCTTACATTATTTTACAGAAAACCTTTCAAATATTTCTTTCCTTCTTTTTAATTTCATTTCTTTCTTTATTTCTTTGTCGGTGACGCTTATGTAGAAGAGGAGTAGCCGAAGAGTGATTGCACACAGGCAGGAGCTGTTGAGGAATCGTTAAGTTTCCCTCTCTCTCTCTCTCTCTCTCTCTCTCTCTCTTTCGTGCTGTCGTTCAATCGAAATCAGTTAGATCTTTTATTGCCTCCTTGTGTCGATCATATCTATGTTGGCCAACGCCTGTGCTCTCTGACTTTGATGTCGATCTTTTTTTTTTTTTTTACCGGGTCAAGGCAATATATTACAAGGCGATCTTAAGACAACTGGAAGTCCCACCAGTATTTACTATCACTCGCGAAAATTTTAACAACCAGCCAGATGACACCATGAAGAAGAGAGCACGTATGAGTGGGTTGTGGTACTGACACAGTTTTTATTGTTATTGATAAGTGCGAATATATTCTTTGCTTACAAGTTCCAAACGTGGTTCTACAGAAGGATGCTGAGTATACTATGAACAGAAAAAGCAACAACAGACATGCTTTTCTTATTATGCACCTTAAAAATTTCACTTGCCTCGTTTTCGTTCTAAGGAAGGGTGCCCAGTTTGCTTTCATTTTGTTAACTTCCCCGTTACTGACAGGATATTCTCAGTATCCTTCTGAATAACCTTATTTCTCTTTCCATAAGTCTCTTTTGCATCAATGAATACATTGTCCAGCCTTTGCTAGCACCTAAGATGACCACTTGGGCACGTGATGTAATTAGTAGCAATCTTGTGTCGCTATATCGATTACGACTGAATAGTGAGTACGATATTAAATTCGACCATGTGCCACATCTAAGCGACACTATTAATCAACAATTCAGCAGTCTTGTTTCTTTATTTGTTACGAAATTATTGTGTTATTTTGTTTTTTTAAGCCATTACATTTTCGAGGTGTTAAAAATATTCCTAGCCTTAGGTAACAACAGAATGTAGTTCAAATTTTACATTGACTGCCAATTTGACCTTATCGAACCGTTCAGATTTACCCTATAGACAGAAATAAATGGTTGTGTCAAGTGATTTTTATTTTCAGTCCGGTAAAATTTCTTATTACCCTGAATGTTATTATTGTGGAGACATTTGTTTGAGTAAACAGAAAGAAGAAAGTACTGGTCTGTTATATGATGTCTGTTCTCCAATATGGCAGCAAATTGGAGTAGATAGACTAAACTATCGCCCGGTTCACACTTCACCCATGTCTATTGAACAGGTTAAGAGGCTCATCCCTTGTTCCCTGTTTAGGATGTGGTTTCCGGCTTTCTCTTTTCCAATTTTCTCACTTTGTTTTTTTTTGTTTGTTTTTTTCAATTGGAGTAGATAGATCTATCTATTGCCCGGTTCACACTCGACCCATGTTTATTGAACAGGTTAAGAGGCTCATCCCTTGTTCCCCGATGTGGTTTCCGACTTTCTCTTTTCCAATATTCTCACTTTGTTTTTTTGTTTTTTTTCAATTGGAGTAGATAGATCTATCTATTACCCGGTTCACACTCCACCCATGTCTATTGAACAGGTTAAGAGACTCATCCCTTGTTCCCTGTTTAGGGTGTAGTTTCCGGCTTTCTCTTTTCCAATTTTCTCACTTTGTTTTTTTTTGTTTGTTTTTTTCAATTGGAGTAGATAGATCTATCTATTGCCCGGTTCACACTCCACCCATGTTTATTGAACAGGTTAAGAGGCTCATCCCTTGTTCTCTGTTTAGGATGTGGTTTCCGGCTTTCTCTTTTCCAATTTTCTCACTTTGTTTTTTTTTGTTTGTTTTTTTCAATTGGAGTAGATAGATCTATCTATTGCCCGGTTCACACTCCACCCATGTTTATTGAACAGGTTAAGAGGCTCATCCCTTGTTCTCTGTTTAGGATGTGGTTTCCGGCTTTCTCTTTTCCAATTTTCTCACTTTGTTTTTTTTTGTTTGTTTTTTTCAATTGGAGTAGATAGATCTATCTATTGCCCGGTTCACACTCCACCCATGTCTATTGAACAGGTTAAGAGGCTCATCCCTTGTTCCCTGTTTAGGATGTGGTTTCCGGCTTTCTCTTTTCCAATTTTCTCACTTTGTTTTTTTTTTGTTTGTTTTTTTCAATTGGAGTAGATAGATCTATCTATTGCTCGGTTCACACTCCACCCATGTCTATTGAACAGGTTAAGAGGCTCATCCCTTGTTCCCTGATGTGGTTTCCGACTTTCTCTTTTCCAATATTCTCACTTTGTTTTTTTGTTGTTTTTCAATTGGAGTAGATATATCTATCTATTACCCGGTTCACACTCCACTCATGTTTATTGAACAGGTTAAGAGGCTCATCCCTTGTTCCCTGTTTAGGATGTGGTTTTCGGTTTTCTCTTTTCCAATCTTCTCACTATTACGTAGCCCCCTGCACATCAGTGGCGTTACCGCCTTGCTCGGTGTGATACGATTAAAAAAAAATACTGGACAATCTCATCGAAGATGAAGGAAAGACGTAAAGCAACCAATATATGGTTCTACAGAAGGATGCTGAGGATACCGTAGACGAAAGTCGTGAGCAACGACGTGGTTTTGGAGAGGACGGACACAAGAAGAAAACTGATACTTAATATCATTTGGAAATGTTGTGAGGTAGGTGGGGTTAGACAACCTGATACGCACAGGACGGATAAAATAGATGAGAGACAAGCGAAAACCACGCTTGACATACTTGGTAGACTTGGGCAGCTGGATGTTCAGGCCTGAATTCAGTGGTATAACAGGGGAAAGGGTATTAACAGATACAAGGGACGTGGAGATGTGGAAGTTCATGATCGCGTATGTCTTAAAGGGAGACGACACAGAAGAACAGAAGAAGCTTACTGTGGAAATTCTTCTGCTAAGCCAATCATGAATCGAAAAGTGGTGTGATTGCCCAAGCGTGTATCACGTATTGCATCACACAAAGGTAGAATCCGTCTGCATTCCTGAGAGGATAATTTATTTACACTAAAAATAACTATGGAAAGTGAACGGTTTTAGTGTTTGTCATTGAAATTTAAACTTTTCGGGCTTCCTAACTCTATGGAATGTAAGATCTGTGCATATTAAAATTGAAAAATAAGAAATGAACAAACAAATAACGAGGAAAATAGTGAAAAAAATAAATTGGAAGAATGAAAAATGAATTATTGCATGTAAGAACCAATGCCAAAGAAAGAAAAAAAGAAAGAAAGAAAAAAAGAAAGAAAGTAAGAAAGAAAGAGATCTAGTAATTAAGTCAAAGAAAATTGAAAAAAAAAAACAAAGACATAAATAAAGAAAGATAGAAAGAAAGAAAGTGATCTAATAAATAAAGTAGAAAGCATTGAAAAAAAAACAAAAAAGAAAGAAAGAAAGAAACTAAGAAAGAAAGTGATCTACTAAATAAAGTCGAAGAAAATTGAAAAAAAGAAAGAAAGAAAAAGAAAGTAAGAAAGAAAGTGATCTACTAAATAAAGTCGAAGAAAATTGAAAAAAAAACAAAGAAAGAAAGAGATCTATTAAAAAAGTTGAAGAAAATTGAAAAATGAAAGAAAGAAAGTAAGAAAGAGATCTACTAAATGAAGTCGAAGAAAATTGAAAAAAAAAAAGAAAGAAAGAAAATAAGAAAGAAAGAAAAAAGAAAGAAAAATATCTACTAAATAAAGTCGAAGAAAATTGAAAAAAAAACAAAGAAAGAAACAAAGAAAGAAAGAGATCTACTAGAGTCGAAGAAAATTGAAAAAAAAACAAAGAAAGAAAGAAAGAAAGAAAAAAGTAAGAAAGAAAGAGATCTACTAAATAAAGTCGAAGAAAATTGAAAAAAAAAACAAAGAAAGAAAGAAATTGATCTAGTAAATAGAGTCGAAGAAAATTGAAAAAAAAGAAAGAAAGAAAGAAACAAAGAAACAAAGAAACAAAGAAAGAAAAAAAGGGGAAATGAAAAAAGGTGGAAGATAGAAAATGAAAGGATTCAATATAAAAATCAACAGGAAAGAAAGAAAAACGAAAGAAAAAAGAAGAAAGAAAAACGACATAAATTAACAGATTTTGTATATAAAGTATAATTATGTTAAAAAAACAAAGATGTCTTCCATGTGACGCAAAATAAAGTTGAAAATTAAAAGTGTAAACAAGGAAAAAGCGGATGTAAAGAAAGAAAGAAACAAACAAAGAATGAAATATAATGAAAGAAAAATGAAAGAGGAAGTAAAGAAAATATGTTGGAAGATAGAAAAGGGAATGAGTCAATGTATGAACCAATGAGAAAGAAAGAAAAAAAAAAGAAAGATATGTGGTATGTAACGTGAAATAAAGATGAAATTGAAAAAATTAACAAAAAGAAGAAGGTTGTAAAGAAAGAAATAAAGAATGATGAAATAAAGAAAAAACGCAAGAGAAGTTATATTTAACGTAAAGATAAAATTAAAAAAATAAGAAAGAAAGAAAGAAAGAAAGAAAGGTAGTTTGAGCACAATGATAAAAATAGGGATATAAAATGAAACGAAGAAGGAAGAAAGAAAGAAAGAAAGAAAAAAGGAAAGAAAGAAAGAAGAAAAGAAAGAAAGAAAGTTTGAACACAAGAAAGTAAAAGAAAGGAAATAAAAAGAAAGAACGAAGATGGTAAAGAAAAAAAGAAAGAAAGAAAGAAAGAAAGAAAGAAAGGTAGTTTGAGCACAATGATAAAAATAGGGATATAAAATGAAACGAAGAAGAAAGAAAGAAAGAAAGAAAGAAAGAAAGAAAGAAAGGTAGTTTGAGCACAATGATAAAAATAGGGATATAAAATGAAACGAAGAAGAAAGAAAGAAAGAAGGAAAGAAAGAAAGAAAGAAAAGAAAGAAAGAAAGAAAGAAAGAAAAAAGGAAAGAAAGAAAGAAAGAAAGAAAGAAAGAAAGAAAGAAAGAAAAAAGGAAAGAAAGAAAGAAGAAAAGAAAGAAAGAAAGAAATTTGAACACAAGAAAGTAAAAGAAAGGGAATAAAAAGAAAGAACGAAGATGGTAAAGAAAGAAAGAAAGAAAGAAAGAAAGAAAGAACACACATTAGAGAACTACACTTACAGTTAAAAATATTTAAAGGACAAAATGCAAATAAAGGCATATCTTCTAACAATGGAAACTAATTAAGCTTTGGCAGTGGCAATCGGAGCCAAATTGCAAGGCCGAACAATTTTAGATCTTCAACAGATTCGAGAACAACAAAAAGGCAGAAACACAAAACAAACCCCAAAGTACACATCAAGGTCATCACTAAAATGGTAAACAGACTCTCCTTTGAAAGACTTATTTTCATAACTATTTCAATTGATATATTCTCTTTAAGTCTCTCGACTAAATGAAATATTGGTGCATTTCTAGTGAACTGGTAAAAGATTTTACTGATCAAAGAATAAGGACATTAATTTTAATGTCCTCCTCCTAAAAGAAACTCATACGGACAAGAGAATCGGGAGAAGCAAAGCGAATCTTGTTTTTTTAATTATTTTAATCTATTGCTCACTCAATGCAAGACCCAAGAGCCATTGCAAGGTAGGGCTTTAATGAATACGATTGTTGTAAAAAGAGGAATGAAAAGTGCATATGATGATGATATGTAAGATAAATAAAACTTGACCAGAGACTTCAAGATTGTAATGGGCGGGAATCATTCTCAAGGGAGCCTGTTCCTCAAAGTAACATTTCTGGATAAGTGAATGTCAGAAACTTCATCTCTGCGTCGTTCTTCTATAGCAGTAAGTTGCAACATGAGACTGCTACAAGTCGCATGGTTTGAATTCGTGGATGACGATCTAGGCCATGAATAAATCTGCACATTGAGATTTAACCTAGTGTCTGGTTTGAACGGCAATGTTGCAATGACCAGAAAATTAGTAAGACAATATCTATACAAAAGGAACATAAAAGGAACGAGGATGAATTGAGAAACTTTACATGTCATGGCAAGCCTTAGCTGTGAAGGTCTGATCTGGTGGAACTAAGGACTGTAGCTCATCAGAATATTTGCCATGGAAATAGCGATAGCGTAACGAGAGTCTTAGCTGTGAAAGTCTGATCTGGTGGAACTAAGGACTGGTACTCATCTGAATATTCGCCATGGAAATAGCGATAGAGTAACGAGAGTCATAGCGTCTTAGCTGTGAAGGTCTGATCTGGTGGAACTAAGGACTGTAGCTCATCAGAATATTTGCCATGGAAATAGCGATAGAGTAGCGAGAGTCTTAGCTGTGAATGTAGCTTGTCTGAACTTTTACCATGGAAATAGCGATAGATTAACGTGAGGTTATCAACAACTCATCTGGGAGAAAGGGTTTGTAAGGTGGAAAATGACTCACACCCAAACGTCTGCTTAGAAGATTTTAATTTTGTCAACCCTGAAAAGAGTGAATCGGACAGCTTCAAGCCAGATATGACATGACTACTCGTTTTCTTGTTCGTCTTGGTGCAGTAGATATCGACTTGGAACTAGAAACCGTGTTGCCGATTTTGAATTCTACTTGATTTCCTTAAATTCACTTCGGTACAAACACCCTTGCAAAAAGTATTAATACGTTTCCTCCCTCCAGTTATGGGTAAAATAATAGGATAGATTGGGCTCTATAGCCTTGGCTGGCAACCAGTCTACCACAGATGGCAATGGTAACCTACTGCGGGATAATCTTCTGCTCAGTCATGTCTCTTTTGAGACATGATCACCCAAAGTGTGTATCATGCATGGCACATCTGACTGACTGACTGAGATGCAGTAGATATCGATCCGGAACGAGAGATCAGAGAACCGAGTTCAAATTCCAATCAAATTTGTTGCATTCACATGTAAATACTTTGGAAAATGTATTAATCCATCTTTTCTCTCTCCAGCTATAGGTTGAATAGCAGGAGAGATTGGGTTGTAAAGCTTTGGTTGGCAAGCCGCCACTAGTTCTCTTCGACTAATTTAAACTTATTTATAAATGGAATTTTGCTCTCTCTGTGTCTCTGTGTGTGTGTCAGTTACCTATAGACTCCGAAACGGCCGAACCGTTTTTCTTGAAAATGTACACATTGTACTATAAGCGTCTGCGAGTGTTCTTAGCCAGGTTTTGTGTCGAGGTACCCCCGATAAATATCGATAATCGATAATCGAAAAAATCGGGTTATAGAAGGAGTGGTCCGATTTTAATCAAATTTGATACACTCATAGACAAAGACATAAGAAACGATATTCAGAAGTTTCATGGTTGCAGTTCTTAAAATAGTGCAGAAAATCGATAATATATATATATATATATATATATATATATATATATATATATATATATATGAGGCAAGATGTTTGTGTGTCTGTGTCTGTTTATCAGCCTGTATGTCTGTAATTTTTTGAGCCCTTTTATTTTAGTTTTTGCTTCGGGTTTGGCTCTAAGTAGGTATAATTGTAGTTCTTAGTCTCCACCATGATACCATTTACTCAGAGGACTTATTTAGCCTTCAAAATTCAGTTTACGACAAAAAAAACTTATTTCATATCGAAACCAGGAATTCAAAATTTGACTTACATCCATTGATTTTTCTTTCTGTTTACGGTTTTGCTTTAACTGCAAACAACTATTGATTTTTATTCTTTCGTGTTAACGTCCAAAGTTTCTGAGCTCCAGGACCATGGATTAGTTTTAAAGCTTTCATTACACCCGAGCAACGCCGGACTATACTGCTAGTGCTATATAATTGCGAAGGCCACTTTCACCAAGAAACTAAATGTCTCAAACTATTTCACATCAGCTTTTTTGTTGTTATTTTTTTTTGTTTTATAATCATATTAGCCCAAAAAAGCCGGGACCGCCACTAGTTCGAAGGGGGTTACAGTGAAAAAAAAATACTAGGTACAGGGGTGTCGAAAAAATCAGAAAAGTTGGGAGGGACTCAAGGAGATAGAAGATGGTAATTGATGTTGAATTTAAAATATTGGAGATCGTAGCTATCAGGGAAGCAAGTATGAAAGGGTGTTCCACAGAGAGGAATTGCGAAAAGAAACTGCCAGAATACAAAAGACGGTGAGATCTACTTATTTCAACGGTAAAAGTGTTCGACTGTCCAGTTTTTGTGAACTCTTCCCCATGATAGCCTCTTCTTCTTATTGACTGGACGAAGCAAAGGCTTCATGGCTGCCTTGCAAAATTTTGCTAAGTAATAATAACAAAAGAACCATTCTATTTTCATTTAGAATTATCCACTTGGTAATAAATACTAAAAATAGGATGAAATACATATTTTCTTTTAAAAAACTGGGGTGGTCTGATAATTATGGCCGGTAGTATATATATATATATAATCTACAGGTTGCGATGGGTAAATTGTCGCTATTTGCCTTGTAAAATTTTGCAAAGTAATAATAACAAAACAACCATTCTATTTTCATTTAGAATTATCCACTTTTATGGCCGGTAGTATATATATATATATATATATATATATATATATATATATATATATATATATATAATCTACATGGTGCGATTGGTAAATTGTCGCTATTTGCATTGTAAAATTTTGCAAAATAATAATAACAAAAGAACCATACAATCTCTATTTAGAATTATCTACTTGGCAATAAATACTAAAAATGAAAATACACATTTTCTTTTTAAACACTGGGGTTGCCTAATAATTATGGCCGGTAGTGTAGATGAGTGACCAGTTGGGAATATCAGGAGCTATAAAGATTGATAATGCGGGTGATTAATGGATATATGGCTTAGCATAAGAAATCTGAGACTTGAGTTTGAATTCCAGTCGTGTACGTCTCTTAAGAAAATTTCTTAACGCAAATGAATCTAAAATATATATGATTATCTAAATGTGTAAATTATGCCTTTACCAATACGTATTCTGTCATTGATTTAGTGTAATAACGCATTCTTCATCATGAATCTAGGAAGGCATCCGTCCAATAATGGGCCTTCGCAGACGAAGATGAAGAATGTCTTATATTATGAACCATAGTTGCGTGTCTGTATTTCATCATCTGGATATTTTCATTTGTCATACATTCCTTTTTCCTTGTCTGGTTTTCTTAGGGTTGTTCACGTTGGCTCATGTTACTTAAGCTTTACTTAATGTTTCCCACATTGAATTTCCACTCTCATTATCAGTCAGTTAAGTGCCATACGTGATATATGCTTTGGGTGATCATGTCTCAAAAGAGATATAACTGACTTGACAGAAGATTATCCCGGAGTAGGTTGCCATTGCTTTCTGCGGTACACTTGTTGCCGACCAAGGCTATAAAACCAAATCTGTCCTACTATTTAACCCATAACTCGGGGAAAGAGACTGGTTAATACCTTTCCAAGGGTGTTTGTGCGTAAGTGAATGCAAGGAATTCAACTTAATTTCGAACTCGGCACCCCGATTTGTCTCTCCGAGTCGATATCCACTGCATCACAACGCACATATCTACTTTTAAAGTTGTCCGCAGATATCACTTTATAATTTGTGTTATTCAATATTCCGTGATATTGAAGTTAGGGTACTACCTTGGCTCCCCTCACTTGCGGAGTTTCATTCTAAGGTTGTCGCTAATCACCATACATTCGTTTCTTTTTACTTACTTGTATTAGAAGTCTCATGGGATATTTTGGCTTCACAAACGTATGCGGTGTGAAAATTTTCCAGCAGATTTTAAGATTTTCTTACTGCGGTATAATTCTTACAAAAGCTTAATTATTTACCCATAGTTGGGGAGAAATAGATTTATACCTTTCCCAAGGTTCTCAGCACGGAAATGAATGCAAAGAACTCGAGAAGAATTCGATCTCGGCTCTCCTATTCAAGCCGCTATCCATTAATATATCGGGCCCCTCACTTTTTGCCTTCTTCCGAGATACTTTCTTCTGTATCTCTCATCTTTTTTTATTTCATTCAAAAAAAGAATTCCTTTTAACGTTTCTTTTCTTTCTGTTTGCTTTTATTTGCTTTCTGTTGTGACGTGGCTCGATCACGTAACCTGATTCACTTAAATATAAAGAGTGAGTCACTTGAACTCGGCAGTTAGTTAAATTTTGTTTAGATTTTTTCATCTACCCCCCACCCTTTACATTTCATGTATAAAGTTTTATATATATATATATATATATATATATATATATATATATATATATATATTTGTATAAAGAAATTTTTATTAACGTGATAATTCTTTTGTAGTTTCCCTAAGCGGATGTGGCATTTTGGTACATGGGGGATTGAGTGATGATGGATGGGTTCTTGTGGTGAATGAGAAATTGTAAAGAATGTTTTGGTCATGATTCTGATTAGCTAGATAGAGGATAATTATTGTTGACCAACCTCAGTTTTTGAACCCCCCCCCCCTAGACTGTGCTATTGTATTTTTCGATAGAATAAATATCGTTAGTTAGTGCGAGCTGGGGGCTATCGCTAACAACCGTAATTACTTGCTAACTCAACCACCCATATTGTGTGCGACCTAGTACGAACTATTTATACTGTATCTACCGAATAAAGGTATTATTTCAACACCTGTGTATTGTTTTACCACTCGACGATACAACACTTTCTTATTAGTAAATTTTTTGTATTTCTTTAAGGCATGGGATTCCATTAATCCCGTTAATGAGTTGCTCGGACCCTTTTCTAATCAATCCGCAGGCTCTATCTACAACCACTAAGCCGATCACTGCTTATGAATACCGGGTACTGTAAGTTTAGATGTGCGGGTGGTGTAATGGATAATGGCTTAGGATAAGAAATCTGAGACTTTAGTTTGAATTCCAGTCGTTTTCGTCTCTTAAGAAAATTTCTTTACGCAAATGAATCTAAAATATATATGATTACCTAAGTGTGTAAATTCTGCCTCCGCCAATACACATTATGTCATTGATATATTGCAATAACCCATTCTTCATCATGAATCTGGGAAGGCATCCGTCCAACAAAGGGCTTTCGCTACCCCCAACCACCCATATTGTTGCTATCTAGTACGGACTATTTATATTGTATTACGCTCTCACACCCTGATTGAGCACTCTGGAAGAATGGTAGACTTTGAAAAACAGTAGATACTCTAGCATCTGCGCATCGTTCATTCAGCAATAAATTAGAAAACTGTCAGCTAGTGGGCGTGTGTATAATGATAATATACACGCTAAAATGTCTGCCCCCTTCTACCGAGCGCCCGAAGCTCAGAGGTAGATTCGCCGACCGACGCCAGTTCGGTCGGGTATCAATCCTGAGTTAAAAAGCAATCGGCTGTCTAACCGGACTGATGAACTGTGATACAGCGAAACAGATCTGTCTGCGGATGACTATATATATATATATATAGAGAGAGAGAGAGAGAGAGAATAAAAAGTGTGAGAGGCCGTGAACGTTTATTTTAAAGTGTATATTTATTGTAGTATAAAGATATTATACATATTTTAAGTGTCCATAATCGTATTTGTGACGCTACACGTGTTTCGAGTCTAAGATTGGCTCTCTTCAGGCGAAAAAATTGTAACACAAATACACACATACACACACACACACCAAATTCAAAACACCACCGAAGCAATAAAAGCAACCAACTGACAGATGAAAAGACATGTAAATAAACAAAGGCGCCTAGAAGATAATTTTTAAATATTAAAGAGGGATCCCAGAACAAAATCATTTCAAACTGGGATAAGCACATGATTCATTCATTTATTTATTTGTTTATCTATTTATGCACGTGCTGATGTGAGAAAACACAGACTATTCAACACGCCAACATTTGATTTATTTCATTTATTGGATTTGCTTTATTTTTTTATTTTTTTACTTCACTGATCTGATTTATTTCTTTATTCGTTATTTTTATTTATTTGCCTGAAGAGAGTCAATCTTAGACTCGAAACACGTGTACCGTCACAAATACCATTATGGATACTTTAAACATCATAATATGTATAATATCTTTATACAACATTTTTTTCTCGTTGGAACAACCCTATTTCCTTTTCTAACACACACACACACACACACACACACACACATATATATATATATATATACCGAATAAAGGTATTATTTCAACATTTTTTTTTTAATCATTTCACCCCGAGCAAGGCAGAAACGCCACTGATGTGCAAGGGGTTACATAAATGTAAAAAGATAAATTAGAAAAGAGTGAGGAGTACAAACTAGTTAGAAAGGAACAATAGAAAGCTGAGAAAGCAGGTGCGATGACAGATACATAGGAGGAGAGAAAGGGAAGGTTATACAGGGGAGGGGAGAGAGCTAGAGGCCAGTGGGTAGTAGATGAGTATTAACTCCTGTGTATTGTTTTACCACTCGACGATACAACACTTTCTTATTAGTAAATGTTTTGTATTTTGTTTTAAGGTATAGTGTACCATGAATCCCTTTAATGAATCGATCAGACCCTTTTCTAATCAATCAGCAGGCTCTATTTACAACCAATAAACGAATCACTGTTTATGAATATCGGGTACTGTAAGCTTAGATGTGCGGGTGGTGTAATGGATAATGGCTCGGATTTGTTAATCGGAGAGCTAAGTTCCAATTCCGGTTGGGTTCGTTATCTTCACATATGCGCAAATATTCATGGATAAAGCATGAATCCACCTCTTCTTCCTCACCAAGGCACGTGTTAATTAGTAAGACTACATAAAAAATATTTAGATTTTGGCATTAAACAAACCACAGGGGTTGATTTGCCGCTAACAAAATCAGCCAACCAACTGGAATTATTGATGTTTTCATGTACCAAATTCTTTTAGATTCCTAACACAAGATCCTTGTATTTTATTTTATTTTACTAAGCAAATCAAGAAAAACTTAGTAATTAGTAAAATTATATGTAAATAGCACAGCTTAGGCTATATTTATGAGGTAGGATTTTGGTTAAACAAGCTGTGCTTACAATTAAACGAAAAATAATAGGAAAAAAAAGACCAGCCTCTAAAAACATTCTCATATCCAAAGGTAAAAAAAATTTAAAAAAGCAAAAATTGGGCAATTTTTTTTTTAACTGAGCAAAACAGTACAATTACCATCAAAATTTTATTCATCTTCAATGCCAAAAACTTCATCGTCTTTGTTATATAAAAAAATCAGATATTAATTTACATCGTCTTTAAATAATGCGTCATATTCCGAGTCAGTTGAGAGCATTGTTAATGCCACACTTTAAAAAATTTCACAGCAATTATTATCCCAAGCTTGTTTCACACATTTGCAGACCCGGGCAATGTTGGGTCTTTTGCATAAGAGCCTTTTAAATAACGACAATAGGTTTATAAAAGCTACTCTTTAAAAAAGAAGCCACTCAGATACAAGGTGTTGCTGTTGCGTGAGAGAATATGATGAAAAGAAAACATTATTAAGAAGGGAGAAGAATAAAAACACAAGAAGTAAAATGACAGACGATAACGATTTACATTGCACTTAAGTTTTTTTTTTTTTTTTAATCATCTCACCCCAAGCAAGGCATTCCACTGCCACTATGGTGCATGGGGCTACATAGGGGAAGGTAAAGAGAAGGAGTGGTTAGACATAGGGAATGTCAGGAGGAAGGTGACAGATGAGTAAGGATAGCGAGGATGAGGGTTGGGCAGATGGAAAGAGTCTTTGATAGAATGGGAGCAGGTTAGTGTGTTAGGAGGTGTCTATTGACCTTACATTTAAACTCCTGGAGATTGTAGCCGTCGGGGAAGCAATCGTTTGGAAGAGAATTCCACAGTCGGGAAGTGCGAGGAAAGAAACTGTTGGAGTAGAAGTTACGGCTGCATTTTATCGGTTTCACTGTAAAAGGGTGGGATCTAGTTGCTAATCTAGTTTTGATGATCAAATTTGACTGAGAAGCAAGGATTCGGAAGACAGTTCCATAAGAGAAAAGAGTAAGCGAGTAGACTGTTTTTTAGACATTATTATTCTAAATTAATGAAAGTTGCCAAGTAGCTAATTTCAGTCGACTATTGAGAATTTTAAACCAACATATAAGACGTAGGGAATTTGGAAAAGATAAAAATGTTCGCATTACATGCCGTCAAATACAGTAAATTACAATCTGCAGAAACTGCCTTTTCAATAAGAAAGAACATTCTGTTAATGTGGTCTTTGATCACGATGTCTGGGTGATTAGCTTTGATTGTTCTGTCTTTCTGTACTGCAAAGTCATATTTAATTGCTACAGGTTCTATCTTTGTAACCTATTCTAGGTGACGTTAATACTAATTTATTTATTCAACCATTATTATTATTATTATTATTATTGTGATTTCATTTTTCATCATATTTTATATTTCTGCTATGGTCGCACTACCTACCAAGTCTGCAGGAAGACCTCAGGCAGGTCGTGGTGTGTTGTCATGGCTCCATTTCATGTTTTTTTCTCCCCTAACATCCTTAGCTTTATATAAACAAAGTTCTTCTTAGTGTGTGGGCTGTACTAAACATGACAATCTTTTGTATAACTCTTAAGCTTGTGTTTCCAGGGATTCTTTCAATGTGTGGTTTTGTTCCATTTTTTCTCATTCCAAGTGCACCTACTATCACTGCTACGATTCTTGTTTTCAATTTCCACATTTTTTTCTATTTCAATTTCCACATTTTTTTCTATTTCAATTTCCAGGTTTTATATTTTGACAGTTTTTCAAATTCCTTGGTTGCTATGTTACAATCCGCTGGACAAGCCATATCGATTAATAGGCACGGTTTTTTTTCTAGTTATTATTATTATAATTATTATTATTATTATAATTATTATTATTATTATTATTATTATTCCATGCTAAAGTAATATTATTGTCTTTATTTCTCTGCAAGAGATTTTTTCGTAGCTTTTCGTTGTAGGAGTGCTACATTGATTGGTTCCTCTTCTTTTATGTTTTGGTAATTTGTTAGTCATTCTCAACAATTAGTTGATGAAGAGATTTGATAGAAATGTCGCTGTTAAAAGCGAACTTGTATTTTTTCTTTTTTTTTTTTTTAACAAACGCAGCCTCGTTATTTTGTTCTTTAGAAAAGGAATAAAAAAATATCCAAATACTTCAAAGCTAACATTTTCTTCACGATTTTATAATTGACGATCAATTTGCAGTTGAGTTGATTTTCAGTCTGATATTTTTTTGTTTTTTTTTTATTTATTTAAACCAATTTATTCTGATTTTTGCAGTTGTTGTCTCAGTAAAAAAATTCAGATTTGGTTGGTATTTCGTAGTTTGTTTTCTCTTTCCGCTCAAAGAAAAAATAAAAGGTTATAAACAATATTTAATTTGGTAAACATTTGTCTTTCTTTTTAAAATAATTTTCACTTCTTTAAACAAAATTTTGTTTGTTTTTTCGAAAAATGTCTTATATAAAAATTTATTTTTTAAATAATTTTTTCTTATTTATTTAAAATGAAAATAAAACAAATTTTGTGTCATTTAATTTTTTAACATCACCAACTGTTATTATTTTTTTGCTAATGTTTTCGTTTCAATCAAGGCAATAAATCCACTCAGATACAAATTCTTGCTGTTGCGTGAGAGAATATGATGAAAAGAAAACATGATTAAGTAGAGAGAATTAAGAATTAAGATAACGATTTACATTGCACTTAAACTTTGATGATCAAATCTCTCTGGGAAGCAAGGATTCGGATGACAGTTCCATAAGAGAGAAGTGTGAGCAAATAGACTGTTTTCTATACATTTTAACTTTAAAAGGTTGAGAACTTCATATCCATCTAGTACTGCACTTAAATTCATAAATCTAGCTATCACTGATGAAAACTCATTAGGAGAATTTCCAGTATGGATGAGGCTAGTCTCCCTGAAAGTAAAACACTTCGCCTCCTCGGGTTGACTCTCACATCAGACCTATTGTATAAGCCTAAGTCTAAGCATTCTGCATACGACTACGACGAGTACCGGTCCATTACGGCTATAATACAATATCACACAAATACCGTTGGGAAAATAATAGCATTCTGAGATTTTTAAAGTTAGGAGTTAATACGAGGGAGGAACTCTGAATTAAGAACTAGTTAGGGATTAGGTTGACAACTCGATTTTGTTAATCCATAATTCTACGGATACCAAGGCACCAACAAGCCAGATTTTCCTGGAGTAGTTCCGGTAATAATGCGTTTTGTTCCGACTTGTAGTTGGCATTTTGGAGTTTTCTCTTTCTTGATGATCATACCTTGAGTTTTTTTAAATTTATGCTCAGTTCTTTCTTATCAGTTTCTCTTGCTACCTTCTGTAGAGGGTCTTGCATCTTCCTTTCCGTGTCTGATGACAGCACCGTTTCATTCACGTATCTTAAATTGTTGAGAATGTGGCTGCCAATGACGAATCCTGGCAAGAATTTGGTTTCTCTTGAAATTGTTTCGCTGTAAAAGTTGAATATATCCGGTGAGTTTACACAACTTGGTTTTTGTAATAGGGGCGTGGAAGGTGCCCCTGTTGATTATCTCAGTGTTCTCGACAGGCTCCAAAGGAGAATCTGTAATGTGATAGGCCTCGATTTGGCAGCTCGACTCCAGCCATTTTCTCACCGGCATCTGGTCGTTTCTCACGTGATTGGCCCATCTTAGTCTCAACATCCTACTGTCGAACCACATTTCTGCTACTTTAAGCCTCTTTTTCATCTTTGAAGAGATCGTCCAACATTTGCTGTCATAAAGAAGGACGGATATCACATAGCAATCCAGCACTTTTTTCTTTGTTGACAATGAAATTTCCGTCTCTCGGTTCTCTGGTTAGCTTTTGAAATGCGTCCATGGCCATGAAAATGCGTCTTCGGATCTCAGTGTCACACCTTCCATCCTCGATCAGAACGGATCGGAGCTAGTTAAATTTCTTTACTCGTTTTATTTTAGATTCTCAGATCTGTAGTTGGTATTTTGGAGTTGGTATTTTGGAGTTGGTATTTTGGAGTTTTCTTTTTGCTGATAACAATACATTCAGTTTCCTTTAAGTTTATGCTCAGTCCTTTCTTCATGATTTCTCTCACTACCTTCTGTGAGAGATCTTGCATTTTCTTTATTTTTCTATGTCCTCTAACAGCGCTATGTCATCCGCTTATTTTATATTGTTGAGATTGTAGACACCAATGGCGAATCATGACAAGGAATATATTTCTCTCAGAATTGGTTCGCTGTATAGGTTGACGTATGACGATTAACTAACTGACTTATCTGGGAGGAACTATGAATTAAATACTAGTTAGCTGTTAGGTTAACAACTAGAACTTGTCAACCCATAATTCTACGGATAACAAAGTACCACCGAGCCAGGTTATACCGATGCAGTTCCAGTAGCAATGGGTTTTGCTCCTCGTTGTGAAACAGAGTTTTCACAAAGGATGTGATATTTTTATGACATTAGCATGGATCAGGCAAGTTTCGCTGAAAGTAAAACACTGCGCCTCCTCGGGTTAACGCTCAGAACAGACCTCAAGTGGAATGACCTTACAGAATCCATAGCTAAATCAGCTGCTAAGAAGGTCGGTTCACTGTGTAGAGCCAGGAAGCTTTTTTCCGTCTGAAACAATACTGCACATATATAAATCTACCATCCGCCCGTGGATTGAATACAGCAGGTCGGGTGCTCCTGCTATCCACCTAGGTGTCCTTGACAAAATCCAACTTAGAATCTGTAATGTGTTCGATCCCGACTTGGCAGCTCAGATACAATCACTTTCTTACCGGTGCATTGTGACTTCCCTGTGTCTTTTCTACAAATATTTTCACGGCTTCTGCTCCGATGAACTTAGCTCACTGGTGTACCCTATATATAAATTTACTCTAGCCACAAGATTAGCAACTAGGTCCCACCCTTTTACTGTGAAACTGATAAATTGTAAACGCAAATTCTACTCCACCAGCTTCTGTTCTTACACTTCCCGCCTGTGGAATTCTCTTCCGTTTACTTGCTTCCCGGACAGCTTCAAACTCCAAGAATTTAAATGTAAAGTCAATAGTCATCTCTCTCATGCTCTTTTCTTTGTCTACTCCACTGTCATCAGTATTCTTATCCTTCAATTATCCACTTCCTGACACCCCCTATATAATATGTCACTCTTTCTTATAATTTTCCTCCTATGTAACCCCCGGCACAATATGTGGCAGTAAAATGCCTTGCTTGGGGCGATATGATTATAAAAAAAATTCTATACTATTATAATGTGGATATAAGGTGGAGGATCAATCTTACATTACAATCAAATATAAACTTTTCCCCCACTTTATGGCCATAGTCATCTTTCTCTTATCCACTTCCTGACACCCCCTATAACCTGTCACTCTTTCTCATAATTTTTCCTCCTATGTAACCCCCTGCACAACATGTGGCAGTAAAATGCCTTGTTTTGGGCGATATGATTATAAAACTTATATGTAGTTTGAACTGGTGCTTATTGGTTTTTATCGTCCATAGTTTCATTCACTTCTAAGTCGCACTATGTTAATTAAGTAACGGTAAGTTCTATGCAAACTGTTTCTTTCTCGTACTCCTTGCTTGTGGAACTTCCTTCTGACTCCATGCTTTCCAGCCAACTTTGTTTTCAAAAAATGAAATGCAAAGTCAATCTTTATCGATTGTCCTCTTGATTTCATTTGTATTGTTCTGTCACTTTTGATAATGTTTCTATTTTTGATTTCTTCACACTTCTGTCATAGTGTTTCTACTCCTATACAGGTGGTGATATGACTAAAAATATTATATTTTTCTTGAGAAAGACATGAATCTGACTGACTTCATTTATTGGTAAACACGGGCTTCTGAAAATAGATGTACGATAGAATAGTAAGTAGGAGAGATCGTGAAAAGACAGACAATACTAAAACCTACAACTGTTAAAATAGTGTTGTTTTAGTTGCTGTTCTGAAGAAGAAGAAGAAGAAGAAGAAGAAGAAGAAGAAGAAGAAGAAATGAAAAAGAGAAGGATGAGAAGAAAACCGCAGAAGAAGAAGAAAGAAGAAGAAAGAGAAGAATAAGAATGATTAGAAAAAGGACGAATAAATTGAAAAGAGACATGAAGAAGTGTATGAAAGAAAGAAGTAGAAAAAGAAAAAGAGGGAAAAAAAGAAAGTAGAAGAAGAAGATGAAAAAATAAGGAGAAGAATGGAAAAAGAAGAAAAGAAAAGAAAAAGAAAAAAGAAAGGAGGAGAATTAAACAAAAGTAAAAGAATGACAATGAAAAAAAAGAGGGAGAAAGCGAAAAAGAAAAGAAAAAGATGAAGAAGAAGGAGAAGAAAGAGAAGAAGAAAAATGAAGAAGAATCTGTCGGTTACAAATGAGAGTTCTTAATTCATAACGGTGCAAAAAAACAGCAAAATGGCGTCAATCTTTCCCTCAAAATAAAAATGTAAATTCACGGATACTAAAGTTAATAAAACTGCGGAGAGCTTTGCTCTTAAGCGTTTTGTAGATGTATATGACCTGAGATGGAAAGAGAGAGATGATCTGAACACAACGTTTAAAGTGCTCTCGCTCAGGAAGCGTGATGCTCGGTCGATAGGTCTTTGATCTGGCCAAATGTAGTTGAGTGCATGCGTCTCTCAACGGCATTGACATCAGACGAGACTAGTAGACAGAAACATGTTGGCTTTTATGATATGAATATGTATATGAGTAATGCAAATCACAAATGAACTTAGGAGAAAGCATCTAAAATTAAATGAATTGAGAGACGAGACAGGATTAGAACAGAAAAACAATTTCAAAAGCATTGCATTATATATCGTGATTTCTCTCTCTCCCTCTCCTTCTCTCTCTCTATCTCTCTCTCTCTCTCTATATATATATATATACGTGTGTGTGTGTGTGTGTATGTATTTAGGCAGCAAATTCTCTCGTAAACATATATATATATATATATATATATGTGTGTGTGTGTGTGTGTGTGTATTTAGGCAGCAAATTCTCTTGTAAACATGTCAGATCAAATATTATATATATTAGATATAATATATAATATATATATAATGAATATTATATATATTAGACAATAATAAAAAATCTCATTTGTATATATCTCCCGTTGATCCTAATAAAAAAATTAAAATTAATATTATATTATAAAAGGTACAATACTACTAATTTAATTATCCGTAATAACTCCTCCCCACCATCTGATATGTTACGTCAAAGCAACATTATATGTCAATTCAAATGATCCTTGGGAGAATGTATCTTTGACAAAAAAAAAAAAAATATATATATATATATATATGTTGGATTTGCAGCAACTATATTAACTAGATGTCTTACATTTCACATATCTGACCATTCATCCATTTCTAGACATCTACAAGAACATTCTTGTCTACATTCACAATATAAAAAATAATGATTGATAATACAACTATTCTACACCAAGAAAACAACAAAAGCAAACTACAGATTCTCGAGGCAATATTCATTAAAACACTTAAGCCGTCAGTCAGTAAAATCAGCTATGAATAATCTAGTAATCTTCTAAAATATTTGTAAAAAAACATTTCTTCGTGCTTTTCATGCTTACCAAATGCACGAAAAAAACAAACAAACATTGCGATTCAACATATAAACTTACTGAATACTGAACGAAAAAACAACAGTGAAGGATTTACTATTATTACACTATATACCGATCAGTCAGTTAAGTACCATACGTAATAAACGCTTGGGCGATCATGTCTCGAAAGGGACATGACTGACTGGGCAGAAGATTATCCCTCAGTAGTTTGCCATTGCTTTCTGCAGTAGACTGGTTGCCGACCAAGGCTATAGAACCCAATCTGTTCTGTTATTTGACTCATAGGTAAAGGGAAAGAAATCTATTATATTATTACGTAGTAATTAGTGGAGGATCGGTTTCCTATTGTTATGAAGTAATAAACTGATCCCCCACTTTATGACCAATATAAGCCTTAATCATTATTCCAACTATTATATTCAGTCAGTCAGTTAAGTGCCAAACGTGATACACGCTTTGGGCGATCATGTCTCGAAAGAGACATGACTGACCGGGCAGAATCCCGCAGTAGGTTGCCATTGCTTTCTGCGTTAGACTGATTGCCAATCAAGTCTATAGAACCCAATCTGTCCTGCTATTTAACCCATAACTGGAAGCAAGAGACGGATTAATACCTTTCCCAAGGGTATTTGCGCGTAAGTGAATACAATGGATTCAACTGGAATTCGAACTCGGCTCCCCGGTTTCTCGTTCCGAGCCGATATCCACTGTACTACAACGCACATCCCTATATACCGATACATACATAACCGAAAAGAATACATGCTTCAACTATTACAAAAAGATCAAATAGTTTCTAAATGACACAGATTGAACCAAACAAAAAAACAAACAGTAAATTTTAAAAAATACTATATTTCAATAATTAACGCCACAGATCTCAACAAACGCAAAAAACAAAACAGCGCATTTTAATAAAATGACACACTTACTGAACGCTAAACAAAGAAACAACAATGCAGGAATTTAAAACATGACACGCTCTAAAAAACATACCGATACCTAACAGGAAAGAATATGTGCTTCAACTACTACAAAAAACTTAACAATTTTTAACAAGGATGAAATGGAAAGCTTTTTTCTTTTGGAACAAACATACAGAAACAAGGAAAGATAAACATGTAAGTAATTTAAATTTTAAAACAGCGAATTATCCCCCTTTAATCAAATAATTAATTACTTTTGAAAAAGACATGATCTCTATTTTAGACAATATAAAATTTTAAAAAATCAAAAACAAATTCCAGAAATTATTAAATACCGAAGTAAAGAAAATAAAAATACACAAAACATCCTTATTAAAGGAGATAAATCCAGCGATATATACCAAATAAACCCAAAAATATACGAAAAAGAATTATTACAAGAACTAACTAAATCTTTTTTAAAAAGCCTCAGATTCATACATTGAAAACAGTAATAATGAATCTAAAATCATCACAAATTAAATTTAAATTAACTGGCAAACAACCTTTCCTTAGAGTGAAAGGCCACAAAGATGACTTTAATAACAATCCATCATACAGATTAATTAATCCTACAAAAAAAGAAGTGGGCAAAATAAGCCATCAAATATTAAAAAATATTTGCGACTTGTTAAGAACAGCCACTCAAGCAAACCAGTGGAAAAACACTAGTGATTGTTTTTCCTGGTTCTAAAAAATGAAATTCAAAAGTAAAAATACACATTCATCAAATATGATATCAAAAATTTTTACCCATCAATATCTGAGAAATGTTTACTGGAAGCATTTTATTTTGCTAAAATGTACATAAAAATACCATCAGACCATATTGACATAATATTACAATGCCGAAAATCTATACTTTTCCACAAAGGTATAGCGTGGATCAAGAAATCCAACAACGGAGCATTTGATGTACCACAAGGATCGTAAGTTATCATACATAAATACAAAGTCCAGTCATCTAAATAATATAATTAAACACATTTACAAAGGCATAGAACACAGACTATCTAATAATTCGTCAAAAAAATCAATATTTAATAAAAAGAAAAATATCTATAAGGATGCACTACGAAATTCTAGTCATAAAAACATTTTACAATATAATTCTCAACCAAACAGACAAATCAAAAACAACAATAGAAAACGAAGCATTATCTGGTTCAACCCACCATTTAATTTAGAAGTATGGACCAAAATAAGTCAAATATATTTTTAAACTAACAGATAGGCACTTTCTAAAAACATCAGAAGAAAACAAAAAAAAAACAAAAAAAACAAAAAAAATCATTGAGAGTTTTGGAGATTAACAAAGATGGCCGACCAAGAAGCATGCTCCAGGATTGAACAGAGGTCAGTTATCAAGTTTTTCGTTGCTGAAGGGTGCAAACCAGTTGAAATTCATAAGAGAATGTCAATTGTGTATGGTGCCAGATATTTCAACCAAAAAAAATGTCTACAAGTGATCTAAATTGTTTAAAGAAGTTTGAAAGTGATGAAGTCAAAAGTGCTGTGAGCGATTGGCTGAGACACAGACTATCCAATAATTCATCAAACAAATTAAGATTTAATGAAAAGAAAAATATCTATGAGGATGTACTAAGAAATTCTGGTTATAAAAACATTTTACAATATAATTCTCAACCAAACAGACAAATCAAAAACAACAATAGAAAACGAAACATTATCTGGTTCAACCCACCATTTAATTTAGAAGTAAAGACTAAACCAGGACAAATATTTTTTAAACTAATAGATAGGCACTTTCCAAAAGAATCAGAACTAAACAAAATTTTCAACAGAAACACAGTCAAACTAAGTTAGAGTTGCACTAAAAAATTAGATATTTTCATAAAAAACAAAATGCCAGAAACTTAAATAACATCGTAAAAAACAAAACCACCAACAAAGAATGCAACTGCAGGGAAAAAAATAAATGTCCACTTCAAGGTCTCTGCAACACAAAAGAAATAATTTATAAGGTAGAGGTACATGACCCAGATGGCCAACACAAAATATATTTGGGCTCAACCAAAGACACCTTTAAGACCAGGTGGTTCAACCACGTGGTTCAACCACAGATCTACATTTAAAAAAGAAAAATTAAAAAACAAAACAAAATTGGCTAACCACGTATGGAGATTGAAATCAAAATATGAAAAAGACCCAGACACTACGTGGAGCATTGTAAAAACAGCCAAGCCTTACAACGGTCGACAAATATGTAGACTGTGCCAAGAAGAAAAATTAGAAATTATGACATCAAAATAAAAGACGAACCGTTAAATGAAAGAAAAGAAATTATGACTAAATGCATCCACACTAAGAAATACCTCTTAGGTTCATAGAACCATAGATGAAAACGTCATAATTCGTTTGAATTTAAACAATACGGGTTCATAAATTCTCTGCCACGTGAACGTTCAAATAAAACACCGTTACAAGAGCGTTCTTAAAAGGAAAAACGGTAAAAGGTACAATCAGTTATTAAAAATCGCCCGAAGACACCCCTCATAGGAGAAACATGGGTAGCAAAATAACTCGTTTAAAAATGGAATATATATATATATATATATATATATATATATATATATATATATACGGTGTGCATATTTTTAAATTGGTGCATGCACGTTGTATATTTGTTCATTATTTGAACTGCACAGTATAATGGGATCAGTTATGCACTATCTCTAAGAAAGAATGCCATCATGAGACAATTCACTCGGGCAGAAATTTGAAAAGAATTATCAGATTTGTGAGTGTGGGCCTCGGCCTCAAGACGGGGGTCTGCATCAAGTGCTTTGAGGAAGGTAGCGCTGCCCTTGCACAAGACGGTTGCCACTGGAGGATCTTATGTCGTGTAACAGGAATCTACACCACGCCACACAAGCCAAACTCATGGCTGCCTGACAATTTCTAAGATCACATAACCTCTTACCTCTGCTAACCTGACTTTCCCAGACTGCAGACCCCTTGATGTGTGACGCGCAATTGAGCGAGAGACCAACAAAATTTCGTACAACATGAACAATAAACTAAAGGCAGGGTTTATGGCAATATTCCCTAACATAAACAAGAGGAATGACCAGAAGTGTTGCGGAAGATGTTGACCATGTCCACCATTGTTTATGAATGTAGAATACAGCGCAGACGTAATCTGTTCAATGAAATATCGTCAACGATTAATACTCACGAGTCAGACACTCTACTTAACCTGACTATATCGCCTATACTCGGGAAAAAACGGTCGTCTTTATACACGTCGCATTGAATATTTTGAGCCTTTTGATTGGTTAACCCTTCTATTGGTGAACTATAAAATGAGTCATTTCATGGCCGGCTCACTAGTATACAGCGATACCTAAAAAACTCCAACAGAACATGCCAAAATCGCATAGGTTAAAGCTACTTTTATTGAAAAAAAATTACTTTTTAGTATTTCAAGATAACTTTCTGTAATTTAATTTAAAAAATATCTGTTCAAATGATATGCCAGTGTTGTCTATATTTTTGCAGAATTTAGGCGACATTTTATCCTTCGCTCGCTGTATGTAAAAGAACAATCAGTCAGTTAAGTGCCATACGTGATACACGCTTGGGCGATCATGTCTCGAAAGAGACATGACTGACTGGGCAGAAGATTATCCCGCAGTAGGTTGCCATTGCTTTCTGCGGTAGACTGGTTGCCGACCAAGGCTATAGAACCCAATCTGTCCTATTATTTGACTCATAGGTAAAGGGAAAAGAAATCTATTATATTATTATGTAGTAATTAGTGGGGGATCGGTTTCCTATTGTTACGAAGTAATAAACTGATCCCCCACTTTATGACCAATATAAGCCTTAATCATTATTCCAACTATTATATTCAGTCAGTCAGTTAAGTGCCATAAGTGATACACGCTTGGGCGATCATGTCTCGAAAGAGACATGACTGACTGGGCAGAAGATTATCCCGCAGTAGGTTGCCATTGCTTTCTGCAGTAGACTGTTTGCCAGCCAAGACTATAGAACCCAATCTGTCCTGTTATTTGACTCATAGCTAGAGGGAAAAGTGATGTATTATGTTATTAAGTAGTAATTAGTGGGGGACCAGCTTATTACTTTATGACAATATAAAACTGATCCCCCACTTTATGCCCTATAGAACCCTTCAGTGATCACACAAGAACCGGAGTTTAAACGCGTTGAGTCCGTAAGCTCAACAATGTAAATGCCATCGTTATCTTCTGTTTTAACAAACCCTATTCATTTTATTGTTCACCTTCCTCAATAATAATTATATTTTTCTTATATTAATTCACACTCAGTAACCCCTTGCATCTTAGTAGCTTTATTGCTTTGCTTGGGATTAAATAATTTTTAAAAAATCGAATAGAATTAATGAACAGATCTGAAAAAGTCTACTTTGGTCAGTCAGTTAAGTGCCATACGTGATACACGCTTGGGCGATCATGTCTCGAAAGAGACATGACTGACTGGGCAGAAGATGTAGCCCGCAGTAGGTCGCCATTGCTTTCTGCAGTAGACTGGTTGCCAGCCAAGGCTATAGAACACAATCTGTCCTATTATTTAACCCATAACTGAAAGGAAGAGACGGATTAATACTTTTTCCAAGGGTATTTGTACGTAAGTGAATACAAGGAATCCAACTGAAATTCGAACTCGGCTCCCCGATTTGTCATTCCGGGTCGATATCCATTGCCCACAACCCACATCCTGGACAAAGGACAATATGTATAAAGAATACAGGAATATTATTTTAGTTGACGGATTTTGTCCTCTTACGGCCAATAGCGTTTATAAATTTTGTTGAAAAACGAAATGTGTTGGATACAAGTTGTTCTTTTTGTCATTATTCACACACACACACACACACACACACACACACACACACACACACACACACACAGAGACGCACACACATATATATATATATATATATATGTGTGTGTGTGTGTGTGTGTTGTAGAGTTATTTTCACAGTAGAGGCTAGTATTTGTGCTAAAGTCAGTTCTAATAGTTTCGACGTACAAAACTTTAGGAACTTGATATAATATGTATTACGCAGTGTAATCTTGCCAGGCCGCTGGCTACTTTCCTATTCGACTAACTGTCGACTACTATTATCGAACATCGACTGACCCTCGTTCCTCTTACTACTCCTACTTAAATTAATTGGTAGAGTCTATTCACTATAGAATAGGTGTGTTTCACCATGACAATATATATATATATATATATATATATATATATATATATATATATATTACATGGTGTGAAAGAATTAGAAACAGAAATATTAATGATGAGCGAGAAGAGGAAAGAATAATCTGAAGGGCAGTAGATAGGGATTAGTGTTGCACTTGCTGGCTGATAATTATGTAACACGAAGAGAGTTCCACAAGAGGGAACTGCGAGAAAAGGGAACTGTTCGCATAGACCTTACGACTTCATCTAACGAATTCAGCTGTAAATTGATGAGATCCCGACGACAGTCTAATACTCTACTTAGATTCATAAATATTACCATTGCAAAGAGCTCATCCGAACATTTGCCATGAAACTATTTATAAAAAGAAAAAAGACACAGAGAGGCAGCCTTACGGTGGAGGGAAAGTAACTGAGGCCGAGCTGCCAGATCTTTACAAATAATATTGCTGATTCTGCTTTGGATTTTATATGTGTACCTGTGTGTATATAAATACACGTAATGTTTTCTTTTTTTTTTTTGCATCCTTTTAGAAATTTTTTATAATCATTTTACCCCGAGCAAGGCAGTACTGCCACTGGTGTGCATGGGCTTAAAAAACAAGAGTAATGAGAAAGAGGAAAAAGTTACAGGGCGTTTAGAGAATGGGTAGGAGAAGAATGAGAACACTGGCGTGAAGAGAGCAGCGTGAATGTAGAGTGAAAAGAGAACGAACATGATACAAGGGTTGTCAAGGAAAGGATAAGAGTCAAGGAAATAAGAGATGACAATTGACATTGCATTTATATATATATATATATATATATATATATATATATATATATGTTTGAACATTATTTTTGATCGATACTCATATTTAAGTAGATATTCTGTTTTTAATTAAACAGTATTATATATTTATATCTACTAACCTCATTATTTACGATAATTTTTATGACGAAAATGTGTGTCCTTCGGCAGGATTCGAACCTGCAAACCCTATTCACATAAGGAAAGCTACCATTTGATCTGAAAAATTTATTATAAAAATTTATTGTAAATAATCAAGTTTCGTTATATATATATATATATATATATATATATATATATATGTATATATATGCTAGCATCATTTTAGTAGTCGGAGAAGATGCCACTTTTTGTTACATACTTTGTGTTTTTTTTTAAAAACCCTTTTTTTTAAATATTTCTTTTCTTTCAAAATTACAGGGGAAAAATATTCACATTTTTTGTTGACGAAATGAATTTTTAAAACGTCGGCATAAAAATTAAATATAAAGGCTTATTTTTTTTAATAAAAAATGTTTTAGTTGCGTTTGACACGTTTGATTTAATTTCTGTGACATAATTTAGCAACTATCTTACATCTTAGATGTTTTACGGAGCAAATGTAAGCAATCGGCTCCATTGGCCAAAAAGTGTGAAAGGGAAAATTGCTGAACTTAAACTCAAAAATATGTTAACCTGGCATAGCTTAAAAAATGTAGGCGTGCATAGGGATCAGTCACACACAGACCCACAGATTGCCTTTTACATATATATATATATATATATAAATATATATATATATATATATATATATATCTGTGTGTGTGTGTGTGTGTGTGTGTGTGTGTGTGTGTCCATTAAAAACGACTGACAAGTTATTATGGTCAAGTTTTTTATTTATTTATTGTTTTTTGTGTGTTTTTAAACCTTCACTAACAAGAAGACTCTCTAATTATAGGTCTATTAGGTGGTGACTTGTCAGGCATTTTTAATACAACTTTTATGAAAGAGATTGCTGATAAATTATATATATATATATATATATATATATATAAGTAAATTAGTTACTGCAGACGGTTGTTCAAAAAAGTGCTCAATTAAATACACAGACTCAACAATATGTCGAAATGTTCACCATTACTTGCTCCCCAGGTTTCAAAACCATATTTTACTGCCTGATGAGACCAGTATATTTCAAATCTGGATAGTAAGTAAGTGGTTAACATTTTGTTCTTTCCCACACACACACACATTTAATAATGTTACTAGTAACAGAACGTGTGTATGAAAAAGTTATTTTTGTTATTCATACTTTATTTATTCCATATTCTCTCCAAAAAATATTCTTACAAACAAAAATATGTTTCCGCATGCAGTTCTGATGAACCATAAAAAAACAATTCACTCAATTTACTTAAATTTATCTATCATTTCTGTCGCTGTTTATTGCATACGAATAAAAGACTGCGTTGATTTTTTTTTTTTTTATGGATTTCCGAGACAATATTTAAAATTTTCATATTTAATCAAATATATTCCAATTTTTGCCACTGCCTCTGAAACAATTTCATGATTGCATCCATGGCAACGAACTGTTTGAAATTGAAGTTCATTCTATTAGGTGAATTTTGGTATGCACCGAACTATATGATAATCGGAAGCTACAATGTCAGGTGTTTAGGCTAGTTGTAGAAGAACATCCAAACCAAACTATTCCGATTCCATGGTCAATCAGTCAGTGCCATAGGTGATACACGCTTTGGGCGATCATGTCTCGAAAGAGACATGACTGACTGGGCAGAAGATTTTTCCGCTGTAGGTTGCCATTGCTTTCTGCGGTAGACTGGTTGCCGACCGGGGCTATAGAAACCAATTTGTCATGTTATTTGACTCATAGCTAAAGGGAAAAGAAATCTATTATATTATTATGTAGTAATTAGTGGGGGATCGGTTTCCTATTGTTATGAAGTAATAAACTGATCCCCCACTTTATGACCAATGTAAGCCTTAATCATTATTCCAACTACTATATTCAGTCAGTCAGTTAAGTGCCATACGTGATACACGCTTTGGGCGATCATATATCGAAAGAGACATGACTAACTGGGCAGATGATTATCCCGCTGAAGTTTGCCATTACTTTCTGCAGTAGACTGGTTGCCAACCAAGACTATAAATTCTGTCCTGTTATTTAACCCATAACTGAAGGAAGGAAACGGATTAATACCTTTCCTAAGGGTACTTGTACGTAAGGCTATAGAACCCAATCTGCCCTGTTACTTGACTCATAACTAGAGGGGGAGAGATGTATTATATTATTAAGTAGTAATCATTGGGGGATCAGTTTATTAATTTATAACAATAGAAAAATGATCCCCCACTTTATGCCTAGTAGAATTTTTAATTATGTTTCCAACTATTATATTCAGTCAGTCAGTTAAGTGCCAAATGTGATACACACTTGGGCGATCATGTCTCGAAAGAGACATGACTGACTGGGCAGAAGATTTTTCCGCTGTAGGTTGCCATTGCTTTCTGCGGTAGACTGGTTGACGACCAAGGCTATAGAACCCAATCTGTCCTGTTATTTGACTCATAGCTAAAGGGAAAAGAAATCTATTATATTATTATGTAGTAATTAGTGGGGGATCGGTTTCCTATTGTTACGAAGTAATAAACTGATCCCCCACTTTATGACCAATGTAAGCCTTAATCATTATTCCAACTACTATATTCAGTCAGTCAGTTAAGTGCCATACGTGATACACGCTTGGGCGATCATGTCTCGAAAGAGACATGACTGACTGGGCAGAAGATTATCCCGCAGTAGGTTGCCATTGCTTTCTGCAGTAGACTGGTTGCCAACCAAGGCTACGGAACCCAATCTGTCCTGTTATTTAACCCTTAACTAGAGGCAAGAGACGGATTAATCCCTTTCCCAAGGATATTTGCGCGTAAGTGAATGCAAAAAATACGACTGGAATTCGAACTCGGTTTCTCGATTTCTCGTTCCGAGCCGATATCCACTGACCACAACGCATATCCGATTTCATGATACTCTGCAATAAAGACGTTTTTTTTTTCTGGTGTTGCTCGATTGAAACTCACACGCTGTTAATTGATCAAATCAAGTGTCTTTTGAACAGATCCTTGCTTATAATGAATGCAATTCGGAACAGATCTTCACTATATTCAATATTTGTTTCTACAGAAAGAACTTGTACTCAAGCGATATGATTTGTTTCAAGTTGAAGGCTTTTAAATGGTTAAAAACAAACCAAACCCCCTTAATCAGATAAAAAGTTGTTGCTTAGACAATGTAGACCAATCAGAATAAAGTAAATTTTCATTTGGAGAATATGTGAGCAGACTTAAAAAAGAATTTTTGGGGGAATTAATATTAACATTTGATTAAATTGAGATCAGCATTATTAATTGACTATTAGATCCACTTTATTTTTATTGCGAATTTTACATTCTAAGTTTAACAAATTATTTGATTTAGAAATTTGTTCATATATTAAAAGAGGAAAAGATAGATAAACCTACAAACATCCACACATGGACAAATAGACGAGTATGCATACATACACTATGCAAGATTCTACAAATTGCTCTAGATGTTCAACATGAAACTTCTTTGCGGGCAGCCCGGTTTAAAGGGTGTTTAATGCTGGCTCGTTTTGTTTTTCTCAGGAAACGTTACATTATAAATTACTTCCACTATAGCCAGGCGTTGCTCAGGTATAATGAAAGCTTTAAAACTAATCCATTTTCCTGGAGCTCAGACTCATTGGACGTTGGCACGAAAGATTAAAATGCAATAGTTGTTCCCAGTTCAAGCGAAACCGTAGACTGAAAGAAAAATGAATGGATGTAAGTCTAATTTAATTTCCTGGAATCGATATCAAATAAGTGTTTTTCGTAATAAATTGAATTTTGAAGGCTAAATAAGTCCTCTGAGTAAATGGTATCATGGCTGAGACTAAGAACTACAATTATATCTACTTAGAGCCAAACCCGAATCAAAAACTAAAATAAAAAGGCTGAATAAATACAGACATACAGGCAGATAAACAGACACACACACAAACATCTTGCCTTATATATATATATATATATATATATATATATATATATTCGATTTTCTGCACTATTGTAAGAACTGCAACCTTGAAAATTCTGAATATCGTTTTTTATGTCTTTGTCTATGAATGTATTAAATTTGATTAAAATGGGACCATTCCTTCTATAACCCGATTTTTTCGATGATCGATTTTCGATATTTATTGGGGATACCTCGACATAAATCCTAGCTAAGAACACTCGCAGACGCTTATAAATTTTCAAGAAGGTCGGTTCAGCCGTTTCGAAGTCTATAGGTAACGGATACACACACATAGACAAAGTTCCATTTATAAATAAGTTTAGATTGTAAAAAAATTATTTTTTATCATTTGTTACAGTGCAGTTTAAGAGTGCAGTTTAAGAGTGCATCACTTCTGCAGGGTTTGAGCAGAGAATTACAAATGGAAATACTGCCCATCAATTTTTTTTTGCGATATATCGGGAGAAACTCACACAACGTAGCAATTCTTGTATCCATGTTTGTTTGAAGCATTTAATTTTTTTTTTCAATTGTCTTTCAGGGCTTTTATGCATTATTTGAAGTCCCACTACGATATCCTGTGCTGGTTAAGTTGAATTAGCGCTTCAATTTGCTTATGATCAAGGATTTCAAGCGTTCATTTAAGGAATAAAAAAAATTGTTGTAAAAAGTTTATAAAAGTTGATGGGAATTTATATAATATTACAGTATTTACATTATTCTGACTATTATCCTCATTTGTACGACGTTTCAGCCTTTGTATGCTCCGGCCTTTATCAGGTGCTAAGAATTTCGAACCGAACCCTTTATTACAATCACTGGGGTATATCATCCTCATTTCTTGCGTAGAGCATCGATTGAAAGTCATGGGTGGATATAGACGTTGGTTAGTTCCTGACTTGACTCTTAGAGTTGTGAGTTTGTTGTGATACCGACCGAACAAAAGCGATGGACCGGATGTTTGCTCTCTCAAGACAAAAAGGAAAATGATCAAAAGTTGTCCGTGCACATCCGGGTTCGCGCAGATGTTCCGATTGAAAAATAAAAATTAATCAAATATTAAATTTCCATTTCGCGAGCCTACGCGAATTTTATTTATCAGCCAATGGGAAGCCCAGAATCAAATACAAGTGTGAAATCCCAAGCGAACTGCTGTGATCCAAAAAAGAGATATAAAAAGCGTTTACAGACAGACCCCAGTAGGCAGAACTTGAGGAGAAGAGTGTAATCAGTATCCTCTTGACCTAAGTCAAGCGGCTACTACGCTTGCCTCTTTCCTTCCCCCTTGTCTCAAAACTACTTACGGACCGTAGGAGTGGAAAGTTCAAAATGAACATTCCTCACATACCTCCGCTTCATTTTCGATTCCTTAAGCACTAATTATCTTTTCACCATTATTGCCATAAACAAATTTTAAAGTCGTGTTCGGATCACGTCGGAAAAACTCACTATAAGTTCAATACCAGGCTTCAGCAATGGTGAACAAGTAACTGCAAGGTTGCCTTTTGGCGCGGGACGTATGTAGGAAAAATATTGATATAGAATCTGTTTTCTTATTTCGTTCATTTTGAGATTTAAATGATAAAGTAACAACATTTCCAATAATATTATCTTTGTATAATCAATAAGCAGTCGTCTTATACTTCACGTATAAATAAATTCGTAAAATAATTTGCTATTTTTTTACTTTTTTCTGCTATTTAGACTTATCTAAATGTTTTCTTATCCAAGCAAATATACAGTAGTTATCATCAGTAAAGTGGTCTACGATATGTACGCGAAAGTTTTCTTTATAAATTAGCAAATGTCTTTGTTTCAGACTTTAAAACCTCGCAAAAAACTATGAAGATTCAGTCAGTTAAGTGCCATACGTGACACACGCTTTGGGTGATCATGTCTCGAAAGAGACATGACTAACTAGGCAAAAGATTATCCCGCAGTAGGTTGCCATTGCTTTCTGAGAAAGACAGGTTGTCAGCCAAGGCTACAGAACCCAATTTGTCCTGTTACTTTACTCGTGGATACTGGGGGAGACGTGTATTTTATTTTTAAATAGTATTTAGAGGGTGATCAGTGATTTCTTGATAACAATAGAAAACTGATCCAGAAATTTATACCCAGTAGAAGCCTTAATCTTGTTTTCAAATATTATATTCAGTCATTTAAGTGCCATACGTGATACACGCTTTGTGCAATCATATCTCGAAAGAGACATGACTGGCTAGGCAGAAGATTATCCCGCAGTAGGTTGCCATTGCTTTCTGTAGTAGACTGGTTGCTAGCCAAGGCTATAGAACACAATCTGCTGTTATTTGACTCATAGCTGGAAGGGGAGAGATGTATTATATTATTAAGTAGTAATTAGTGGGGGATCAGTTTATTACTTCATAACAATATTAAACTGACCCCCCCACTTTATGCCCAATAAAACCCTTAAGAATGTTTTGAACTATTATTTTCAATCAGTCAATTAAGTGCCATACGTGATACACGCTTTGGGCGATCATGTCTCGAAAGAGACATGACTGACTGGGCAGAAGATTATCCAGCAGTAGGTTGTCATTGCTTTCTACGGTAGACTGGTTACCATCCAAGGCTATAGAACCCAATTTGTGCTGTTATTTGACTCATAGCTAGAGGGGAAAGCGATGTATTATGTTATTAAGTAGTAATTAATGGGGGATCAGTTTATTACTTCATAATAATATCAAACTGATCCCCCACTTTATACCCAGTAGAAGTTTTAATTATGTTTCCAACTATTATATTGTCAGTCAGTTAAGTGCCATACGTGATACACGCTTTGGGCGATCATATCTCGAAAGAGACATGACTAACTGGGCAGATGATTATCCCGCTGAATTTTGCCATTACTTTCTGCAGTAGACTGGTTGCCAACCAAGGCTATAAATTCTGTCCTGTTATTTAATCCATAACTGAAGGAAGGAGACGGATTAATACTTTTCCTAAGGGTACTTGTACGTAAATGAATGCAAGTCATTCAACTGGAATTCGAACTTGGCTCCCCGATTTCTCGTTCCAAGCCGATTAGCACTGCACCAAAACGCACATCCTGAAGATTAGCGATGTAAATAAAGCTCTTAGTGTAAACGTATCAACTGTGCAAAAAAGGTACCAAATATTCATTTTGAAGTAGTTGGTTTTAATGAAGTTTAAGGTTGTATTTGACTTTTACTGGTTATTGTATGCTAGCATCATAACCCGGCGTTGCCCGTTCAACTCCGAACATTTAAGTAGTAGAAGATGCAAGACACCTTCTGCCATTGCAGAGTCTCATTGATTGTCGTCATCCAGTAAACCGCGTTTGAAACAGGCTTCCCTTCAGTAATTATAATGCTTATAATACTAAATGGATAAATTATTTTAAAAGTCGGTTATATAAAAAAATAATTATGTAAAAATTGTTGTTTCAAAATTGTTAAAAAATTCCATTAAAAAATTATATATTTTCTTTTTATTTGCGTAAACGTGATTTGATGTTTTGTGTGACATTGTAAGCAACATTGCATTTGTTTTTGTTTAAAAATTACGGGGTAAAATATTTACATTTTTTGTTGACTCAATGAATTTAACATAAAAATAAAAATTATTTATTTTGTTTTACTGAAATTAGAAATATAAAAACTATTAGGCTCTCAGTTCTGAAATTTTCGAAGAACATTTAAAAATGTAGACATTTCATTTTAGAGGAAAAAGTTACATTAATGCCACACGAATTACAGACAGTCGATTTCCTGCATGAAATATTTAGCGAAAAAAAAAAGATAAAAACTTTATATTTTAAATTTTATTTTTGAATTATTAAATTTGAAATAAAAGGACTTAAATAATTAAATTAATCATTTTTTAAAAAAATATTTTGTTTTAGTTTGAAAAAAAAGCTTTTTTTTTAATATTTCATTTGTTTCAAAATTACGGGAAAAATATTCACATTTTTTTGTTGACCAAATGAATTTTTAAAACGGCGGAAGAAAAATTAAATATAAAGGCTCATTTTTTTTAATAAAAATATTTTAAATATAAAGTCTTATTTGTTTAATAAAAAATGTTTTAGTTGCGTTTGACACGTGTGATTTAATTTCTGTGACGTAATTCAGCAACCATCTTAGATCTTAGATGTTTTACGGAGCAAATGTAAACAATTGGTCCCATTGGCCAAAAAGTGCGAAAGAGAAAATTGCTGAACTTAAAACTCAAAAAGTATGTGTCGACCTGGCTTCGCTGTAGATATGTGTCCCTAGAAAGTTTGAATGGCGTAGTTTAAAAAATGTAGGCCTGCATAGGGAACAGTCACACACAGACTCACAGATCGTCTTTTATATATATAGATGTATGACTGGTTGACCCATCATTTGCGAATATATTTGCTCGGCTGAGTGTATTTTTTTTATAGTTCCAGTAAGGGAATACTTAATCTGACTTGATCTATAGTGGATAAGAAATTAATTAAAATCAATATTCTATTTCACTTTTACAAAAGTTCACAATGACGTGTGAAATCCTGGTTTTCCCAAATAGAAAAAGGATGTGCTTTTTCGCAAGTAGGTGTTAAAATGATTTTTGTCCAATGTGATCGACTTGCAAAATCAAAAAGGACTTCGCGAGTAAGTGCGAAAATCTGAATACTTTAAAATGACCCGGTCAGCGTCAAGTCAGTTAGTCAGGGATGGAAGTAGCAAAGGTGACAAAAATGTAACGAGAGAAGCTTCAAGCTGACCCGGACATTTGTCCTCTTTTTCTTTCTTTCTGCTGATTTCTTTCACCTCTACTTCTCCATCCAAAGACAGTCCTACTGAATACATACATACATACATACTGTTACGTCATGCAACAGAATTATGTGAAATAATACAAAACAACGTAATAGTATAAAAGTAGGTGTATTGACAGGAAAAGAGAAGTATTTACAAGAGGTGAGGATTAGTAGAATACAGAACAAGGTAATGAGTATACAGTATCGTCGTAGAGACGTGATAGATTGACTATTCCGGTGCAATACTGGAAATACTCGACGGATTCGCTCACTCGACTTTCTTACACAACTTCCTTCCTCGACTTCCTTCATGGAGGTATAATCACTACTATTTTATATAGTGATTCGAATAGTCCATTTCCGTGGAAAGGTGGATAGCGCCCCAACACATACGTACGTAAGCATATACTCCGTCAACAATTACTACTGCGACCTTTTTGTACAAACTCAAATTGCACATTAACTTCTACGACTTGTGTTATTCTTTCCTTATAATAAACTAGCTGTATAGCCCGGCGTTGCTCGGGTGTAATGAAAGCTTTAAAACTAAACCATGGTCCTGGAGCTCAGACTCAGCGTAAAGAATATTTATGTGAAGTTTGGTGAGAATCGGATAAAAATTGTGGATTTGTATAAAGGACATACAACAGATAAACAGATACACAAACATCTTGCCTTATATATATATATATATATATATATATATATATATTATATATATATAATATAATATATATATATATATATATATATATATTATCGATTTTCTGCATTATTGTAAGAACTGCAACCTTGAAACTTCTGAATATCGTTTCTTATGTCTTTGTCTACGAGTGTATCAAATTTGATTAAAATCGGAACACTATAACCCGATTTTTTCGATTATCAATTTTCGATATTTATCGGGGGTACCTCGACACAAAACCTAGCTAAGAACACTCGCAGACGCTTATAGTACAACTGTGCAAATTTTCAAGAAAAGCCGTCTTGGAGTCAGTAGGTAACGGATACACACACACACACACACACACAGACACACACACACACACAGACACACACACACACACACAAAGTTCCATTTATAAATAAGTTTAGACTTAGATTTCTTTTTTAACATGAAAAATGTATATTTTATTCTGACATCATTCTACACTATTCCACACATTCTATTCTGTCAAAAACCAACCTTCTAATGATGAAAAACCTTCTGATGACAATTCTGCATAAATCCTGTAAGCCTTGGAGAGTTCGATTAAGTCTGACATAAGGCCGAATAAAAGAAAAATTAACTAGCTCCCTACTCTACAGATCATCAATTTAAACAAGTTCTGTACGCTCAAAACCTTGCTAATAATTATTCATAAATTCGTGTTAAGAAATCCATTGATAACTTTCAAACACTTCCGTCGACCAAATTTGACTTGCAAACTTGACGCAACCTGTAATATGGTTTTTAAGTCCTTCCTACCGATGATATCAATAATTCAAACCCAGATCTCCTTGTTGTAAGCACTCGACCACTCACCCACTTTGCGTATTGGTGTGATAAATAGCATTTTTTCAAATATTCATTCTTAAATTTCTTCTTGAGTTCAAATGTTCTCAAAACTTTCGAAGTCTTATTTAATGGTTTTATTGAAATATTATTTAATTTGTCTGCTTTTTTATTTTTATTTTTTTTTTTTTGTTTTAATTTTCTTTCAGCGATGGTGAAAACTCTTTCCCGAGATTTCTTCTGAATCTTTTTTTTTCTCTACACTTTTCGGATATCCTTTCAAAATCTTTTCGTAACTTAAACTCTGTCCGAACTTAGCTGGGGATTCCGTTTACGCCGTCTTGTTTATGACAGAGAAGCAGACAAAAAAAAAAAAAAATGGACGCATAACACACACACGCACACACAATTATACACTGACGAATGTACGTATGCGCACATACACCCACGAACACACATATACAAATAATTTCACTAACCTACGCGTAAATATTATACTGAAATAACACACAGGCTTTAAAATAATGACGCACAATCAGACCACATATACACAAACGTACCTATCCACAAAAGAACAAACACACATATAGGCACACACATACGTAAACATTTACATAGCACATATATAAGAGAAAAATCATTTATAAACTTACACTTGCACAAAGAAAAATATACACACACACACATACACACCCATATATATATATATATATATATATATATATATATATATATGAGTAAATATAGTTTTAAGTTGTGCTATATTTATAGGATAAAGTGCTCCATATCAGATATAGAGCGTATGTAAATATAAAAGAGTGAACATCGAAGTCGATAATATATATATATATATATATATATATATATATATATATATATATATAGTCATCAGCAGACAGATCTGTTTCGCTGTATCACAGCTCATCAGTACGGTTAGACTTCGATTGCTTTTTAACCCAGGATTGAAACCCGACCGAATTGGCGTCAGTCGGCGATTCTACCTCTGGGCTATGGGCGTTCGGTAGAAGAAGGTAGACTTTTTAACGTGTATATTATCATTATACTCGCATAATAGCCAGAGTGATCTAATTCCTTTTTGCTGAATGAGCGATGCGTTTAACTCGTTTAAAAATGAAAAATATAGTATATATATATATATATATATATAGTTTTAAGGTGTGCTATATTTATAGGATAAAGTGCTCAATATCAGAGATAGAGCGTATGTAAATATAAAACATTGAACATTGAAGTCAACACTCAGAGGCGACAGACTGTTTCATGCTAAGCGCAATGATTGCGCTTAGCATGAAACACTCTGTCACTCCTGAGTCTTGACTTCAATATTCATTCTTTTATATATATATCAGCATCAGGCATATATATATATATATATATATATATATATATATATGCATCAGGCATCCGGCGGCCTGATGATTGTACATAGTGTATGAAATTCTAGTCGCGGCAGATTTCTGGAAAAAAATAAATGTTGATATATTCACTTCTGACAGGTTCTGGGGTAAGGAAGTCTTTCTATTTTTGTGTACCATTTATAGTTAATTTTTATTCCTTCTCTACATGTAATATATATATATATATATATATATATATATATATATATATATATAGTAATTATTTTTATCTGCTATTACTATTATTATTACCATGCCAAAAGCGTGCTCAACAAGAGCAAGACTTTAATACCCCCACTAATCAATGAATTTGAAGTTCTCACCTCCCCAGCGGACAAGGCTGAATGCTCTGCCCGTAGATTCTCCACCAATTCAACACTGGACTCGTTAGGAATACCTACACCAGACTTCCCACCCAGAACTAAGGCTCAACTAAATAACGTCCACATTACACCCTCGCTGGTCGCCAAGATAATTGCACAACTTGACCCACACAAAGCGAGCGGCGGTGACGGAATCCCAATCATAGTACTGAAGAAATATGCCCCAGAACTCTCATCTGTCCTCTCTAAACTCTATAACCTCTGCCTCTCTGCTCCCTGTTTTCCTGCCTGTTGGAAGTCCTCCTGTGTAGTTCCTATATTTAAGAATTCTGGCGAACCCTCAAACCCCGCAAATTACCGTCCTATTAGTCTCCTTCCGATCTTTGGCAAAGTTTTCGAAGTCATTATCAACGCCGAGGTGATTCAGCATCTCACGGCCCACAGGCTTCTCTCTGACAAACAGTACGGGTTTCGCTTCACCAGGTCTACTGCTGATGTGCTAACGACCATCACCGAGTACATATACCGAGCACTTGACAAGAATGGCGAAGCCCGAACCGTTGCCTTGGATATCTCCAAAGCGTTTGACAGGGTCTGGCAGGCTGGCCTCTTGTGCAAACTGAGGAGCTACGGGATAACTGGACATCTGTTTGACCTCATCCAGTCATTCCTCTCTAACCGCACATTGAAGGTAGTATTAAATGGGCATGCCTCCCAAAACTACCATACGAACGCGGGCGTCCCTCAAGGTTCTAGCCTAGGTCCCAGGCACTTTCTAATGATCTCCCCGGGGCCATTAGATCCCAAGGTAGCATGTACGCCGACGACACAACAATCTACTCTCCCATCGATCAAAAACCAGGTGTGGGTGACAAAGCGAACCTCGCTGCTGAGCTTGAAAAGGACCTCCAATCCGTAGTGGACTGGGGTAGGAAATGGCTAGTAAATTCCAATGCTTCTAAAGCGAAGCTGTTATCAACTAACCACCATAGATAATCGCATCTACCTCCCATTAGCATGGGACAGGCTTGCCTCCCAGAGAGTAAAACACTACGCCTCCTTGGCCTTACACTTTCGGCGGACCTCAAATGGAATGACTATATCGAATCCATTGCCAAATCTGCCGCTATGAAAGTCAGCTCTCTGTGCAGGGCCAGGAAGTTTTTCCCACCTGAATCTACCTGCACATATACAAATCTACCATCCGCTCGTGTATTGAATATTGCTGCCATATCTGGTCGGGTGCCGCTGTTGCTCTCCTTGGGCTGCTTGACAAAATACAAAGGAGGATCTATAACGTGGTTGATACTGACTTGGCAAACCGGCTGCAACCTCTCTCTCTCACCGGCGTGATGTGGCTTCCCTGTGCCTCTTCTACAAGTACTTTCATGGCTTCTGCTCCGATGAACTTAGATCACTGGTGCCGCCTAAGCAAGAATTTACACGAGATACTAGATTAGCAACTAGGTCCCACCCTTTTACAGTTAAACAGATAAGATGTAACCGTAAATTCTACTCCAACTGCTTCTTTTCTCGCGCTTCCCGCCTGTGGAACTCCCTTCCAAAAATCTGCTTTCCCGACAGCTACAATCTCCAGGTATTTAAATGTAGGGCCAATAGATACCTCCTATCACACTAACTCCCAATTATTCTCAGAACACTCTCATCTACCCATCCCTCATCCATACAGGCAAGTAAACAGACACACACACAAACATCTTGCCTTATATATATATATATATATATATATATATTATCGATTTTTTTTGCACTATTGTAAGAACTGCAACCTTGAAACTTCTGAATATCGTGTCTAATGTCTTTGTCTATGAGTGCATCAAATTTGATTAAAATCGGACCGCTCCTTCTATAGCCCGACGTTTTCGATTATCGATTGTCGAGATTTATCTAGGGTGTCTCGACACAAAACCTAGCTAAGAACACTCGCAGACGCTTATAGTACAACTGTGTAAGTTTCGGAGTCTATAGTTAAAGGACACACGCACATACACACACAGACACACACATAGACAAAGTTCCATTTATAAATAAGTTGATATATATATAGTACCATCATTATTAATTACCTGATGAGACATTGTTTTTTCAATGTAGAAACAAAATGTACATTTTTGTAGTAAATTATGATTTGTACATGTTCTAAGCTATAACTTACAAAAAACATTCATTGCTCTATTTTTTTATATTGAGCACTCTTTTAAATTAATGTTTTGAAAACTGTTAATACTTTCTTCGTTCTTTATTCACTTGGGTATATATATATATATATATATATATATATATATATATATATATATACCCAATTATTCCCAAGAGGGAATTATATACATTTTTATTTAACAAATACAGTTTTTGAAAATTTATGATAATGTACAAATAAAATTTGTCTAATGCGTTTCGTCCTTTAACAATTAATTCTGATATTCATGCTGATATGTTTACACATATGCATCAAAGAGAGGGGCGCCGAAATTTTAAATTTAGGTTCATTTTTAATGTGTTTTGTGTATACCGTCATGCCGTTATAAATTACGTTCTTTTTTCTAAATATCCCACATTGTCCTAGTACATCCGCTAATTTCCATTGTACTTTTGATACAGTTGATGGGAAGAGTTACCTTAGATTTGTTGTGTTTGTCAGAAGGATCCAATCTTCTATTTTAAACTAGCAGTATAGCCCCACGTTGCTCGGGGGTAATGAAAGCTTTAAAACTAATCCATGGTCCTGTAGCTCAGACTCTTTGGACGTTGGCACGAAAAACTAAAAAGCAATAGTAGTTTCCAGTTAAAGCGAAACCGTAGACTGAAAGAAAAATGAATGGATGTAAGTCAAATTTTGATTTCCTGGTATCGATATCAAATAAGGTTTTTTTCGTCGTAAACTGAATTTTGAAGGCTAAATAAGTCCCCCGAGTAAATGGTATCATGGCTGAGACAAAGAACTACAATTATACCTACTTAGAGCCAAACCCGAAGCAAAAACTAAAATAAAAGGGCTGAAAACATACAGACATACAGGCAGATAAACAGACACACACACAAACATCTTGCTATATATATATACATATATATATATATATATATATTATCAATTTTCTGGACTATTGTAAGAACTACAACCTTGAAACTTCTGAATATCGTTTCTTATGTCTTTGTCTATAAGAGTATCCAATTTGATTAAAATCGGACCACTCCTTCTATAACCCGACTTTTTCGATTATCGATTTTCGATAAGTATCGGGGATACCTCGACATAAATCCTAGCTAAGAACACTCACAGACGCCTATAGTACAACTGTGAAAATTTTCAAGAAAATCGGTTCAGCCGTTTCGGAGTCTATAGGTAACGGACACACACACACACAGACACAAACACACACACAGACAAAGTTCCATTTATAAATAAGTTTAGATAACAATAGAAAACCTGTTTCTTGTTCAGGAAGGGGTTCCCGGCTTTTTCTACCTCCTCCTTTGGTCTTAGTGTTAGTTCAGTTGGTACCGGGTTGGCAGTTTCCTGGTTGCTGCTTCCTACTGGTAGTTAGGAGCCCGAACTCTTGCGTAGCGACTTAGGAGGCTGCTCTGATCAACAGTTGAATAATATCGGGGTTCCTGTAGTGCCATATCGCGCATGGACGGGCGTCCCTTCACGAACTTCCGGTGGGCAACTCCGAGGCCACATTATGTTGCATGCTGCGCCTGTCTCCATTCCTCACATGCTGCGAATAGTGACCGACTGATTCTACCCTAGACCTCTCTCCTAAAAAAAAAACAAAAAAACAAACAACATACCAAACTCAAACCAGCTACTCGGAAAACGCCCAAACCTCTCTGTATCCGCACTAACCTTTCTAGCGTAGAATCATTCCTCCAAACTAACTCACCTGATATATTAGCCCTGTGCGAAACTAAACTTGACCCGTCTATCCCCTCCTCTGAGTTCTATGTACCTGGTTACCTTCCCCTCTTCAGGAAGGACTCCAACGTCCATATGCATGGGCTTGGTGTATATGTCAGCGAACACCTCCCCCTAGCTAGAGTAACATCTCTTGAATCCCTGGACCAGTCTTTCATGTGCTTCCGTCTCTCACTTCTAAGCTCCGTTAGCTATCTCTTCTTCCTCTACCGCTTCCCCTACTCCTCTGACTGTTCAGTACTTGACAGCATCTCTGACAATATCGACAAGGCAATTTCTTCTCACCCATCTGCCCATATTTCCGTGTTTGGTGACTTTAACACCCACCAAAATAAGTGGCTCGAAAACTCTATAACCTACACTGCTGGTGTCCACACTTTTAATTTTTCAATCTCCCAATCCCTTACGCAAGTGGTGGACTTCCCCACGCGTTTCTCCATTAGCCCTAACGGAAGGGACTCACTACTAGACCTCTGCTTCACTTCCACCCCAAATTCTTGCACGACCAGACAGCTCTGCCCTCTCAGGAATTCTGACCACGCTGAGGATTCTGTCAACATCTCGTTCCACTCTACCTCTACCCAAGAAACCCAGACTAGCAGAATATCCTACTGCTATCAAAGAGCAGACTGTGATTCGTTCCGTGACTTCCTCTACGACGTCCCTTGGAACAATGTTTTTAGTCATCCCGACGAAGACTGTGCATCAGAGGTCTCCTCCTGGGTTAAGGCTGGCATCGATGCCTTCATCCCTGCCAGGAAATTTCAGCTTAAATCCCATTCGTCTCCCTGGTTCTCGCTCGCTTGCTCGGCCGTAATTGCCTACCGGAATCACTTCTTCCGGCTTTACGTAGCCACGCGTCGGACCAAAACAGGCGCCTTTTCACCTCAGCTCGTAATAAGTGTAAAAAGATACTTAACGAAGCTAAGATGCTGTTTGCTGCCAGAATAAAGAAGCGCATAGCATCCTCTGAGTTCGGAGCCAAAGACTACTGGCGCCTCTGTAAAAGCGTGCTCAACAAGAGTAAGTCTTCAATACCCCCACTAATCAACAAGTTTGAGATCCTCACCTCCTCAGCGGACAAGGCTGAATGCTTTGCCCGTAGATTCTCCACCAATTCGTGTCTGGATTCGTCTGGAGTCCAGACACTCGATTTCCCATCTAGAACTGAGACCCAATTGAATGACGTCCACATCATGCCCTCGCTGAGTTGTAGCATAATATCAAAACTTGACCCTCACAAAGCGAGTGGTGGGGACGGAATCCCAATCATAGTCTTGAAGAAATGTGCCCCTGAACTCTCTTCTGTCCTTTCTAACCTCTACAACCTCTGCCTATCTTCCTCCTGCTTTCCTGCCTGTTGGAAGTCTTCTGTGGTTCCAATATTCAAGAACACTGGGGAACCATCGGACCCCGCAAATTACCGTCCTATCAGCCTTCTTCCGATCTTCGGCAAAGTGTTCGAAGCCATTATCAATGCCAAGGTCGTTCAGCATCTCACGGCCCACGGGCTCCTATCGGACAAACAGTATGGCTTCCGCTTCACCGGGTCTACTGCTGATATGCTAACGACCATCACCGAGTATATATACCAGGCTTTCGACAAGAATGGTGAAGCCCGAACTGTCGCCCTGGATATCTCCAAAGCATTCGACATGACGGCCTTCTACAGAAACTGCGAAGCTACGGCATTACTGGACTTTTGTTGGACTTAATCCAGTCATTCCTCTCCAACCGCACACTGAAGGTGCTTTTAAACGGACATACCTCCCAAAACTATCCTATAAACGCGGTGATCTCCCCGATGCCATAAGATCACAAGTAGGCATGTACGCCGATGATACCACAGTTTACGCTCGCCTCGATCAAAAATCTGGTGTTGATGATAAGGCGAACCTCGCGGCTGAGTTTGAAAAGGACCTCCAATCCGTGGTGGATTGGGGTAGGAAATGTTTCGTAAAATTCAATTCTTCCAAAACGAAGCTGCTGTCAATTAACCACCACAGACGACCGCACCTCCCTCCCATTAGCATGGAACAGGCATGCCTCCCAGAGAGTAAAACACTACGCTTGCTTGGCCTGACACTCTCAGCGGACCTCAAGTGGAATGACTACGTTGAATCCATTGCTAAATCCGCTGCAATAAAAGTTGGCTCTCTGTGCAGGGCCCTGAAATTCTTTCCGCCTGAAACTATCCTGCACAAATCCTGCACAAATCTACCATCCGCCCGTGTATTGAATACTGCTGCCACATCTGGTCGGGTGCCCCTGCTATTCTCCTCGGGCTTCTTGACAAAATACAGCGAAGAATCTGTAATGTGATTGATATTGATTTAGCTGACCGCCTGCAGTCACTCTCTCACCGGCATGACATGGCTTCCCTGTGCCTCTTCTACAAATACTTTCATGGCTTCTGCTCTGATGAACTTAAATCACTGGCGCACCCTAGGTATGAGTTCGCACGAGATACTAGATTGGCAACTAGGTCCCACCCTTTTAAGTGAAACCGATGACATGTAACCGCAATTTCTACTCCAATAGCTTCTTTTCTCGCACTTCCCGCCTGTGGAATTCCCTTCCGCATGCTTACTTCCCCGACGGCTATAATCTCCAGGAGTTTAAATGTAAGCTCAATAGACACCTAACAAACTAACCCTCCCATTCTCACCAACTCTCCCCCTATGTACATCCTAACTTGTCTATCGCCCTGTGTAACCCCCTGCGCTATAGTGGCAGTGGAATGCCTTGCTTGGGGTGACATGATTAAATAAAAAAAAATAAGTGCAAAAGGTTAATCTGACTATGAAAATAAAGTGAAAATTGAAATTTCGCTGGGAAAAATTTCAAACCTTGTTATGACCGAAGGGCCATAGAATGATAACACGGACTCGGTTTTAAGGTTGAACAGTATATTTTCGGGAAACGTAGTACAAAGGTAAACGTGGACTGGAGAGTACTTTCTCTCGCTGGTGTCCTGACTTACTCATTTACTCACACTGTGGCTACTACTCAGAGACTATATTCACTAGCCTTCCCACGCAAGGCTGGATGTGACACATGGTCATTTTAATGTGGGTATTCCCGGCCATATAGCCGGGCCAAAAATATGTCTGTCTATTTTTACCGAGTCGCTAGCTCCACCCTCCGGCGGAACCACGACTGGGCCCGCGCTCTCCGCTCGGAAGCAGAGAGCGCCCTCCACCGAAGGCAGTGCGCCGACAGCGCCAACAGTAGCAGAGGCAAGTCTACTACTCAGAGACTTCCCACTCAGAGTTGGTAGCCATATTATAAAGGTGTGGACGAGTTCATTTGTGGATAGGTCTCCACAATACACCCTCGCAAGACTTTTACTCTGTAAAAATGTTTATTATATTCCTGATTTTTAATATCTGTTCTTTTTAGGATTGATTGTTAAAGGCTCGTTAAATTTTCTCTTTTTCCCCGACCTTCGTCTTTTGGGCGTATGTTCTGGGGGCTTGATGTCAAATGTGTCGTAAATGATCTCGATGGGTTCTTCCATATTATCCTGTGTGCTGTTGGAATCTATTTCATGCCGTTTTTTAATTTGATTAATGTGGCTTTTGTAGGTATGTCTTTGTGCTGTTATTATATTTCGACGACCCTTCTAGTAATCGTGCCCTCTTCTCAGTACGGCATATTTTTTGAAGACTTATAAAGAAAATTTTCTGACCTGGAAGAAATCGTTTTTTTTTCTTTGTAATTGTTGGGACGCCCACGCCTATTCGGCTAAAATGGACTATTCCATTACTATGTAAAGTAATGGTGGCATCTACGTGAGAGAATATGCCGAGCAGCCGATCGACAAGTCAGTCGTAGACTTCCGGTGACGACCCGGAAGTACCCATTGCTCATACTACGTCTTACGACGGTTGAGACGATTAACCTTTATTCTTGTATTGGATTGCTGCACACTTTCTTCTAGTGAGTGCAGAGCCAGGGATCGAACCACAGACCGTTGGATTGTGCTTACGTAAACTGTATCATTGTCTCTGACAACGCAGTCCACTACTCCAATCTTACAAACAGTTCATGTGGGAAACTGGTTGTTACAGCTGTTGTCGGCCTCTTGCATCTTAAGACCTCCAGCCACTTGGAGGAACTGTCAAAAACGATTAAGTAATAATAATCATCAATCGACCCAGCATTATATGTGATCAAGGCTGGTCCGTTTTAGGCCAGGGTTTGAAAATGGTAGGTGGTGCTTTGGCCGCCAAGCCGCATCCTCTGCATGTCTTAATCATTTCCATTATTCCCTTGTCCATCGCAGGCCAGTAGACATCTCCGCACGAGACTCTTCATACGGTTTCTACCGAGGTGTGCCCCGTGGAAGTCTTTTAAAATTCGCTTCTGTAATTTTTTGGAATTACTACTCTTTCGCTGTATAATAAAACATTGTCACGTAATGAGTAGACGTCCGACACGCTATTACCTTTTTTTGCGATTTTACATTTTATCTCGCAAATAAAATCATCTTCTAGGGCTTCGTTTTTGATTTCCGACAATGTTACAGGTAAATCCAGGACGGTAGCCGTTATTATTAATTTTATTTCACAGTCTGAACGAAGAGCTGCTATAATTGAGTCTTCAAGTGGTTGACTTTGATTAGCGATTTACTTGGATAGACCATCTGCATGGCCAATTTTATTAGATGGTAAGTACTCTAATTTAAAATTATAGTTGAGAAGTATGGTTTCTCATCTCAAAAATCGATTTGCCGTATAAACTGGTAATCCCTTTTTTGAGCCAAATATCGTTAATAATGGTTTATGATTGGTCGGCAGATTAAAATCCCTCTATGCAAATATCTGTGAATTTTTGTTATCGCAAAAATGATACCGAGGGCTTCTTTTTCAATTTGGCTGTACGCTTTTTCTGTGGGTAGCAACGTTTTCAACGCGTGTGCTATGGGTTTCTTTGCACTGTCTGGCATAAGATGTATGATACACGCTCTGATACCGTACGAGCTAGCATCGCAGGCCACAATGATGTCTAATTGTGGGTTGAAGTGAGTCAGAAATAGATCTAATGTTAATATGGTTTTTATTTATTTTTTCAAAAGCTGACTGATACTCAGTTGTCCAGTTCAAAACTTTTTTGTAGTAGTTGGCAAGTTCAAGAAAACTTTGGATCTCGTTGACATTTTTTGGAGAAGGAAAAATTTTTATAGCTCCTGCCCGCTGTGGGTCAGGCCGTCTTCCATTCTTGTCCATGATATTCTCGAGATTCCTTATTTCCTTCATATAAAAATCAAATTTCGATTCTTTTATCATGAACCCGAAATCCTGAATTCTCTCAAAAACCTTGTTGATCTGTTTGCGATGTTCCTCGGTAGATTTTCTTGCTATTACAATGTCATCCAGGTAGGCACACGCGAAGTCAAGACCGCCCAGCATGGTATCCATATCCTGCTGGAATATTGCAGGTGCAACCTTCACACCGAATGCCAATCTATCAAACTTGTATAAACCCCTGTATTTGAGGGGGTACAAGATAGGTGGATTCATACTTTTATTAAGGATATTTACGTAAGTATAGATAACAAACCCGATTCGAATTCGAACTCGACTTTCCGAGATCTCATTCCGAACTATTATTCATAATACTACCCACATATCTAAGCTTACAACACTTTGTATTTTAAAAGCGGTCATCCATCTAGGTACGAACGTTGCTTAACTTTCGAGATCGAACAAGAACCAGTGTTCCCACGCGATATTGTTGTATGTCCAAAGATACGAAGCCCAATGTACATATCATGTGACTCGTTCTGATAAGTGTATACCACGTACACGCAACGCAGCCATAGACATTTTGCGCACTCCTCATCAACAGGGATTTGCAGGTATGCATCGCTTAAGTCCAATTTGGAGAATGTTTCCCCATCATTCAGTTTATTAAATATCTCCTCCGGTGAGGGGAGGGGGCAATGGTAATCTTTTAAAGCCGCATTGAGACCCATTGAAAAATCCGCACGGACGCGAATTTGGTTGGACTTTTTGCTTACATATACAGTGGGGGCAGCCCATTCGCTAAAACTCACTTTGGACAGTATACCGGCATTTTCTAGTCGGTCTAATTCTTCGTTCATTTTTTCTACTGATGCAAATGGGACATTTACTTTTTCTTTTTAAATTGGGTTGAACATTTTCTTTTAGCTCGAATCTGACTTAAGTCTTAGTACATTTTCCTAACCCCGCCGAGAAAACTTCGGAAAATTTCTCTTTTAATTCGTCTTTCAGGTTTTAGGCATTCGTTGTCATATTTTCCATCTGTTGGCAAAAATTGTTGATTTGTTGTTCCCATAACTTAAACCGCTCCATCCAATCAGTTCCAAATAAAATCTCAGAGTTTTTATGGACGAAAACTTTTAGTTTCTTTGTGATGCCATTTAGTGTTACAGGTAGCGTTAACTCACCTTCAAATTTGATTTTGTCTCCTGTTACTGCAATAGCTGTTTTGTTTGTCTTTTTCAACGTTGTTATTTTTTTATTTCCTCCAAGTGTGAAGATTAATAATTGAAAGATCTGAGGCAGAATCTAGTTGCAGCTTAACTGTTTTGTTTAGCATGTTGACTACGACTTATTTTCGTAGATTCTTATCTACTTTTTTATTTGATCTAGTTTGTCTGACTCTGTTTCTGTTGTTCCTTTTGTTTCTACAGTGCACCCCTTTGTGGCCAATTTTGCCACAATTATTAAATGTCTTGTTTCGGTAGAATCAGTCTGCCGCCCAATGTTGTCCACCACAACGCCCGCATGGGCTTGTGGGTAATTTTTGTTTCTGAAAGGGTCATCTAGTTTTAGATTGTGAATAAGATTACTCTTTGCTTTCTCTACCTTTTCCAGGGGAGTAATTGTTTGGCTTGGACTTAATTCTCCTAACATACGATATGCCTGATCTGATTCCTCGATGGTTTTAGAATCGCTATTAACTCTGACTACTCGCTGGCAATCTCCAGCCAGTTTTTGCAGTGTGAGACCTGATTCGCTCTCTAGTTTTGATAGAACTCTCCGGCTTATCTGCGAGTTTTTGTAGAGACCAAACCTTGGGCAAATATTAAGCAATTGAAATCGTCGGCTGACAATTCTGCCAATAGAGAATTGTTACAATGCTTATTTACAATGGACGCAAATGTAAGATAACCCTCGTCATCCCGTTTTGACGTGTTAAAACACTTCCATCTTTCGTGGAATAGTGTTGTATTAGGGCTAAATTACCCAAACAAAAGTTCTATTGATTCATCGAACCCTAATTCACTTGTTTTCTTCAGAAGAATGTTATCGACGAACATATGTTCCTCTGTTCCCAACTTTGTCAAAAGTAGGCGAACTTTTTTAACGTTCGACCAATTCTCACAGTCTACCGTAAAAAGATCTTCGCCAGGAAGGTAATTGAATGTCTCCATAGAATTCCAAATTGTGTTGTGAGAAAACGCAGTGTTGTTTTCACTAAATTCTTTCTTACTTAATGTTTTTTGAAATAATTTTTCTTGTTTTTGGAATTCAAGGAAAAGTTGTTGTTGCTCTCTCTGCTGTTCTTCTTGTGCTTTTTGCTGTAGGAGCAATTTTTCTTTCAACATCTGTTGCTGCTGTAGTATACGTTCCTCAGTCTTCTGTTGATGATCAAATTTTGCCTTCATCATCAGAACAATGATTACTTTAATGTCCATCTATAATGTGGTCAAATACGTATGTTCAGAGAAAATCGGAATTTAGGCAATTCTTCTTTTTTAAGTGTGGGGTAGAAAATGAAAAGTAACTCCTTTCCTTATTATTTCTCAGTTCTGACTGATGATATCTAATACAGTCTAGGTGAATCTATTTTTTCTCTAAGAAAGAAAATAAATTGCATAAACAACCACGTTGCAAAATAGAAAATATATTTTTCTTCCGATTTTTCTGTATGGTATAGGGAAGCCAAGAACAATGATATGCTTTTGATTATAGCAACAAAGAGGAAGAAAAATCTTACTTACAGTTTTCACTAAAAGTATTTTCGAGTTGTTGGTTTAAAAAATGGATTGAGTTATTATTTTTTAGATGCATTTCCCTTCTTTCAAATATATCCGACGTCCGAATCTGTGTCTTTTTTTTTGTATCTACGTAGCCTGTTTATTCGGTTAATATGTCCGTTTTTACGTGAAAATTTGAGATTTCCGTTCTCTGCTAATTTTCTATAATTCGTATGATTCCTTACTCAGATGTTGCGTGTTACAAGCACCTGATGTAAAGGTTTCTCGTTGCTTCGAACTTCTTTGTCACCAGACCTGAGGTTAACACACCGGCATCTTTAGACGTTGTTAGTGTTATGGCTTAAACTTTTTTCTTGAATTTTCTAGGTAGATTTTTCTCATTGTGGTTCGAATATTCTTCGTCGCCAGTGTTATGGCCGAAGGGCCATAGAAAGATAACACGGATTCGGATATCAGGTTGAATAGTATATTCTCGGTAAACGTAGTACAAAGGTAAACGTGGACTGGAGAGTACTTCCTCTCGCAGACATACAGTCCCACTCATTCACTCACTCTGTGGCTACTACTCAGTGATTTTTTATTCAGATTTGGTAGCCATATTATAAAGGTGTGGACGAGTCCATTTGTAGGTAGGTCCGCACAAACCTAAAAGCTAGATTTGTTGAAGTCAAAAATAAAAACCCGAAAAGAAGTGATGTTACCGAAATAGTGCTGCTTCATTGGTTGAACCAAGGGAAGAGAAGAAAGAAAGGTGTGGCTTCGCTCCAAGGACGTGGGCGAAAGTAATTTAATTGGCCAGAGATTGGATTTGCATGAACACCCAGTGTTCATCATCCCCCCCCACTAGTAAATTTGAGACAAGCATAAAAATAGACCCCCGGTGTCCAGAGACAGAGTAGTTGAGATGAGCTAAGACAGAAAAGACGACTTACCGCCGCCGCTGTCACCACCCACAGAGAGAATCTTTTGGCAGTTTCCGTAAAACTTTGGTGTGAATGAACAAAGACATTTTTGAATCGTCACGAACTTGAAAACTCCGATTAAAGTGAACTGACATTGCCAACCACAAATTCGAATTAATGGTAAGATGAAAAATGCTTCACAAATTACTACTTACTTACTTTCGTTCCGTTGTCTGCTAAGTAGAGACAAGAATTGGAAAAAGACGATTGGCGATTGTTTATATTGTATTTTTTTTCTGTGTATAAAGACTTTTTCCGCAACTTATTCTGGCGTCATTCAATTTAATTTTGGTGCTGTATTCATTCACCCAAATGTGCGCTCACGTTCAGTCTGGTTCAACCTGGCGGGGAGACATTTAATGAGATTTCAGCGTGACTTCCTTGAGATCGAAATTCACAGAGTGGGCAGGGGAAGAACACCGTTGTAATAGTCAACTAAAAGACCAGCTACTGAATCGAAGCCATCACCGACAGGGGCCGGGCGTCCGTTCACACAGTTACACTCTTTCACACTCTTTCACACTCTTTCATCTTCTCTAGCTACACTCTTTTCTCGCCTCTTTTTCTCTCATACCTTTCTCTTGCTTTCTTTTTTCCTCTTCTTCTTGAGTCTCTCTCTTCTCTTCTCTAGTTGCTCTCTCTCTTTATACCATTTACCAGTTACTCTCTCAATCTCTTTCTCTCTTCCTCCCCCACTCTACACTTTTTTGTTTTTCCCATGCTTTTTTTCAGTTACTATTACTCTCTTTTTCTCCCCTCCAATCCAGTAAGTCTTTCTTTTTCTCACACTCTTTCATTATCTTTCTCTCTCTACTCCAGTCTACACACTCTTCATCTTTCTCCCACTCTTTTCTCAAGTTACTGCTTCTCTCTCTCTCTCTTTCTCTCTCTCTTGTTCTTCTTTCTAGTTATTCTCTCTTTCCCTTTTTTCATTTACTCTCCCTCTCGTTCTCATTTTCCCTCTCCTCCACTCTACACTCTCATCGTCTATTTCTTGGACCCCCTTTCTCCAGTTACTACTGCCCTCTCTTTCTCTCTTCCTTTTTTTCCAGTTAGTCTCTCTTTCTCTTTCTCTTTCTCTTTCTTCATTTACTCTCTCTCTCGTTCTCATTCTCTCTCTCTATCTCTTCTTTCACTCAGCATTCCATTCTTCTCTTTCTTGCACTCTTTCTCTCTCTTTCTCTTGTTCTTCTTTCCAGTAAGTCTCTCTTTCTTTTTCTCCATTTACTCTCCCTCTCGTTCTCATTCTCCCGCTCCTTCACTCTACACTCTCTTCCTCTCTTCCTTGCACACCTTTCTCAACTTACTACTTCTCTCTCTTTCTTTCTCTTTTCCTTCTTTCCAGTTAGTCTCGCTTTCATTTTCTCCAGATTCTCTTTCTCATTTTCTTTCTCCTTCTTTTCCCAATCAGCCTCACCTTTCTCACTTCGACTTCGTCAGTTAGTCTCTTTCTCACCGTCCCTTCAACTTCCCCTCTCTCTTCTTCTCCTCTCTCTCTCTCTCTCTCTCTTTGTTTCTTTCCTCTTCTCTTCATTAATATTTCCATTAATATCTTAATTTTATTTTGAGTTCAATATAAATGAACCGCCAATTTTTTTCTATTCATAAAATAACAAAAACACCGATGAATATATCTAATTATCAAATCGGCATATGAATAACACCCGAGAAATTATCAAGAATCACGCCCCCCTCCCTCGCCTCTTACCTCGGCATAAGTGGTCGGCAAAAATTAAGTATTATCGAGACGAACAGATTTGGCGAAATACGAGTCAGTAACGAAGCTTACCATTAATATTTAGTCTTCTGGCCTCCGGTTCTCTCACTTCTTGAAAGTGGAGAAAATTTCGAAGACTTCGAACAAAAGCAGCCTGCTTGTGTCTACTTAGGAAATAGTATTTGTTCAATACACCATTTTAGTTTGGGTGGAATTATTTTCTAAAGGAATTAAGTGGACATTGTCTGCTCGATAACAGAAACTATATTTAAGTTCTTCTGAAGGAGCGAATGTTTTAGGAATTTTGATATTTTTGTTTCTTTCAGGAAGATATTTTGCATCTATTGAGGATAAACCATTTTAAATTTTCGTTCGTGATTCGAATCAATCAATCAATCAACACACACATGCACACACACACACAGATATATATATATATTTATTTATCTGCAAATTCAGATAAAACTTAGTGGGGAAATAGCCATTTCAACATGCCATTTTAAGGCATGCATTCTTCGATCCCTTATAAACAGAGAAAGATATATATATATATATTCATTTCTTGATGTTCCAAAGTAATTTCAATCTCCTTCCGGGATCATCTTCAGGGGTGTGCGTTGTGGTAACAAAAATAACTGCAAAACTGTGTTGCTAAAAATTACTGTTAATTTTCTTCTTGCTTCAAATATAACGGTTCACAAATTGCTTCGCTATCATTACGAATGGATTTTATTAAAAATAAGCTGACACAATGTTTGCAATTTATTTAATCTGACATGTCTAAATGAAAATTTGCTGTCCAAACACACAATATGTATATCTAAGCAAACTTTTCAACCGCCCGGCCACGCGCCCATTTATATATATTTGACGTCATTGAACAGCATTACAAATTTACGAACTGCGTCTGCTATTCGGTGACTGTTATCGTTGCTTAGCAATGTTTTATGTCAACACAATATAAAATCATCTTTGATGGTGGATGTTTTTAAGTTAACGTCCCTGTAATCTCTCTGACGATGGCTTATGTGAGACGAAAGCTTAGAACCAACTTGATAAAAATAAGCTTCGTTATTCATACAATTCACTGCAGTATATTCGAATTTTTCCTGAAAACAAATATTTCGTTTGCTTGGTAACTACTTGATACGTGAAAAGGCTAGTGGGTATGCCATTGTACCAATAATCTCATTCGCTAGAAAACTGCGTCAACTACTTTCATTGTAGATGAATAGGTGCACGCTGGTTTGTCGCCTTTACTTATTTTACATGAATGTAAGAAAAGTATAAGTATGTACAGTATTACTTTGAACAAATCTAGAAAAACTGAAACTAAGTGCACTAAAAGGAGGCCTGTATAGTTTATGTTATTTCAATAAATTATGAAACTCTTCAAACAAACGATAGCTGTTTGTTATTTCTGGAATGACCTTTACTTTTGAAATGAATAGCAAGATAAATATTAAAATTGGTGTAAATTGTCACTCAAGAACTACTATTACTTAAATATAAGGCCTTTAATGTGATATCTATTTGCAATGTTTATTTTCCTCTGTTTATAAGACGAATGTTTTTCTCTCCTGAGAAATTCGTATAATCAATAAAATTATATTTGACAAATATCAAATTTATTTTAGGTGCAACATCGGGCTTTTGAAAAACACGCGAAAACACATTTTAAATATATTAAATGACTTCTTTGAAAGTAAATTTCGATTCTGTTTGAAAGATAATTGTTGTGGCGAACCTACCCATTAACATGGTAAGGGATTAACCCGACCTGCACATATACCATGTGACTGGTACATCAAAAATGTAAACAACAAATACAAAATTCCCTCGTCCTAGAAATGTATCTCGAAATCTGTTAGTAAATTTATGGTTTAATTAACTGCATTTTCCTAAAAGTAATTCTTAGCGTTTAGTTAAAACAAAATTAAAAAATAACGTTTTATTTTCGTTCGCTAGTCTGTAAGGCCAAGGGACAGATATATAGTGTTTTTGTACTCCTGACCAAAAAAGTCAAAATGAAATATGTATAAAAGACCTGCAGAGGAATAATCAAAAAAATTGTTATTTATGATTAAAGTTTATTTAACTTTTTATGAACAATAAATTAAGAATATAATTTTCATTTTATACGCTTTTATTAAACTTTGTATAATGAATAACTTTATTCTTATAGTGACTGAACGAGAGATATGAAATTAGATTAATATCATAATGCTCCAGTGATATTGATAGTCAAAGCAACATATCAGAAATATTTTTTCATGCATTCATAGCCAACATAATTTAATATTTGCAAAAATAAAATATAAATCTTTTTAAAAAGTTTACACTCAAAAATGACATTAAATTTTACATCTTTTCAATGTTCAAGTATATTTTTATTTAATTTTTATTTAATTTTTATTTTTATTTAATAAAATAAACATGCGAAGACCAAGAACGGGATTAATTTCAAAGTTGCACCGAAAAATTACAAGTATTTTTTAAAAGTTAAATATGAATTTTAGATTTTGTTTTCTGTCGAATGTAAAAGAAAATGACGTGTTTTATAAAATTATGCAAATAACAAATAACAGAAAAATAATTTTTGTTGAGTAACGATATTTTTGTAATCTAGTGAAAATTAAGGATGTGCGTTGTGGTGCATTGGATATCGGCTCGAACGAGAAATCGGGGAGCCAAGTTCGAATTCCAGCCGAATTCATTGCATTCACTTACGCTCAAATACTCTTGGGAAAGGTACTAATCCGTCTATTCCTTCCAGTTATGGGTTAAATAACAGGACAGATTGGGTTCTATAGCCTTGGTCGGCAACCAGTCTACCGCAGAAAGCAATGGCAACCTACTGCGGGATAATCTTCTGCCCAGTCAGTCATGTCTGTTTCGAGACATGATCGTCCAAAGCGTGTATCACGTATGGCACTTAACTGACTGACTGAATATGATAGTTGGAATAATGATTAAGGCTTATATTGGTCATAAAGTGGGGGATCAGTTTATGACTTCATAACAATAGGAAACCGATCCCCCGCTAAATACTACATAATAATATAATAGATTACTTTTCCCTTTACCTATGAGTCAAATAACAGGACAGATTGGGTTCTATAGCCTTGGTCGGCAACCAGTCTACCGCAGAAAGCAATGGCAACCTATTGACAGAGTGGCAACAACTGACTGACTGACTGACTGAATATAATAACTGAAAACATGATTAAGGCATTTTCTGGTCATAAAGTGGGGGATCAGTTTTCTATTGTTACGAAGTAATAAACTGATCTCCCACTATTTACTACTTAATAATATAATCCATATCTTCCGCATCTAGCTATGAGTCAAATAATAGAACAGATTGGGTTTCTATAGCCTTGGTCGGCAACCAGTCTACCGCAGAAAGCAACGGCAACCTACTGCGGGATAATCTTCTGCCCAGTCAGTCATGTCTCTTTCGAGACATGATCGCCCAAACGTGTATCACGTATGGCACTAAACTGACTTACTGATTGAAAATTTGGTTGAATTTTTTCTTATTGTTAACTTTCTCCTATGTTTTAATTTTCCTCACACGATATTACGTAATCTTTTACGGAAATAAAATCTTCAATGATTTCTTTCTCTGTGCATGGCCCGGAATTTTTTCCCCGTCTGAGTCCATCCTGCACATCTATAAATCTGCCATTCGCCCGTGTAATGAATACTGCTGCAACATCTGATCGGATGCTCCTGCTATTCTCCTCGGGGTCCTTGACAAAATACAACGAAGAATCTGTAATGTGATCGATGCCAACTCTGTCACCAGCGTGATGTGTCTTCCTTGTGCCTCTTCTATAAATGCTTTCACGGCTTCTGCTCCGAGGAACTTAGTTCACTGGTGCCCACTAGGTATGAATTTGCAAGAGACACTAGATTAGCAACTAGGTCCCACCCTTTTACAGTGAAACATATAAAATGTAACCGCAATTTCTACTCTAACAGCTTCTTTTCTCACATTTCCCGCCTGTAGAATTTCCTTCCATATACTTGCTTCCCCGACAACTACAATCTCCAGGAATTTGAATGTAAGGTCAATAGACATCTACCACACTAACTCGCATCCATCCCTTAAAGACTCTACCCATCTACCCTACCCCGATCCTCGGTATCCTCATCCGTCTACCACCCTCCTTCCGACATTTTTTATAACTAACGATTCTTTCTCAGTAATGTTCCCTATGTAACCCCCTGCGCAATAGTGGTAATGGAATGCCTTGCTTGGGGTGAAATTATTTTTAAAAAACTGTAAAAAAAAATATGAACGAAACCGAATTTTTCTATATTTCTGAGATGAGGTGGTAGCTACGTAGCGGATAAGAAATTAGTTAAAATTAACTCTCTTCTTCGTTTTTGTAAAAATTCACAACGATGTGTGAAATCCTGGGTTTTCACAAATAGAAAAAGGATTGACCATGCGATTAACGAAAAAGTCGAAACCAGATTTCGCAAGTACGTGTTAAAATGATTTTTGACAAATGGGAGCGACTTGCAAGACCAAAATGACTTCGCGTGTAAGTGCGAAAATATCTAGATTACAATAAAAGGACTTCATCAACGTCATTCAGCCAAAGACTCAGTGGGAACCGTGAGACAAACATCTAAAATGTAACTCAACTTCAAGCTACCCGGATATCGTCCTCTTTCTCCTTATTTCTTTCAACAATTACTACTACGAACATTTTGTACAAACTCTCGATGTAATATAACAATCTGGCCCCACCCGAGGAAGTGATGCAAGCGATGGTGTTTTCCATCCGTGAAGGGGGCGGCGAAGCGACAAGACAGGTGTTTGTGAAATACATCCTGTCGAAGCCGGAGCGGATGTCATTTTGACCTTATTTCCGATAGCGGCGGAAATGGCTACAGAGGCAAACAGATCAGGTGCCTCTTAGAATTACGTGGCCGTGCGTGGGCGAGGCAAAAAACCGGAAGGAAAGTCCCGGTTCTAGAGGACTATATAAAGACCTCAACACACGGATTCGCCAGTAGCAGAGAGCGGCCGGTGGAAGCAGAGAGAGACAACACAGGCAGACTACACTCCCGTCAGCCATTCTATATGTGCCCTCACCCTTTCCGTTCTCTATTCCACACAGTTCGTCGTCATTAATAAAAATATAACCTTATATTTTTATATATGCGTGTTTGTTGTTTTGTCGTCATACGGCGATATATAACATCGATACCCTTAACTCAACTTTATCATTGAATACGAACTCTACTCATAAATTCTTAATCATCTTTCTAATTGAACATTAACTTCTACAACTTGTGTTATTCTTTCCTTTTAATAAATTTATACTTTAATATTCAAAATGTATATTTCATTATTCCACTTTTCTGCACTAATTCACACATTCCAACTGACCACCAACCTTCTGATGAAAACCTTATAATAATAATTCTGATGATGTTATATTCTGCATACATCCTGTAATGTGTAGGGAGTTTGGTTAAGTCTGACACAAGGCCGAATCATAGAAACATTAACCAGCTCACTACACAACACTGGTGACTTCCGACGTACACGCAAAGAACGCTACAGTTACACTATTTACATTATTCGGACTAGTCTACTCATCTTCGTTTCCATTTGTACGATGCTTCGACCGTTGTACGGGTCGGCCTTCTTCAGGTGCTAGAATTATTGAACAGAACACTTTTTCACAATCACTGAGGTATATCATTCTCATTCCTTTCGTAGGGTCTCTTTTGGTTGTCATGATTTATCTCTCTCTAACCCATTAAGTTACTGTAGGGAGAAAGGGGATCACCGCCGACTATGGGATAAAAATGAAATAATAATAATAGATACAGAACGCCACCGGAAAACTACGTAAACTTAAGGAATCAGCACAAATGCTAGGTTACAAAAATATCTTAAGCCGACCAAGCATAGAGATGAATATAATATGTGAACCAGTAATACAGTGTACCAGAGGAAATTATTATTGTCAAAGTTGCAATGTGAGCGCTGGTAAAAAAATACTAGAGAAAACCATTAATATCAAAAATTGCAATATGAACTCTGGCGAAAAATTGGTGACTGAACAAGAGTCCTAAAAACTCAGTTCTTCTTGTCTTTAACGACACACATGGACCAGGAGATATAGACGCTGGTTAGTTCCAATAACTTGACCCAAAGTGTCGTGAGTTAAATAATAGGCTGCAGCAGTAGTGAACAAATAACTTAGACGGTTAGAGGGAATTTTTTTTTTCATCATATCACCCCAAGCAAGGCATTCCACTGCCACTATAGCGCAGGGGGTTACACAAGCGATAGACGAGTTAGGATGTACATAGGGGGAGAGTTGGAGAGAATGGGAGGGTTAGTGTGTTAGGAGGTGTCTATTGACCTTACATTTAAACTCCTGGAGGTTATAGCCGTCGGGGAAGCAAGCATGCGGAAGGGAATTCCACAGGCGGGAAGTGCGAGAAAAGAAGCTGTTGGAGTAGAAATTGCGGTTACATTTCATCAGTTTCACTGTAAAAGGGTGGGACCTAGTTGCCCATCTAGTATCTCGTGCAAACTCACACCTAGGGGGCACCAGTGATTTAAGTTCATCAGAGCAGAAGCCATGAAAGTATTTATAGAAGAGGCACAGGGAAGCCACGTCACGCCTGTGAGAGAGATACTGCAGGCGGACAGCTAAGTCGGTATCAATCACGTTACAGATTCTTCGCTGTATTTTGTCAAGAACCCCGAGGAGAATAGCAGGGGCACCCGACTAGATGTTGCAGCAGTATTCAATGCACGGGCGGATGGTAGATTTATATACAGGGGCCCGACAATATTTTTCGGACACTTTGAAAAAAGTACTTCAAGGTGGTTACTAGTGCCAAAAACTTTTGAGATTGTAAGTACGTAGTTGAGGAGTGAAAATCCACTACTAGTGTAATCATTTTTTTTTTTTTTTTGTTTGGCTTTGATAATTTTAGTTTTTTGTGATTTTTGCGGAAACTTGCGCGACACTATTTTTCGGACATGACAAAAAATCCTATTATATTAAGAGCTAAGTTCATGTATATGTTGCTGTATGCAAATTTTCTGCTTGTACACTTAGCTGTCATCATTAGAATCAATTATCTGTTCTATTTTACTGGCAAAACAATTAAGTTTAATGAGGTAAAATGCATTCAGAAGAAGTCGTTTGTTTGGCACGGAAGAAGTGGGATGATGGCCTCAGCATCAGAAGGATCGCCATGGATTTGAAGCTGTCGAAATCGACGGTCGAATACATGCTGAAGACAAACTCCGAGCGGATAAAGAAGAGAGGACGGAAAAGATCAATTGGCAAGAGGACTGAAAGGAGAATGAAGAGGACTGTGACACGGCTTTTGACATCTGGAGAAAAAGTTACAGCAAGAAAAGTGAAGGAGAAATGTGAATTGGATGTAAACGTCCGAACAGTACAAAGAACTCTGCATAGGATTGGTTTGAAGTATGCAAAGGCTAAGAAAAAAATTACACTAACAAAGAAACACAAAGGAGCAAGACTGGAGTGTGCTAAAAGGTGGTTAACAAAGCATGTTGATTTTAAGAAGGTTATATTTACTGATGAGAAGCGTTTCAAGTTTGAGGGGCCCGATGGATGGTGTACTTGGTCGAGAAGGGGTGAGCCTGCTGTACTGAACAAACGACAGATGGGAGGAGGAGGAGTTATGGTTTGGGGTATGATCTTTGCTAATGGAAATATATGGTTGGAGTGGCTGAAAAGACGACAGAACAGCCACAAACAGTTGTAGCGCAAACAGTTACAAACAGTTGCTGGACGAGAAAGCCCTACCAAGGATAAGAAGAGAGATAGGGAATGATTTCGTTCTACAGCAAAACAATTGCAGCATCCATGTGTCAAAACTCAAGAAAGAATGGATGGCTAAAGTGAATATGACTACTTTGGAATGGCCTGCAAAAAGCCCAGATCTAAATTTAATAGAAAATGTTTGGGAAATGCTTGCGCAACTCGTCTATGATGGAACTGAAATAACGAAAGAGGCTCAACTATGGGAACGGATACTAGATGCCAAAAAAACAACTAATAGAAACACGTAGAGATGTTATTGTGCATATGTTTGATCATTATGAAGAGAGATTGAAAAAAAGAAAGATGATATTACAGACTATTAACATTTTTTCAACGATCTCCGAAAAATAATGTCGCGTGTGTTTTGTAAAAAATGATGAAAAATAAATATTTTTCCTTACCTAATCGATTTTCTTCCATTTTTATTACAGGTATTGTCTTCATATGCTTATGCTATTCTATTGAAGGAATTTTGCCACTCTATTGTACTCGGAAAGTCGAATACTAAAGTGTCCGAAAAATATTGTCGGGCCCCTGTATGTGCAGGATAGATTCAGACGGAAAAAACGTCCGGGCCCTACACAAAGAACCGGCTTTCATCGCAGCGGATTTAGCAATGGATTCGATATAGTCATTCCACTTGAGGTCCGCTGAAAGTGTGAGACCAAGGAGGCGTAGTTTTTTACTCTCTGGGAGGCAAGTCCGCTCCATGCTAATGGGAGGTAGGTGTGATTGTCTATGATGGTTAATTTATAGCAGCTTCGTTTTAGAAACATTAAAATTTACGAGACATTTCATACCCCAGTCCACTACGGATTGAAGGTCCTTTTCAACCTCGGCTGCGAGGTTCGCTTTGTCTCCCACACTAGATTTTTGATCAAGGCGAGAGTAAACTATGGTGTCATCTGCGTACATACCCACTTGGGATCTTATGGTATCAGGGAGATCATTAATGTAGTTCAGAAAGAGCGTAGGACCTAGAATAGAGCCTTGAGGGACACCCACATTTGTATGGTAGTTTTGGAAGGTATGTCCGTTTAATACCACCTTCAATGTGCGGTTAGAGAGGAAGGACTGGATTAGTTCAAACAAATGTCCAGTTATACCATAGCTCCGCGGTTTGCATAGAAGGCCAGCATGCCAAACTCTATCGAACGCTTTAGAGATATCCAAGGCAACGGTTCGAGCTTCGCCATTTTTGTCGAGAGCCTGATATATATACACGGCGATGGACGTTAGCATATCAGCAGTAGACCTGGTGAAGCGGAAACCATACTGCTTGTCCGAGAGGAGCCTGTGTGCTGTGAGATGCTGAACCAGCTCAGCGTTCATAATGGCTTCGAACACTTTGCCAAAGATCGGAAGAAGGCTGATAGGACGGTAATTTGCGGGGTACGAGGGTTCTCCGGTGTTTTTAAATATAGGAACTACAGAGGAAGATTTCCAACAGGCAGGAAAGCAGGAAGCAGATAGGCAGAGGTTGTAGCGCATAGAAAGGACAGAGGAGAATTCGGGGGCACATTTCTTCAAGACTATGATTGAGATTCCGTTCTCTCCGCTCGCTTTGTGAGGGTCAAGTTTTGAGATTATGTTATAGACCCGCGAGGGTGTAATGTGGACGTCATTCAGTTGAGCTTCAGTTCTAGGTGGGATGTTGGGTGTAGAAACTCCAGACGAATCCAGTCTCGAATTGGTGGAGAATCTGCGAGCAAAGCATTCAGCCTTGTCCGCAGAGGAGGTGAGGACCTCAAATTTATTGATTAGTGGGGGTATTGAGGACTTACTCTTGTTAAGCACTCTTTTACAGAGTCGCCAGTAGTCTTTGGCGCCAAACTTACAGAATGCTATGCATTGCTTCATTCTGGCAGCAAACAATATCTTAGCTGCGTTAAGTATCTTTTTACACTTATTACGTGCTGAGGCGAAAAGGCGCCTGTTTTGGTCCGACGCGTACCTACGATAGAGCCGGAAGAAATGATTCTGGTGGGCAATGGCGGCCGAGAAAGCGAGCGATAACCAGGGAGACGAATGAGATTTAAGCTGAAATTTCCTGGCAGGGATGAAAGCATCGATGCCAGCCTTAACCCAGGAGGAGACCTCGGATGCGCAGTCTTCGACGGGTAAAAACGTTGTTCCATGGGACATCACAGAGGAAGTCTCGGAACGAAACCCATTCTGCTCTTTGGTAGAAGTAGGATATTCTACTGGTCTGGGTTTCTTGTGTAGGGTGGGTGTGGAATGAAATGTTGACGGAAACTACGGTGTGGTCAGAGTTTCCGAGAGGGCAGAGCTGTCTGGATGTGCAAGAGTCTGGGATGGAAGTGAAACAGAGGTCTAGTAGTGAGTCCCTTCTGTTAGGGTTGTTGGAGTGAATGATCCTCGTAGAAATCCTTATACCGAAAAATTCACCTTACTTATTGAATGAACCTCGTAGAAGTCCTTATACCGAAAAATTCACCTTATTTATTGAATGACCCTCGAGAAGATAGTATACCGTAAAATTCACCTTATTTATTGAATGACCCTCGTAGAACCTTATACCGAAACATTCACATTATTTATTCAATGGCCCTCGTAGAAGATAGTATACCGTAAAATTCACCTTATTTATTGAATGACCCTCGTAGAAGTCCTTGTACCGAAAAATTCATCTAATTTATTGAATGACCCTCGTAGAAGCCCTTATGCCGAAAAATTCACCTTATTTATTGAATGACCCTCATAGAAGTCCTTATACCGAAACATTCACATTATTTATTCAATGGCCCTCGTAGAAGACAGTATACCGTAAAATTCACCTTATTTATTGAATGACCCTCGTAGAAGTCCTTATACCGAAAAATTCATCTTATTTATTGAATGACCCTCGTACTGGAAATATTATGAAATACATCATTTCTGTTGAAAAAACTGCGGGGTGCCTCATAATTATGGCTAGTGGTGTACATCTCACCAAGTCAACTTTGAATTGCTGTGATCTCTGTTCTTTCCAATTTATTTCAGCCGTGTTAACTCGAGAAGGTTAAACGAATCACTTTACTTTGAGGTTAGCATAAGCCATTCTCATGTAAATTTTTCCCGTCGGAAACAATCCTGCATATATATAAATCTACCATCCACACGTGCATTAAATACTACTGCCAAACTGGTCGGCTGCTCCTCCTATCCACCTGGGTGTCCTTGACAAAATCCAACGGAGAATCTGTAATGTGATCGAACCCGACTTGGCAGCTCAGATACAGTCACTTTCTCACCGGCGCAATTTGGCTTCCTTGTGTCTCTTCTACAAATACTTTCACGGCTTCTGCTATGATGAACTTAGCTTAGGGCGATATGATTATAAAATAAAGATTCTATACTATTATAATGTGGATTTAAAGTGGGGGATCAATTCTATATTACACTCAATATATAAACGGATCCCTCACTTTATGACCACAGTCATCCTCCTCTTACCACCCACCCATGCATTGAATACTGCTGCCATATCTAGTCGGGTGCCCCTGCTATTCACCTAGGGGTTCTTGACAAAATCCAACGCAGAGTCTGTAATGTAATAGATCCCGACTTGGCAGCTCAGATGCAGTCACTTTCTCACCGGCGCAATTTGGCTTCCTTGTGTCTCTTCTACAAATATTTTCACGGCTTCTGCTCCGATGAATTTAGCTCACTGGTGTACACTATATATAAATTTACTCGAGCTACAAGATTAAGCAAATAGGTCCCATCCTTTTACTGTGAAACCAATAAATTGTAAACGCAAATTCTACTCCATCAGCTTCTTTTCTCGCACATCCCGCTTGTGGAATTCCCTTCCGTTTACTTGCTTCCCCGACAGCTACAATCTCCAAAAATTTAAATGTAAATTCGATAGTCACCTCCTATCTCTCGAACCAGCATCCTTTCTCTCACGCTCCTTTCTCCGTCCACTCCACTCTCATCAGTATTCTCATCATTCTCTTACCCACTTCCTGAAAACCCCCTATAACCTGTCACTATTTTTCATAACTTATCTTCTATGTAACCCCCTGCACAAGAGTGGCAGTAAAATGCCTTGCTTGGGGCGATAGGATTATAAAAAAAAGCAGAAAGAAGACTCTCAGATGATTCATGAGTAGAATTTAAACTTTGTAAATACCATTATAAGCTAGGTAGTATCTTCCATAAATATTATTACAATAATGGAATATAATGAGCGATTTTAAACGTTTTATATGTTTTAATATATCGTTATTAATTAATTCCATAAAAGTCACATAATGTTTAATTTTGCCGGCGTTGGTCGGCGTTGGTCAATGCATAGAAGCGCAAAAATGGCATTTTCCTTCCTTCCAAAGTCTGAACAACTTGTTTGAAATTTCCAATGTACCTTGATGTAAATCTTTGTTTATAGTTTTTACAGTAATTTCCATTCAAGTCGAAGGCAGTCGGTACAATAAGATAAACAGATTGTCGGCAAAAGAAATGAATTATAATAATGGAGAATTTTAGATAGATAGATAGATAGATAGATAGATAGATAGATATGAATAGACTGTGATAGATAGATAGATAGATAGATAGATAGATAGATAGATAATGAACAGACTGAGATAGATAGATAAAAATTAACACAAAGAAATGACAAAAATTTCAAAATATTTGGAAACAAAGTATCTATCTATCTATCTATCTATCTATCTATCTATTACACACACGCACACACACACACACACACACACACATATATATATATATATATAGAGAGAGAGAGAGAGAGAGTGAGAGAGAGAGAGAAAGAGAGAGATGAAAAATAAATAATTGGATATGAACAGAGTCATACAAAGTGATATCTCAATTAAACAGTGTAACCGGCGCCTGATATAACAGTTTGGATGTAAATAATCCTACTAAAATTACGGACTATTTTTGAAAGATTTTTTCATATTTGTTAATCAAATTCATCTTTTCTTCTTTGCCTCAAAGTTTAATTTTTTCTCCTTCATTTGCAAATGTGTAAAGTCTCCTTTTTAATGAAGAAACGAGTAAAATGATTCAAAGATTTATTTCCAGAATACGAGTAAAAAATGTCAGGTTTACTGGATCCTTAATTCTTCCTACAACTTAAATCACGTATTTATTTTGAAGATCTCTGTACAAACAGTTGTGTGAATCTTGGCGATGAGATAGCGAATCTCACATTTGCCTAATTTTACTCTGAAAAATTTCAAGAAACATTCAAGCAATTATCTTGATAACATCGATTTTGAGTTAAATACATTTGGTTTTAATAAGTGTAATTGTGATAATCGTTGTGCGTTGTGGTACAGTGGATATCGGCTCGGAATGAGAAATCGGGGAGCCGAGTTCGAATTCAAGTTGAAATCCTTGCATTCGTTTGCGCACAAATACTCTTGGAAAAGGTATTAATCCGTCTCTTCACTCCAGTTATGGGTTAAATAATAGTACAGATTGGGTTCTATAGTCT